>CM061141.1:103442902-103830990 GCA_030789695.1 Scilla litardierei
GCAGAAGATAGAAAGTAGGGGTTAGAATAGAAATATGATCTCAAGAAGACGTAACAACTTACACTTGCACGTCGGGTTTGGCTCGTCTCAAATCCTTTAGCATCATCTTCCAATACTTCTGAGTGTCCTTCAATTCACTTCCGTTGTCGAGCTCAATCGAATGCTACCCTCCTTAAAATAGACGTGGCTAGAGTTCAAGGTCAATCGAAAGGTCATCAAGTTAAAGGAAGAGTGATGGGAATCAAGGAAGTCTTAAGATAGTAATAAGGACGATTCACCCGTATATCCAATACAGGTGAACACTCGAGACATCCTATACTCGAGGGTTCTATTTGAGTATTTTTATACTGTACACCCTGATCTTTCTATATTGTTCACGAGGTAGGTAGCGCGGACCTGCGTAGGCCACCAAAGCTGTAACGACCCGATTCCCGGGCCCGTTACTTTTGGATATTTGCGCAGGTCCTGCAGTTAACCAGTGAAAATAAAATAGCCCCGATGCAGAGATGTACAAAAATACCCAAATAGTGTCCAATTATTACATCCATATTGTACAAAAATGGTCCAACAATCGTACATGAAGAAAAGTAAATACAACTGGAAACAACTCTGTGCAGTCTCATGGTCGAATTCTGGCGCTATTAACTCTAGAGCATCTGCCTCCATATGTATGTCGGCTGCGGTGCCATAGAGATGGAACCGTAGGTAAGTCACAACAATTCTAGCAATAGAAACAAAGTAGTGCAAAAGTATGGAACATGCTATAGTAAACAAAAGATAGTCATGCAGGTGCAAAAAGTAAAGTATGGGCAGACAGATAAGTAAAGTACTGGTAACTGTTCAGGTGTGCATAAAGTAAAGGTGACTGAACTAAAGCATTAACTGTGGCATGGCATATGGTAGTAACAATATTTCGACCACAGATAATGTGATGACGATAGTTAGACATCCATGTGGTTGTAGCAACACTTAGGGAGGTGAGCGTCGTTTGACTATCTAATAGTGTAGGCGGGCCTAATAATAAGAAGTCTAACTTAACTTCCAAATCAGCCAGTCAGTCAGGGCTTGAAGGCACATGTCACTTCAAAGACCGCAGGAACAAGTCCCTTGGTTGACCAACCCCCTTCCCATTCCTTTCTAGACACTGATTCAGTTGTAATTTAAGACCGCTCATTATTAAACCGTTCTATCATGTTCGAGTAGTCTTGACTTAGTTAGTAGAACAATATAGTGGCACAATGAACAAACAAGCTAGTGCATCAGTCTTAAATGCCGCAAGGGCCCAATAGTGTGCTCCGTAAATGTGCTCCGTAAATGCCCATAGGCCCAATAGTGTTCTCAGTAAATGTGCTCCGTAAATGCCCGAAGGCCCAATAGTGTTCTCAGTAAATGTGCTCCGTAAATGCCCGAAGGCCCAATAGTCTGTTTCGACAATACAAACAACCATGAGTACAATACAGCAATCAAACTAGTGCATCAGCCTTGGCTCGAGTGTACGATATGCAACCAGAAGTGCACCCATCCCACGGAGCAACTCGTGGGATATCTACCTACCATTCCTGCAGGGTGATGGTAAGCTTAACTAATAAGGGTGGACCCGGTCACTCCCGCACACTTCGTAGCTCAAGACTACCCCGTATCCCGTGTATTATCATAGTCCAATGTTCGTATCAGTGTTCGTATCAATATGGCCTCATGGGCCCTGTATCAATCAGCTAGTGCAACAGTCTTAGCTCGAGTGTACGATATGCAACCAGAAGTGCACCCATCCCATGGAGCAACTCACGGAATATCTACCTACCATCCCCTTTAGGGTGATGGTACAACTTACCAAATACGGGTGGACCCAGTCACTCCCGCACACCTTGTAGCTCAAGACTACCCCATAACCCGTGTCGTATCACATTTCACATTTACAATCGTATCCGTATCTGTGTCCGTATCCATATCTGTATCCGTATGGCCACATAGGCCCATCATTTCGTACATCCAACAATGTGTACAACAATACATCCAACAATGAGTACAACACATACATATATATGGTATTTGCTTGTTGAAAAGTCAAGGCAGAAGCCTCAACAGAGAATATCAGTCCTGAGCAATGATTTGAAGTCTAACAACTATGATATCCAATTCCATAAAAGTGCACTATCTCAATTTAGTCCTGAGCAATGCTTTGAAGTCCAACAACGATGATTTTTAATTCCATAAAAGTGTACTATCTCAATTTAGTCCGAGCAATACTTTGAAGTCCAACAACTATGATATCTAATTCCATAAAAGTGCACTATATCAGTTCAGTCCGTTGATCATTCCACTATTGATTAGTTTTCTAGTTAATTAAGTCTCTAATCATTGGTTCAAAATCAATAGCTTTTCTGAGACTAGATGTCATGTCCTAAGTTCGTACAAGTACGCTATCCAGATTTCTAATGATAGAATTAGAGTGACTTACACTATTTGGGATCGTCGTGGCAAGACGAGGTTGGAGCTAGAGCTTATAAAGATGCTGGTGCACAAGAATTGGTACCTACAAATACAAGAAATCATTAGTTATAGGCTACCCTATTTTCTATTTATTTAATCTGATCGTTTCGATTTTATAATCGATTGAAACGTTGTCAAAAAGTGTTCTAAATTTTTCTTTAGCCTAGATATAAGGAAACTAATTTTACTGTAAGAGGAAATATTTTTCGGAAGACTATAGTAATTTTAATAATTTTTAAAAGTTCAAAATAGGTTTAAAAACTAATTTTTAATTAAGTATGTAATTATTCAATAATTTCTCCTGGATGCAATCTGCATCGGGTAGTCGCAAATAAGCTGTCAAAATGACCGTCTCGAAGAGTACTTTAACATATATTTTTCTCATATATTAGTTTACGTGAAAATATCAAGTTACAGATTTTTGAATGAAAACAACATATTTATCTTTTAGGCTTAAAAATTAATTTTGGAAAAACAAAGCGTCGGATTGAGATGAAACTAGTTCCATTGGGTTCAAAATGTCATTTCTGATTTTCTGGGCCTGGCCTCATATTTTTCCGATCTCTATATTATTTATAATTTTAAACTATTAAGTCCATTATATACTTAATATATATGTATTTTTTTGTATATACGTATATGTTTTGGTATACGTTTTCTACGCTCTCACCTTCGACACACGTGAGGGCAGCAGCATTCGACGTAGGGGAGCGGCGCTGCAGTCACTGTGGGGGTGGTGCTCTCGGGGGCTGGCTGTGGCGGAGGAGCAGCGGCGTGGGGGCGACGCTGGGGAGTGGACGGCGGCGGTAACCGGCGGCGGAGGCTGGCACTTCGAAGCGACGGGGCTGCTGCGGGCGTTGGGGGGCTCGAAGAGGAGGTGCGGGCAATGGGCACAGCGTGCGGTGAGCTTCGGGAGGCCATCGGCGAGGGAGGAGGCGGAGGAAGGCGGAGCAGATGGGTTTGACGCGAGGAGCTTCGCCGGAGCTTGACGATGGTGGTGTCGACGTGAAGCATGGGTCGGGCGATCGACTTCGACGGTGGGCGGCAGGCCTAGCGACGGCGTCGACGGCATCACGAGGAAGCAGCGGAGGCATGGGTCAGAGCTGCCGTACGTCGGGGCGAGCTGAGGGAACTCGGCATTCGAGCGGAGGGAGCAGCAACTCAGGGCATCGACGGAGAGCTTGGGCGGTGGTGTGCTGGCTTCGATGGACGCTCGGGGGATCTCAGGCGGAAGGCTGCGCTACAGGGGAAGCGACGGGGCTGAGGGTGGGTTCGAGTGAGAACGAGAGCGGTTGAGAGAGAGAGAGAGAGAGCTGTGTGCCTTCGATCGGGGAAGACGAACGAGAATGTGGGAGGGCCTGTGTGCGTATGAAGGAGAGAGAGCGTGATACGGGGTTGGGCTGAGGGAAGAGAGATTAGGGGTAAGGGGTTATGATAGGGTAATTGGGTTCATGAACCCATAATTAGCATTAAATGAAAACTTTAGTTAGTCAAAAATATTTAATGATGTTAGGTTTAACTTTAGACTAATTATTAAAATGAAGTTAGACTAAGTTAGGAAATTTTCTAAACGTGTTAAGCATGTGAGTTAATAGTGATTAGTAATTAGGTAAAAAGGTTAAAATGTAATTAGTAGATATAGTCAAAAATACAAAATTACGATTTTGCCCCTACCAGCAAACGTGTCCGAAAAATTACGAAAACATACCCACTGGTTTGTATCGTCGCGAGGATCACGAATACGAGATCTGTTTTGGGGTTTGAGCTACGGAAATACTAGTTTTTGGCCAAAACGTTTAGGAAGCGGGTTTACGGGTTCTCTATTGATTTGACTTCAGAAAATTACGAAATTAATGTGGGAAGACCTATATGATCATTGAATGTTACTGTAAAAGTTTGAAGTCATTTTGATGATGTTTGTATAGAAAATAAATTCATTAAGTCAAAACGGTAAAAACTGAAAATGAATTTTATCAGAATTGTTTTGAGTATTTGATGAAATCCGATCTTACTAAAATACTCCATAACTAGTCTGGTACTTCAAAATATTTTTATAAGAAAATTTTGAAATCAGTAAAACTCCTGACAAACCATTATAAAATAGGTTTAAAAAAATTGAAAAATTGGTCAAATTGGTAAATAGTTTGTCTTGATGAAAATAGGCCGTTATGTATCGTGAACTAACTCTTTGTGAGCGCAGTTATGGAGATCGTCGCAAAAATTATATGAACATCAAAAGCGACGTCTCAAGACTTCTCAAAGCACGTGATCGTGTGCCTAAAGCTTCGTTGAAGCTCTAGGAGCATTATTGAAGTCAAGAGATTCGGATTGAAGCTTTGAAGACGGTTCGTCAAGTTTAACTTTATAGTCTTCTAGCTTCTTTTTGTAGAATGTTAAGCCTTGAGTAGGTCTTACATGATAATCTTCATAACGCTCATATAATTAGAGCTAGGATTATCTTAGAAGCCCATACAAACTTTCCCGAAGCTTCACGATTCATTTTAGTGGCTTCTAGTGCATCTTAGTTGGTTCAAGAAGAAGAACCAACCGACTAGATTGTCATCTAGTCGGTCAGTAATCCTTCTTGAACCGACTAGATCTCCTTGCTCATTCATCATCTTCACTGTTCACCAATTAGTCGGTCCAAGAAGGTTCATCGACCGACTCGTTGTCAAACTAGTCGGTTAGGAATCCTTCTTAGACCGACTAGTTAAGACTTCATTTTTCAGCCTGAGTTACTATATACAGTTAGTCGGTCCAAGAACATCCGTCGACCGACTAGTTATGAAACTAGTCGGTTGGAATTTGTTCTTAGACCGACTAGCTCTCTTTGAATTCAGCCTATTGTTTTTCAACTCTTAGTCGGTCAAAGAACACTCACTGACCGACTAGTTGTCAAACTAGTCGGTTGGCAAGTCTTCTTAGACTGACTAGTTCTATATCTCCTGATCTATGTTTATTGGCTGTGAACTAGTTAGTCGGTCCAAGAAGAATCACCGACCGACTAGTTAAGAAACTAATCGGTCAGTGATCCTTCTTAGACCGATTAGACTGCTTCAGAAATAGATCCGTTGGAGCATTAAATGCACGAATTTTCCCTCTCTCTCCTCTCTATCCTATATAATCTTGAGATGCTTCTTCATAGCATTCAAGACTGCCATTATTGAGTTTTTAGAGATCAAAGAGAGTGCATTTAATTCTCATTCCAAGCTCACTCATTTCTCACAAGAATCTCTCCTCACTCTTATTCCTCAAGAGAGATTCTCATTGATTGTGAGCCATTCAAGCCAATAGCTTGAATGAAGGGCACCAACTCCGTCCTAACCTCCTATTGCTGGTCATCTTCTTGGAGCTAGGGCTTGATGCCTTCTTCTTCCCCAAAATCCTTCTTGCCCTAAAATCGTAAGTTTTACTCAAGGCATAGGATTTTGTTGGTAAGCATTTCATATTTCATTTACTTTGATATTGCTAGTTTTTCTCTCGGTTTGTGAGAGAAGTTTGTGATCCCGGTTTGTGGGAGTCACATTTCGTTTTGTGTATGATTTGATCTTGTAGAGGTTTTCTACAAGAATTTCATAGTGCAAAACTTGGGTTAGTGGTTTCTAACTCAAGTAGCTGGAGGGGATCCGGGTGTTTGGGACGTAGGATCACCGGGAACAAGTCGGGGAGACTTGGGTGGATCCGAACCCGTTATATCGTTTGTTTGCATTGTCGTTTATGTTGAATATTGGACTCCCCGGATTTGGTTTTGATGATGAGCAAACATAAATAATTCATGAACTAACAATTTGTAAGCGCAGTATTGGAGATCGTCGCCAAATTCACGAGAACAATCAAAGCGACATCTCAAGACTTCTCAAAGCTCGTATTCATTGCCTAAAGCTTCGTTGAAGCCTTTGGACCGTTTTGGAAGTCATGAAGAATTGATCGAAGCTCTCGAAGACCGTTCATTAAGGTTTTATTTATAGTCTTTTAGCTTCGATCTATAGAATGTTAAGCCTTGAGTATATCTTACAATTCTATCTTCATAACGCTCATATCGTAGCTCTAGGATCTTAGTAGAAGTCCCTTCTAACTTCCTTGAAGCATCGCGCTTCTATTCGGACTTGTTTGTGCATGTTAGTTGGTACAAGAAGAAGTACTGACCGACTAGATGGTGATCTAGTCAGTCGGCAGAGCTTCTTGGACCGACTAGTTTAAGTTAATCTTTTCTTGTTCAGTACTGTTTACAGTTAGTCGGTCTACGTTGACTCACCGACCGACTAGTTTGTGAACTAGTCGGTCAGTGATGCTTCTTTGACCGACTAGTTGTGCTTTACTATTCATGCCAAATTTCTCCTAAGCTACTGTTTATCGTTAGTCGGTCTAAGAACGTTTGGTGACCGACTAGTTGATAATCTAGTCGGTCAACATTTGTTCTTGGACCGACTAAATCAATTTGTATTCAGCCTATTTGTTTTTGCCTCTTAGTCGGTCGAAGTTCACTGACTGACCGACTAGTTGTGAAACTAGTCGGTCAGAAAGTCTTCTTGGACCGACTAGATTTCTAGGTCTGAATTTCTATCTCTTCTCAGTTCTTCACTTAGTCGGTCCATGTTGTTTGACTGACCGACTAGTTGATGAACTAGTCGGTCAGTGGTTGTTCTTTGACCGACTAGTTGCTTCAGATTTCTAACCGTTGGGATTTGACCTAACTCGTTTTTATGGGACCCTATAAATACGAACCTAGGTCATTTCTCTCTAGGTTAGAGCTGCCATTAAGAGATTCATTGAGATTGAAAGAGATAGCCATTCTCACTCATTTCCAAAGCTCTCTTCCTCACAAGAAATCCATTCTCTCACTTTCTAGATCTAGAATCCATCTTGAGAGAAGCTTGTTCTTGGTGAGCCCTTCAAGCTCTAGCTTGATTCAAGTCTACAAATCACTCCTAGGCACCCATTACTGGTCATTTCTTTGGTTCTAGGTCTTGGTGACTTCATCTTCCTCAAATCCCTCCTTGCACCTATTTGGTAAGAAAACTCAAGGTATAGGATTTTGTGGTAAGATCGGTTATTTCATTATAAACTTGTTTATATTGCTTGTTGATTCTCTCGGTTGTGAGAGAAGGTTGTGATCCCGGGTTGTGGGATTCACTTTTGCCATTGCATGTATGATTTGATCTTGTGAAGGTTTTTCACAAGATATCATAGTGGAAATCTTGGGTTAGGGTTTCTAACCTAAGTATCCGGAGGGGATCCGGGTGGTTGGGACGTAGGATCACCGGGAACAAGTCGGAGAGACTTGGGTGGATCCGAACCCAGTAACATCTTTTGTTAGCATTGTTAATTTCGTTGTTGTCATTCAATTTAAGCTTCCGCAAATTGATTTGGTAGTTGTTTGCACTATAATTAGGAATTATACTCCTTGTTATTTTTAAAGTACTATTCACCCCCCCTTAGTACTTATGCAATAGCTTGTAGGGCATTACATTTGGTATCAGAGCCAGATACTTAGCTATGTCTGCCAACGACAACAAGACCGTGCGTCCACCTTCCGACTATGGCACCTTCAGGAACCGTGAAGGAGCGTCTTCGGTGATGGAAGGACATTCCTCTACGAGGCCTCCATTCTTCAACGGTACCAACTACGGGTACTGGAAATGCCGGATGGAAACCTTCCTCCAGAGTGCATCTATATGGAGGACCACAATGAAGGAATACATCGAGCCCGAAGAAGAAGACTTTGAGAAATGGACAACCGCGGAGATCGCCGCGGAGGTAAGCAATGCCAAGGCAATGAACGCCTTGTAATGCGCATTGGAGCCCGAGGACTTCAATAAGATATGCACATGTAAGAGTGCATATCAAATTTGGAACTCCCTCCTCATACTACATGAAGGGACGAGTAGGGTAAGAGACTCTAAACTCGTAGTTGTAAACAAAGATTACGAAATGTTTCATATGCAACAGGGCGAGAAGATGAAGGAATATTACGCTCGCTTCGTTGACATCATAAACGAGTTAGAGGCTCTCGGCAAATCCTACACCCAAAAGGAGAAGTGCTCGAAGCTTATCGAAGGACTTCCTTCTTCTTGGGAGAAACGTACCTTCGCCATCGAGGAAGGTAATGACATGAATAAGTATACCGTAGTTCAATTGATGGGTACTTTGATGTCATACGAGGTACGCAAAGATAGCAAGGTGAAGTTACAAGAAAAGATGAAGTCCTATTTGAACCAAGACGTGCCTAAGAAAAAGGCGATTGCATGCAAGGCGGCTTCATCCAACTCTACCGATGATGAGGACTCGGAAGAAGAAATGGACATGGAATCCATTGCACTCATGGCAAAGAAGTTCAATCGCTTCTTCCGAAAGGGTAACTTCAAACAAAAATCTAAATTTACTTCTACTAACGCCTCTCCACCTTTGTGCTTTAAATGCAATAAGCCAGGACACATCAAAGCGGATTGTCCTCAAAACAAGCAAAAGGAGAAGTGGAAGGCGCCGAAGTTCGACAAGTCCAAGAAGTACAAAAAGGGGTACAAAAAGGGGCTTGTCGGAGCAACATTCACCGACTCCGAGGATTCCTCAAGCGGAGAGTCGGACGATGAGAAAGTGGAGCAAGCGCACATGTGCTTCATGGTAAGAGAGGAGCATGATCAAGGATCTTCCTCCTCCGATGATAGCGACAACGAAGGCGATGAGGTAACTATGTATGATCTTAGGGATGCTAACTCTCAATTATGGTCTAAATACACTAAATTAGTAAATAGATATACTAAAGTAAAAGATGACCTAGCTAGCATTCAAACCTCGCCTAAGACTATCATCACCAACAACGACACCGTTGTTGAAGAGTTAAGAAATGAGATTGTTAATCTCAAATCTAAACTTGAACATGTTAGCATTGAAGATCCGGAAGAACATAGGATAGCGGATTTGACCTCTCAAAACTCGACTTTGAGTATTGAGAATGAAAATCTTAAATCTCGTGTTTATGTGCTCACATCGCAAGTATCCAACTTGGATACTTCTATGCGTTCTCTCAAAGAGAAATATGAGAACACATTAGGCCGAATTAATAAATTCAATAAGGGTAAGGACCATTTGGATAAAATCCTAAGTGACTTACTTCTGGCCAATCACCACATTGGTTTGGTGTATACGATGGGATGTCCATCCAAATCGACCACTACTTTTGTTAGGCTAACTTCCGGTGACTCTACGAGTGGTAGCAAACACTCTATTGGTAGTTCATCTACCAATGGTGCTTCCACCTCGTCCACACCCTCTTTCGGAAAGAAACCCACTATGGGTGGACCTCCAAAGAAGGGGCATGCTTATATGTACACAAATACCATGCCACGTAGGAACACACGTCCTACTCCACCATCTCACACATATGATGATTTTTATGCAACACATTCTCGGGCACGTGAACACCTGTGAGACACCCTCACGCACGCGTTCCCACACATGCATATGTTCACCCACCTCATCATATGAATAATTCTCGTCGTGCACCATTCCATCATGTTCCGTATGCCTATCCACAACATGCATCACGTAGAAATCAACGTCGCATGCATGCACCCAATAGGATGAGGGCTCCCAAGATTTTCACTATTTGGAGCCCAAAGGACACAAGCATGGATGAAAAACAAGTGTATATGAATGCTTATTTTTCGAATGTTGTGCATAGTAGAAATTATGTGGGGAAGTCTAAGTCCAATTGGACTTGGCTTCCAAAGGTCTAACCTTTGAGGACCCAATGACCTTGGGTACCATGATATGAAATTTTCTATCTTTAGGTACTCAAGGAAAAGAAAAAGAAAAGGAGCAACAAATTTAAATTTAGCTACAAGGGGAATTGGATACTCGACAGCGGGTGTTCAAAACACATGACGGGCGATGCTCAATTGCTTTCCGGAGTGGTGCCCATTGCTAATGGGAACCGGGTAGTCTTTGGAGGCAACGAGAGCGGAACCATCGTCGGTGTTGGTAAAGTGGGTAACCCATCTAAACCCTTAATTAGTGATGTTAATCTAGTTAATGGTTTAAATCATAATCTTATTTCAATAAGCCAACTTTGTGACAAAGGTTACAAAGTTAGCTTTGCGAAAGGATTGTGTCATATTTCAAATGATAATAATAAGTTATTATTTTCCGGCACACGCCATAAAGATATTTATATTTTGGATCTCCCTAAGTCATATGAACAATGTCTCGTTGCCAACACAAGTGAACAACACTTATGGCATCGACGCTTTGGACATGTGAACTTTGAACACTTTATAAGCTTTCAAAATTAAATTCCATTAAAGGTTTTCCGAAGCTCGTTTTTTAAAAGAAAAGTTTTTGTGATTCTTGTCAACGTGGCAAGCTTCCTAAATCTTCATTTAAACCTAAGAAAAGCATTTCTACTAAACGTCCACTAGAGCTATTACATCTAGATTTATTTGGGCCAACTAGAGTTGCTTCCTTAGGAAATGCAAGATATGGACTTGTCATCGTCGATGATTATTCTAGATTTACATGGGTATTTTTCTTAAGTAATAAAAATGAAGCTTTTGAAAACTTCACAATATTTGTGAAGAAAGTACAAAATCTCATCGGAACCACCATTGTCACTATTCGTAGTGATCATGGGGGTGAATTTGAGAATGAGTCTTTCTCAAATTTTTGTGATGATCTTGGAATTACTCACACGTTTTCTTTCCCTCGCGCACCTCCTCAAAATGGTGTTGTTGAGAGGAAGAATAGAACGCTTGTGGAGTGTGCTCGCACTATGCTCGAAGATAGTCAACTTGGTTATCAATTTTGGGCGGAAGCGGTACACACCGCTTGCTATGTGTTTAATAGAATACTTTTGAGGCCCGGCACCAAACAAACTTGCTATGAATTGTTGTTTCGTAGATTGCCTCAAGTTAAACATTTTCGTGTTTTCGACGCAAAATGTTTTATTAAAAACACATATGATAATTTGGACAAGTTTGATCCGAGATCGGATGAGGAGATATTTGTTGGATATTCCTCACGTAGCAAAGCCTACCGGATATACAACAAAAGATCCTCTACGATCGAGGAATCACTACATGTCTCTTTTAATGAGAATTTTACTACTTCTAGAATTTCAAATGATGATGATTCTATGGACGTTTTATGTGATTCGTTTGAAAATTCTAAGTCTATCGATTCAATTGATTCTATTGATACTAACCCGACTAATGAAGTTGTTGAGGATGTGCCTAGTGATCAAGGTATTCCCAAGCGGCTTCATACCGTTCGCGACCATCCCCATGAGCAAGTCATTGGCAATATTCATGATAGAGTCAAGACGAGATCGTAAGTCCACCACTTCGCCAATTGTGCCTTTGCCTCATCGATAGAGCCAAAGAATATAGTTGAAGCGTGCGAAGATAGTGCTTGGATCCTTGCCATGGAGGAGGAACTCATTCAATTCGAGAGGAATGAGGTATGGGAGCTTGTTCCTTTGCCATCGAAGAACCACACCGTCATAGGGACAAAGTGGATCTTCAAGAACAAAACCGACGAAAACCAAGTCGTCGTCTGGAACAAAGCTCGGTTAGTTGCTCAAGGCTATCGACAAAAGGAAGGTATCGATTTCGAAGAATCCTTCGCTCCGGTAGCTAGATTAGAATCAATTAGACTATTATTGTCTTTTGCATGCCATAAAAATTTTAAATTATTTCAAATGGATGTTAAAAGTGCATTTTTAAACGGAGATGTCGTTGAGGAAGTTTACGTTTCTCAACCTCCGGGCTTCATAAATGAAAAATTTCCAAATCATGTTTTTAAACTAAAGAAAGCTCTTTATGGTTTGAGACAAGCTCCTCGAGCTTGGTATGATCGCCTAAAGAATTTTCTTTTGGATTTGAATTTTAAAATGGGCGAAGCCGATTCTACACTTTTTGTTAAGCATGCGAATAATGATATTTTATTAGTTCAAATTTATGTTGATGATATCATTTTCGGTGCTACTAACTTCACTCTTTGCGAAGAGTTTTCTAATGTTATGAAGGAACAATTTGAGATGAGCCACATGGGCGAACTCAAATATTTCTTAGGTCTCCAAATTCGCCAATTGAACGATGCAATCTTCATCCACCAAACGAAATACACGGTGGAGTTGCTAAAGCGATTTGGAATGGAGAATGCCTCCGGGAAAAAGACTCCTATGAGCACTACAACGCATCTTGATAAAGATACGGACGGAAAAGATGTAGACATTCGTCTATATCGAGGTATGATAGGTAGTTTACTTTATCTTACCGCAAGTAGGCCCGATATTATGTTTGCCGTTAGTATTTGTGCTCGTTATCAGTCTCAACCTAAGGATTCTCACTTAGTAGCGATTAAATGTATTTTTCGCTATCTAAGTTACACTTTAGATTTTGGATTACTTTATCCGAAATCTAGCACATATGAGTTAGTCTCATATAGTGACGCTGATTATGCGGGATGCAAATCCGACAGGAAGAGTACTAGTGGCACTTGTCATTTTCTAGGAAATTCCCTTGTCTCTTGGTTTTCCAAGAAGCAAAATTCGGTATCACTTTCAACCACCGAGGCGGAATACATTGCCGCCGGTGCCGCTTGTGCCCAGGTTCTTTGGATGAGACACACACTGAAGGACTTTGGTATTCATTGTGATACTAGCCCTATCATGGTGGATAACCAAAGTGCTATTTGTCTTTCAAAGAATCCGGTGCACCATTCCCGATCTAAACACATAGATGTCCGACACCATTTTTTAGATGATCATGTTGCTAAAAAGGACATCATATTAGTGTACGTTGAGACCCAAAAGCAAATCGCCGATATTTTCACAAAACCCCTAAAGGAGGACTCCTTTGTGCGGTTGCGTCGAGAATTAGGGATTATGGGTGAATCCGAGATATAGGATTCATGTTTCATTCAATTATCTTGCATGCTATTATATTTCGCAATATTTCTTCATGCTAGACTTCTTGAATTTTTCGGGATTTTATGTGATATGTTTGAATTTTTGCTCGAATTCTTATTTGAATGTCGTATTTGAGATTTCTATGTTTTATGGGGTAGTTTAGATGACTTATGAGAGGGTTAAGATGTTTCGTCCAAGTGATTTGTGGAGAGATCTTATTTATCAACTTTTGGACTCTTCTAGTCGGTTTCAGTTCATCAGCCAACCGACTAGATGCTCATCTAGTCGGTCAGCTAGTGAACTCAGACCGACTAGTTCAAGCTTTGAACTTTCCTTTCTCATTGACTTCTTTAGTCGGTCACAGTTCTCTTACCGACCGACTAGATTGAAAACTAGTCGGTCAGTTATTAAACTGTGACCGACTAACTCTAGCCCTAGAATTTTCGTTTTGTCTCTGTTTCGACTTAGTCGGTTTAAGCTCATTGACCGACCGACTAGATCGTAATCTAGTCGGTCAGT
The DNA here is from genome assembly GCA_030789695.1 of Scilla litardierei. Lineage (NCBI taxonomy): Eukaryota > Viridiplantae > Streptophyta > Magnoliopsida > Asparagales > Asparagaceae > Scilla > Scilla litardierei. Next base: position 103,456,818 of record CM061141.1, read on the forward strand.
GCTTGAACTGTGACCGACTAAGTGCTCTAGGGCAATCACGTCTTTTCGCATTCTCGACCGACTTAATCTCTTTCAATCCGATTGATTCTCATTTTAGTCGGTCTCTTTCGTTTCTCCAGCTCGAAAAACCCTCAAACCCCGATCGTGACCCCTCGTCTTCCGTCGTTCTTCGGCCATTTTTCCGGCCAACTCCGCCGCCCGTCGCCGTTGATCACTCCCCTAGGTATCTCCCTCCTTCCTAGATCTCGTTTTCATCCCTAGGGTTTGTCCTAGGTTGCTTTCAACTTCTAGGGTTCCGATTTTACTCTTAGGGCTTGTTGTGTTAGGTTCTAGGGTTTGAGCTAGGTTGCTTGATCTTATCATACGTCGCTTGATTGAACTCGTTGTGCCGCGATCATGGCAAGAACGAGAATACCGATTACCTCTTCTGGGGCATCCCCCATGATTATAGAGGCCACGACCGCTTCGACCCCTCCTAAGCGTAGGGCCAAGACCACTTGACCCCCCTCTTCGTCTTCAACTCCGTTGAAGAGGAAGAGGACATCCAAGCCCAAACCTACCGACCAATCTTCCCAGCCCAAACCTAAACCTAAAAAGTTTCGTGCACCTACCCCTCCCGGTGAGCGTTCAGATAGTGATTCCGAGGATGATTCCGATGAAGAATACACTCTTGAGCATCCCGAGAAGGCACCTACTCCACCCCCTGCTCCACCTCCTCCTAAGCCCCGTAAGGCTAAGGGTAAAGGTCCGATGCCAGTCGGCGGTGTAGATATATCGTTGTGTCGCGACGACCCTCAGTGTCTAGCGGCGTACAACCGTATAGAGCACTGCCCACTGCTGTTGGAGCATTACGTTCAGTTTTCTGATTTTCTTGGCCTTGCGGATCTTTTGTCCTATAGTGGCCTTCTGGACTACCTTATATTTGACCCTAAGGCAAACCCTCGACCCTATCCTCGCCTGGTCAAGCTATTCTATGCCAATCGTGTCCGGGGCCAGTACGGTGAGACTCACTCCATCGAGACTTCTGTTTTGGGGACTCCGATAGTCCTCACGACAGAGATCTTGGGGGAGTTGATAGGTTGCTCGTCGTGTGGCCTCCTCCCGTCTGACATATCTGTTGACGATATCTCCTCCCTCGACCAGCGGACCCTAGCTAAAATCTTCCAGGTTATCCCCCCTGCATTCATAGGAGTCCCTTCCAAATCATTCAAGCCGAATGCTTGGGTGATTAACCTGATCTTGAAATCCTGCCTTCTTCCCAAGTATGGATCTTCTTCTCTTCCGTCTCAGCCATTTCTGAAATTGATATACGCTCTTTTTATGGGTAGCGAGATTAATTGGGCTCGCATTATACTCGACAAGATGGACTCTTTCGAGTGTATTCGCAAGACCACTAAATCTGCGCACATCCCATATCCTTGTCTTCTGACGTTGGTTTTCCGTCGATTCGGTGTTCCTTTGCCTCCTGATGATGAGCATCCCCTGGGTCCTCCTCTGAACGCGACGGCCGTTAAGAAATCTCTTGCGGCACTCCGTCACGTGCAGCGGTCGACTCCTTGTGCATCCCAGGCCACTCCTTCAGCTGCTTCAGTCCCTCCTCCTGTCACCACACTTGATGATGTCGTTCGGCTCCTTCGTCGTCACGAGTCGCGCTTGGCTCGTACCGAGGAGGTCGTTTGCCGTATGGCTAGTTTGATGGGCGTTCAGCTTCCTCCTCCTGTTTTTGAGGATGAGGAGATGGACGATGAGGATATTGATGAGCTAGTCACCTCCTTAGCTCGTGACGATGAGGCCACTGCTGCTGCTGCTACCACATCTGCTCCTGGAGCTGGCACCTCTTCCGGTGCTCCAGAGACTTCTGCACCAGTGGATCAGACTTCTGATGCTGCTGCTACTCCTGCTGATGACCCTGCTCCTGTTTTGCCTGCTGATGTTCCTGTTGACACCCCAGCCGTTGAGCCAGTCGTCGATGTCTCCACCCCTGCCCCGACGATCCCTTCAGTTCACACACCTCTCCTCCCAGCAGAGCCTGAGTCCACTCACTCGACTGGACCCCCGGAGACTGCTGATCCAGCCACTTCCTCGTGATCGTCTTTTTCGAGGCCTCTCCTATGATCTTTGGATGATGCATCTTGTTGAGAGTGTTTTAGGTTAGGATGTGATGGAGTTTGGGTGGTGATTTGATGTATTTTGATTTTATGGATGTCGGTGTTTTTGATGTATTTTGGATGTTGATGATGGTGTACCGATGATTGTGTTGTACCTTTTTGATGTTGATATAGATGGTATGTTGCACTTCTTATGATGTAGTCGATGTGTTTTTGGATGTACTCATTGTATTCATATATATATACATCGATGTTCTCTTTTACCTCGTCATGCACATTTAATTTTCATTCAATGTCTATGATATGTGAAATCGTCGCTCGTCGCTTAAAAACTTGGTTAAATAGATTATATTTCTATGATTGTATAGAATTGTTTTCCATGCACAAATTTAACCAAGAATATTGAATATTGGCGGGTATGTTTCTTTATTCAATAAATGAATTAATATTGGGTATTTTTGATGATTTTAATTTTCGATTTTTGATAATGGACAATTTGGCACACCTTTATTTGATTTCATCACTTTTCCATTGGTGTCAATTAGGTCCATCGTCAATATCTAAGACTCCCGATGTTGGATTTTCCATTTCCTAGTTGTTGTCGTTGTATGCCCCCCATTTTTGGGATAATGCCAAAGGGGGAGAGATAATGATAATAAATAGGGCAAATGAAAATTTAACTCAATTTCCAAGAATCTAATTTGATGTGTTAGATTCAGGGGGAGTTAAGATATATATAAGGATTTTCAAAATCTGATATTTCAAAAATCGATTCTCGTTATATATCTTACTCGTCTGATTGATGCAATTTATATATATTTATTTTGGAATTAACGTGTCATCAATGCAGGGGGAGTAAGTATTTTACATTTGAATCATTATTTTTGATTATTATTTATGTTGGTTTGTCATCACCAAAAAGGGGGAGAATGTTGAATATTGGACTCCCCGGATTTGGTTTTGATGATGAGCAAACATAAATAATTCATGAACTAACAATTTGTGAGCGCAGTATTGGAGATCGTCGCCAAATTCACGAGAACAATCAAAGCGACATCTCAAGACTTCTCAAAGCTCGTATTCATTGCCTAAAGCTTCGTTGAAGCCTTTGGACCGTTTTGGAAGTCATGAAGAATTGATCGAAGCTCTCGAAGCCCGTTCATTAAGGTTTTATTTATAGTCTTTTAGCTTCGATCTATAGAATGTTAAGCCTTGAGTATATCTTACAATTCTATCTTCATAACGCTCATATCGTAGCTCTAGGATCTTAGTAGAAGTCCATTCTAACTTCCTCGAAGCATCGCGCTTCGATTCGGACTTGTTTGTGCATGTTAGTTGGTACAAGAAGAAGTACTGACCGACTAGATGGTGATCTAGTCGGTCGGCAGAGCTTCTTGCACCGACTAGTTTGAGTTAATCTTTTCTTGTTCAGTACTGTTTACAGTTAGTCGGTCTACGTTGACTCACCGACCGACAAGTTTATGAACTAGTCGGTCAGTGATGCTTCTTTGACCGACTAGTTGTGCTTTACTGTTCATGCCAAATTTCTCCTAAGCTACTGTTTATCGTTAGTCGGTCTAAGAACGTTTGGTGACCGACTAGTTGATAATCTAGTCGGTCAACATTTGTTCTTGGACCGACTAACTCAATTTGTATTCAGCCTATTTGTTTTTGCCTCTTAGTCGGTCGAAGTTCACTGACTGACCGACTAGTTGTGAAACTAGTCGGTCAGAAAGTCTTCTTGGACCGACTAGATTTCTAGGTCTGAATTTCTATCTCTTCTCAATTCTTCACTTAGTCGGTCCATGTTGTTTGACTGACTGACTAGTTGATGAACTAGTCGGTCAGTGGTTGTTCTTTGACCGACTAGTTGCTTCAGATTTCTAACCGTTGGGATTTGACCTAACTCATTTTTATGGGACCCTATAAATACGAACCTAGGTCATTTCTCTCTAGGTTAGAGCTGCCATTAAGAGATTTATTGAGATTGAAAGAGATAGCCATTCTCACTCATTTCCAAAGCTCTCTTCCTCACAAGAAATCAATTCTCTCATTTTCTAGATATAGAATCCATCTTGAGAGAAGCTTGTTCTTGGTGAGCCCTTCAAGCTCTAGCTTGATTCAAGCCTCCAAATCACTCCTAGGCACCCATTGCTGGTCATTTCTTTGGTGCTAGGTCTTGGTGACTTCATCTTCCTCAAATCCCTCCTTGCACCTATTTGGTAAGAAAACTCAAGGTATAGGATTTTGTGGTAAGATCGTTTATTTCATTATAAACTTGTTTATATTGCTTGTTGATTCTCTCGGTTGTGAGAGAAGGTTGTGATCCCTGGTTGTGGGATTCACTTTTGCCATTGCATGTATGATTTGATCTTGTGAAGGTTTTTCACAAGATATCCGAGTGGAAATCTTGGGTTAGGGTTTCTAACCTAAGTATCCGGCGGGGATCCAGGTGGTTGGGACGTAGGATCACCGGGAACAAGTCGGAGAGACTTGGGTGGATCCGAACCCAGTAACATCTTTTGTTAGCATTGTTAATTTTGTTGTTGTCATTCAATTTAAGCTTCCGCAAATTGATTTGGTAGTTGTTTGCACAATAATTAGGAATTATACTCCTTGTTATTTTTAAAGTACTATTCACCCCCCCTCTAGTACTTGTGCAGTAGTTTGTAGGGCATTACAGTTTATTGTTGTCAATATTTTCATTCCGTATTGTTGGTTGAGTTTGCACGATAATTAGGAATAATTACTCTTGATTATTTTAAAGTACTATTCACCCCCCTCTAGTACTTGTGTAGTTGCTATCAGGGCATTACATAACATGCATGCACATGGTGCATGTGTATATGGCAAATAAAATGTATGTACAATGTCAAAATGCTAAGTAGATGAACAAAACCCAAAAAGAAAATTTATAACTGTTTATTCCTACGATCAAACATCTATCCTTTTACCATGATAATAAGCGGACCTTTTCTCTCGTCACCACACCATATAGGCGGAAGAATTAAGATAAACACCAGCCCTTCGCAAGTAGAAAATTCAGCCAATAACTTAGGTCGCATTAGGAAAAAATTGAATTTTGCCGATGTTTTTATAACAACGGTTTAAAGAAACATCGACAAATGTCTTGTCTATTGTGTTTCAATATTTGCCGGTGTTCAACGCCGCCAAATGCTGGACTTTTCCTTTCATTTATAAGAACGTTAGCAAATGCTAGACTTTTCCATGTACTTTACTGTAAATGCTGACAAGTACTTTTTCCGATGCTTTATTGTAAACACTGGAAAATGCTGAACTTTTTCCGCACAATCACCTCTTTGTTTAGTCCCACATCAGATAAAAATTGAAGTTATATGTTTAAATAGCTATTGTTCTCATGCATGCATATACATGATCTATTCTACACAACAGCTGATGGAGCTAGCAGATGCACCGCCCCCGTGGGAGGTAGGTGGAGCTCTAAGGCGATGGGCGGCAAGGACCATCCTAAATGTTCTTGTTTATCATCGATTATAAATAGAGAATTTTGTGGTATTCGACCATCTCTGCCAATGCATTTTTTGATGAGTTTTCCAAAATATAAATTTAAAATGAGTTTTGCTATATGCACCTCAATCTTGAGGTGTATGGATGTGATTTTACTCAAAATTGGCAATGAATTGGATGAGAGAGAGAGAGGTATGCCATGATGGGTTTATTTCTTGACAAATTTGACAAACATCACATACATACACCTCAACTTGAGGTGTATGCAGTCCAAGCCTTAAAAATTAGGTCCAACATAACCTCTAATGATTAGTCTTAATTTTGTACGACTATATCTGCATGAATCAGACATATTAGATATGGGTAGGGAATCTAGGGATGATAATGGACATGACCAAAGCCCGTTTGGGCTCCCAATTGGGCATACCCTCTACAAAGTCTTCATTAAAGTAAATGTAAGAAAGATGGTCTTACATACAAATTAATGAAGGATTTGTAAATGGCATGTCCAATTGGGAGCCCAAACAAGCTTTGGGCATGCCCATTATCATCCCTAGATATGGACATTAAGATATTCATATTTATTTTTATTTAGTAGGAATGGACACCCACAAGTACATTTTAATTCAAATCTATAATATCTAGATACAAATTCAGATGCTAGCGCGATTCGGATATTTATTGGATATCAGTAGGATGTGGCTAAAATAACATAAGTAACAAAAAAAACTATTATACATTTGAGGGCTACTGACTGGGTTTATCCCAGTCAGCAGACTTTATCCCAGTTACAAGCTGACTGGGACAAATGTCATATCGTCCCACTTTGCCAAAAAAACCACACTCTCACATATTTGCATATTTGCCATCCTCCTCATCCCACTCTGTGGAAAAAACCATAAACACCCGCCAAACTCACATAATTGCATGTTTGGCCTATGGGCTTTTTCCCGTATAACCGGCACCATGGTGGTTTATCCTTTTACCGCCGACGATACCGACACAAACCCATACTTGTCGCTCCTTTTCGGTTGCGTGCATTCACCACATCATGTTCGTTGGGATTATATTATATGGGATAACTATTAACTTGATAGAACGGAAACATAAAAAATAAAAAAAATATAAAGTTAAGTTGCACATGCTATTGATATTTATTCATCAAAAACATGAAAACTGTTATGAATGAGGGAGGCCTTTGGCCTCCCCTCCTTCATTACCCATTCATTAGGCCCCCATTACTTAGAGTAATGGGGACCCTTGGTCTCCTAGAGGCTTTTGGCCTCCCCACTATGAGATATATAAATAGAGCACCATGGCTCTTAGCTATGGTGACTTATTCTTAGCAATGAAATTCTCTCTCTCTCTCTCTCTTGAGTTCATTATCATACAACACGTTATCAGCACTTTTGCTCCTCTTTTTTGAGCTTTTCTACACTCCAAAATCCATCCTCTAATTTGTTACGCGCATAGGAATCTCTGGTTGCTGCTGTTCGTGGAGGATTTTCTCTTTGGCGTGCATTGCTAAAGGAATCTCTTGGGCGTTTTCGGAGCGTGGATTTTTGTCTCTACGGATCTTCTCGTTTTTCGATCTTCCCTAGATTTTCAATCTAGAGGTAATTTCCATCGATCCCGTAGATAAACAAATTTTTATTCTTAGCCATGATTTTTTTACAACCTCTTTTTGGCTTGTTTAAAATCGGCTAAATACAATATCATGCCTTGTTAAAATACAATAAAAAATAAAAAAAATAAAAATAAACCATATTGCTAATCTGTCACTCAATTTAAATGAAATCTCGGTTTCACAAAACTGATGTTTGCACGAGTACAAACTTTTGTTTCATTTTAACTTGAACAAAACCCAGTTTCACAAACACTGGTGTCAAACTAGGCCTTAAAGAGACGAAAACCTTAACAATTGGGCACATTGTTTCAACAAATTTCAGAATCTAAAATAGCATATTCATTGATCACAATGACCAACTAAACAAGTGAATGAAATTGGGCATTCTTAATTAAGGCGTTTTTCGCGAGCACATTCTGCCATAGAAAATCTAAAACTAAAGTTCAGCTTCTGGACAACATCAAATAAAATGCCAAAACCAAGACAATGATGTAGTGACGAATGAGTTGAATACATGCACTTAATGGGTGAAAGCTCATAAATCGTATGACAGTACAATCTGTAACTATTAGTTTCGGGGTTCTTACCCCTGCCCCCGCCTAGGGTTTTGGGATTATTTGTATTCCCCAACCCAAAAATGGGCTTAATTTAATTAACATTGATAGTTTTGTTGTTGGGCCTGCAGCCCACTTGTGCCTATCAATAACTAAATAAATTAATTGGGCCTGCAGCCCCAATTACTTAACGATTATTATTTTTGCCCACTAAATAATGGCCTGAAGCCCATTACTAAAAGGGACTATCCTCTATGTTAAATCACAAATAATTTCTATAGTCCATGTTGACAACTTTATTTAAACATCGCTTTTGCAAATTATTATATATGGTTTACTAGGATTCTATTTTTCAAAATATAACTATTTTAAAGATCCTGAGACCGCTCTGCCGTTAGTCAACTAACCTAACGGTGTATGACGTTTCCACGTGGTCTACGAGATAATTATATTTTCTAGTTTCCTTTATAAATATGTTTTGTTTGAGATATATGCGTGGTTGTTCATTTTTATGCCAGTAGCATATTTAGAACTGCGTGGATGTTTAAATAAGTAAAAATGTGTTTTTCGGGATCGGCCATTGTATACCTATTTACTTTCCTGCACTTTTATTTTTCTTTTGAGAGAATTTGTAAGTGAGGAAATTTGTACTAAAAGCCAAAGCTCGATGCAACAGCACATAGAATTGATGAAAACTCCTTCAATGGATCATGATGTCGGTCAATGTGCTTGGCTAAGTTTGCTGGACCAACCTAGCTTGACTGGGTAACAAGTGGTCCTGGCTTAGTCAATTCCCTGGCCGCGTCCGCTGGACCGCAAGGAGTCGATTCATGACTGTGTAAGCCAAAGCTCGATGCAACAGCATATGAAGACGGAGATATAGGGACCCAGTTCAGTTTGGGTTTCCAAAGTTGTATTATTTTTTTTCTATTATGGACTTTAAACGAACTTTGGACTGTGTACTATTTTGGGTATCTGGCCGATCCCCGCATTTTTACTTGTTTATTTCTTTATGCGTGAATTTTTGAATTTTAATTAATTCATGCTCATTTTAAAATACGTAGATAAATGGCAAAATTGGCAAGCGTCGATTTCGAGGTCCTCGATTCTGCAGGAACAAATTACCTGAGTTGGCGAGTGGACCTGAAGTTCCACTTGCGTTCAATGGCCCTCCTTGGGTCCATTTTGGCTCCTTCCTCGGCCCCAGCAGCGGCCGAAGCTTCTGCTACAGCTAGCGGCAGCCCCACAACCACTGTATCCGATGTAGATAAGGCGAAAGCCATAATCTACATTAGGAAGCATATAGATCGGACCTTAAAGGCCGAATACTTAACGGTTGAGGACCCGAAGGACCTGTGGACAGCACTGGAAGCACGGTATAAATATCAAATTGATGTTATATTACCCCGTGCCAGTTATGAGTGGAAAAACCTCAGACTTCAGGACTATAAGTCCGTCGCTGAGTATAATTCTGCACTTCATAACATCACCTCACGCCTGAAGTTGTGCGGTGAAGAAGTGACAGAACATCGCATGTTGGAAAAAACATTTACCTCGTTTCACGAGAAAGATGCAATCCTCATGCAGCAGTATCGTGAACGCAACTTCACGAGATTCTCCGATCTGATCTCATGCCTACTTAGAGCAGAGCAGAATCGAGATTTACTGCTAGCAACTCATAACTTACGTCCAGCTGGCACTGCCCCTATCCCTGAAGCCCACCACGTTTCTCCCCAGAAGTGGAAAAACAAGAGTAAGGCTAAAAACACTAAAGGGAAAGCTATAATGAAGCAACCAAGAGGTGCAGCTCCACAGACAAACAAAAACAACAAGGGAAAAAGAAACTTCACTTGGAAGCGAAAGAACACCGAGCAAGTGTCACTTCCAAAGAAGAACTGGGAGGATAAATGCCATAGATGCGGCATGACTGGTCATTGGTCCAGAAACTGCCGCACTCCTCGCCACCTCCAGGATTTATACCAGGCGAGCCAGAAGTCTCTACCTGAAACAAACTTGGCGGCTGTACAGCCACCAACAATGTTTACTGCAAAAGACTTCGAGAACGACGACCTTCTCGATTGAGCACCATCATTTATCTATGCTTTTTAGAATTAAATGTATCTTCATCTTTATTTGCTTAAGTACGAACTTTTATTTTCGAATGAATGTTTACATTTTCGCTCAAATAAAATTTCGTTTTTGCTTATATAGATGATGTCTGAGTGCCTAGTGGACAGTGCCTCAACGCATACAATCCTTCGCGATCATTGCTATTTTAATAGCGTAAATAAATATGACGGTCCTGTTATCACAATTTCAGGACTGTCCAAAATAATCGAAGGATCTGGTGAAGCAATTATATTGCTCCCAAATAACACAAGACTTCAAATAAAAAATGCATTATTCTCTCCTAAATCAAATAGGAATCTCGTAAGTTTCAAGGATTTCCGTTTAAACGGATACCACTTAGAAACCAGAGATGAAAATACGGTTGAATATCTGTATGTAACTCGTCAGAAAGATGACCGGAAGATCATCTACGAACGATTCAAGGGACTCCCGTCGGGTCTCTACCAAACATACATTCAACCAATAGAAGCCAATATGACTAAGCACCAGACGTGCCAATCATTGCCAGAGTTCGAACTCTGGCACAATAGACTTGGTCACCCTGGAACAACAATGATGCGCCGCATCATCACTGAATCCCGTGGACACAAATTGAAGAACCTGAAGATTCTTCAAAAGGGTGAATTTCCATGTCTCCCTTGTTTTAAGGGAAAACTAATAACGAGACCATCCCTCCTGAAAGTGGGATTAGAGTCTCCTGGCTTCCTTGAGAGAATTCATGGTGACATTTGCGGGCCTATTCACCCCGCAAGTGGCCCATTTCGGTACTTCATGGTACTGATTGATGCATCAACCAAATGGTCTTATGTGTGCCTCTTGTCCACCCGCAACCTAGCTTTTCCAAAGCTATTGGCACAAATAATAAGGTTGCGTGCTCATTTCCCCGATAACCATATCAAGAAACTACGTCTTGATAATGCGGGAGAATTTACTTCACAAGTCTTCGAAGACTATTGCCGGGCAACGGGTATTGAATTTGAACATCCGGTAGCACATGTTCACACCCAAAACGGATTAGCTGAGGCTCTTATAAAGAGACTCCAATGGATTGCACGTCCATTGCTTATGCAATCCCAGTTGCCTGTGGATGCTTGGGGGCTTGCTATTTTACATGCCGCATCACTTATTAGGATAAGACCCTCTGGAGGTCACACTTTATCCCCGATGCAACTAGCATACGGCGCACCTCCGGATATCTCTCATTTGAGAGTGTTTGGTTGTGCGGTATATGTCCCAATAGCACCACCGCAGAGGACCAAAATGGGTCCTCAGCGTCGTCTAGGTATATATATTGGGTTTGATTCGCCCTCTATTATCAGATACCTTGAACCCCTGACGGGTGACGCATTCAAGGCACGTTTTGCAGACTGTGAATTTAATGAGAAATTTTTTCCAAAACTGGGCACACAGTTTAAGAAGCCAGAAGCTTCTGAGACCATTAGTTGGGACCAGAAGTCTTTGTCCCTATATGATCCGCGTACTAATCTGTGTGAAGATGAGATCCTGAAGATCCTTCACATCCAGAATACAGTACATCTTTTACCGGATAAATTCACGGACAACCAGAAGATTGTCCGTTCACACGTCCCTGCTGCCAATACGCCAGCTAGGATTGACATCCCCATAGATGGATGCAGCCCACCGGCAGCAGAATTGGTTGTACCTCAAATGAAAAGAGGACGCCCACCAGGTTCAAAAGATAAAGTTCCTCGAAAGAGGAAGACTCCTGGCGATACTAAGATTATCCCTCCACAGGATGCTGAGCTCAGACCAGCTACTTCTCCCCTCCTGATTTCCCCAGCAGAGGAAACAATAGGAGAAACATCATTAAATTTTGTACGTACTGGAGAAGTACTGGACAGAAATAGCATAGTCGTCGACGATGATTTTGCGTTCGATATTACCGTTCACGTCACTGAATATGACGATGACGTCGAACCACGATCTCTAGCGGAATGTAAACGCAAAGATGATTGGCCAAAGTGGGACGAGGCAATAAGAGTAGAGCTGGACTCACTCTTGAAACGCAAAGTCTTTGGACCAGTAGTCCAAACACCAGTAGGTGTAAAACCTGTGGGATATAAGTGGGTTTTCATAAGAAAAAGAGATTAAAATAATGTGATCGTTCGCTATAAGGCACGCCTTGTAGCCCATGGATTTTCCCAAAGACCGGGGATTGATTACGAAGATACGTATTCCCCGGTCATGGATTCGATCACCTTCCGATTTTTAATCAGCCTAACTTCTCTGGAAAGCCTAGAAATGCAGCTCATGGACGTTGTGACTGCATATCTATATGGCGATATAGATAAAAATATCTATATGAGACTTCCTGATGGGTTTAATCTACCCCCAGAGATGAAAGAGATACCTCGGGACGTATTCTCTGTAAGGCTACATAGATCATTATATGGTCTAAAACAATCGGGCAAGATGTGGTATAACAGACTAAGTGATTTTCTTGCACAGCAAGGATTCACGAATAACGAAGTCTGCCCATGTATCTTTATCACAAGAACGGGAACAGGATTTGTCATCATAGCTGTATATGTAGATGACTTAAATCTCATAGGATCTCCTGCAGAGATCAAAGAGATATCTGAAAGCCTTAAACATACTTTTGAAATGAAAGACCTAGGCAAAACAAAGTATTGTCTTGGCTTACAGATGGAACACCTAAGAGGTGGAATCCTATTACACCAATCTAATTATACAAAGAAACTTCTACGCAAGTTTCATATGGATAAATGTCATCCTTTAAGTACTCCTATGGTCGTAAGATCACTAGATGTACATAAGGACCCCTTCCGGCCACTGGAAGAGGGGGAGGAGATACTGGGTCCTGAAGTACCCTACCTCAGTGCCATTGGAGCACTTCTATATCTGGCTAACTGTACGCGTCCCGATATAGCGTTTACAGTTAATCTACTAGCCAGACACAGTGCTGCGCCCACAAAGCGCCACTGGAACGGAGTAAAGCATCTTCTGCGATACCTTCAGGGTTCCATTGATCTTGGACTTTACTACCAGAGAGGTGCCTCCCCCAAATTGTTTGGTTATGCTGATGCAGGTTATCTCTCTGATCCGCACACGGTAAAATCTCAAACAGGTTTTGTATTTACCTACGGAGGTACTGCTATCTCTTGGAGATCGGTAAAACAAACCACTACTGCTACATCTTCCAACCATGCAGAGCTCATCGCGATCCATGAGGCGAGCAGAGAATGTTTTTGGCTACGCTCCATCATCCAACACATCCTCCAATCCACTGGCCTGAAGACCAGTGATCTGGAGCCTACTGCCCTATTCGAAGACAACGCCGCATGCATTGCTCAGCTTCAGAAGGGCTACATCAAAGGCGACAGGACAAAACACATTTCTCCCAAGTTTTTCTGGACGCACGAGCAGAAGAACGACAAGCAGATTGAAGTTCGACAGATCCAGTCATGCAACAACTTAGCTGATCTTTTTACTAAGGCATTGCCTAAATGTACTTTTGTAAAGCTTGTAAAGAACATTGGTATGCGACAGTTGAAAGACCTGCAAGCCTGAAGCTTGTACGGATCAGGGGGAGTAACATGTGGGTTGCACTCTTTTTCCTTAAGCTGTTGGGTTTTCCCACTGGGTTTTCCACAGCTAAGGTTTTAACGAGGCAAACACACTTACTCTGGATCCAGAAGTATCCACCCCTTGCCTTAGTAGCTGAGACCGAAGTGATGAATGTGTAAGGGGGAGTGTTATGAATGAGGGAGGCCTGGCCTCCCCTCCTTCATTACCCATTCATTAGGCCCCCATTACTTAGAGTAATGGGGACCCTTGGTCTCCTAGAGGCTTTTGGCCTCCCCACTATGAGATATATAAATAGAGCACCATGGCTCTTAGCCATGGTGACTTATTCTTAGCAATGAAATTCTCTCTCTCTCTCTCTTGAGTTCATTATCATACAACAAAAACTATTTTAGAAAATAGCATGACAATGTCTTTTTTTTTAAAAATAAAGCACATAATATAATTAATACTTGATATGTTTGATTGTAAATGATCCTATATAAGTGAATATTTGCAAGGAAATATGCCTTACTTTATCTCTTCTCTTGTCTTGCATATGCAACTCACACGTGAGAATGCAGTACAGGAGACAAGAAACCACAAGGCTAAAGTTCGGACTATCCTCGCGAAGTCTTATTAATTGTAAGCAAGAGTGTGTGTTGGCCTTTGAATTTGAGAGTTCAATTTCAAAAACTATGTGCATGTTTCAACCCCCACCAACTTGACTTGTACCCATGATCCAAAACAGCGCCAATTTTCACCAAATTCTCGCTACAAATTTACAACGTGGGAAGAAGCCAAATCGAAGACGTTGTTATATATGATTACAACGCATGGTCAAAGCGTACACGAGGCAGAATCAAGTTTACCGCTAGTCACTCGTTCCATTGAGAAGCCTAACTTCTTTGATCCTTAATTGGTCATCAAGGAATGATTGGCTCAACTCCATTATCACCCTCCTATAAATTCCCATATCCTCCTCTTACTATCTCCAAAAACCCTAATCCGCTTTTATCTGAATACCTCCTCTCTTATCTGAACCATTACCCTGTCAAGCTTTGCTAGCTACTAAACATGAAAATGATGTCAAGGGTCTTCTTCATCTCGGCAGTACTTTTCATGTATGTGTCTTGGTCCACCTCTCATGCCTTTGCAAGCGGTGGTGAGGCCGATGAACATTCGTCATCGTCTCTGAGGAGCACAAGCAGTTTGCTTGGTCAATACAACCCTAGAGCCTCCATGACATGCAACAAGTTCCCTAGGGTTTGCCAAGCGAAGGGAAGCCCCGGGCCAGACTGTTGTGGGAAGAGATGCGTGAACGTGATGACCGACAACCTCAACTGCGGCGAGTGTGGGAAGAAGTGCAGGCACGGTGAGGCTTGCTGCGGTGGAAACTGCGTGAACATATTGTACGATGCCAAGAATTGTGGAGGATGCCGGAACAGGTGCACGAAAGGTAGCTTTTGCAAATATGGGATGTGCAACTACGCTTAACGGAACTTTTTTATCTTGAAGAAGAAACTAAAATTGCAAATTTAATTTGTATAGAGAGTCGATTAAAGCATTGCAGGGAATAATGAAACATTCATTTGGTTGTTAATCTTGTAAATTTTGTTGTGCGTTGTAATGGTTAAACATGACATTTGTGGAATTTGTAAGACGTGCATTTGTGAGGTATACTTAAGGATATTTTGGAAATTGAAATGCAATTTCTATTACACTTTTTTTAAATAAAAGATCAGGATAAACTATACACGTGCTCGTGCATATATGCGCATGCACATACACACATGCACGCATGTATAGAGATACATCTATTATATATTTGAGAGATGTTTTTGAATTGGTTTGCTGACTAGAACAAGCTGACTAGGACAATAGGGTTGATAGAAAGACGGTTTGGATTTAATCCTGGGAGATCAACGGTTGAAGTGAGATTTTGAGAAAATTCGGATGGGAACATTTTGAAATTTGGCGAAAACCCATTTGCTTGGAAAATTGCGCGGCATTCAATGCTGACACAGTCCCTAAGGCATCATTATCATGCCAGTAGTTCAAAAAAAAAATGGCAGGCTTTGATATTCGAACGCGCTAGAGGGATGACGTGCATGCTTCGGTTTTCAAAATAACGCAAAGCAGCATTATGTTGTTTTTTGTGATTCAGATCTCATGTGTGTTGGTTTCCCATGCGATTTGGTGGAATAGCATGCTACTCGACCGAGCTGCGGGTGCAGAGCAGAAGCAGCAGAAAACAGAGAGTTGTGGGGTGGTTTTCGCACGACTCGGGCGACATCCTACTCGGTCGAGTATGGGGCTACTCGGTTGAGTTACAGAAGGATTTTGAAGATCTCAGATACTCGAGAGTTTGCTGTTTGAAGAGAGCGCTGCAGGGAATACCGACTCGGGCCGAGTAGCTATGCTACTAGACCAAGCCGACTCGGCTCCACCCAACGGCTGAATCAGCGCAAGTCAGCTCGGGCAAGCAGCTCGGGCTGCCGACCGACTCGGGCAGAGTCAGCGCAGGCCCAGCCGAGATGACCAACTGCCAGATGCGTTTTTCCTCATGTTTTGGGGATCATATTTAAACCTAACTAATGTTTTAGCCTAGGTTAAGACTCTATTAGATTATTAGAGTTTTGGAGAGCCTCTAGCCACCCCTTGGAGATTTAGTATTGTTTTGGAGTTCTTGAGAGAAGGTGAGTTTATTCTTCTCTATTCCTCCATCGATTTCTTCTTCCTTGAGTGAGATTCTGAGGGCTTGTGCGGTTTGGGAAGTTATTACTCACGTGAGTGAAAGCAAGGCTGTAACCCCAGGTGTTTGATCTCTCTGATAGTGGAATCGTCTCGGATTGCTGGATGTAGGTTGTTTACAACCGAACCAGGGTAAATTTTCTTGTGTCTGCGTTTGATTTGTTGTTGCTTTGATGCGTTTGCTACTTTCTATTGCAAGGTTAATTAGGAATTTTATTGGGTGATTTGGGGTCATTGCTAGTCCTAGATTTCTGATCAATTTTTAGGGTTTCTGTATTCCGCATGGATCCCAAGGGCGTCCATTTGCACCGGTGGTTTATTTCCCAACACATTATGCTTGGATTTTCAAAAAAACCAGGGGACTCATAAGCACAGTATGGAGTTTCAAAAAAAAAACAGATTACATGCTTTAATATCTGCATGTGGGGATTACGTGCAACACCATGCTTCGATTTCAATAAAAAGCACACATCACTCGCTTAAATATTTTGAAGAACAACATGAGATAAAATTTTGCCCATTTTGAAACTTGGTTGCCGTCAAAATTCTGGCCATTTTGAAGAACAGCGGTTCCCATCTCAATTCCAAGGTAAAATATTTCAAAATGGGTTTTCTACTTTGGTCTCTGTAAAATATTTTGATTCTTTGAAGAAATTGCAGAAGGAAGATGAGCAACATCGGTACGGGTTACGATCTCTTCATCACCACATTTTCACCCAACGGCAACCTCTTCCATGATCGAGTACGCCTCCAATACCACCGCTCTATACAACTTAGGCTCTTCCCCATCCCTCCATTTGCATCGATCTACTGGGATCTGCTCACACGTGAAGGGGATATAGCGATGCTGACATGTCACAGTATCCTTCCACATGTTGTCGTATTGCTCCCTTCTTCAACCTCTTCAGTTTCTCAAATGATCCCATTTTAATTTCTTCATCCTCCTCCATCTCCTTAATTCTGTTTCTCTCGGTGAAAAAGTGATGTGTTTGATGGTTTCATTGAAGAGGAGGTTAGATATAGTGAAGTTGATTCAAAATGCTTGGCAGTTGCATCCGCCAAGGAGATGATGATGAGCGATTTTGATCGAGGCGAGTCCAGTGTAGGTGAGCTAAAATTCTGCTCATTTTGAAACTTGGGTTGCCATCAAAATGTCATCGTTGATCCAAATTCTTTCTACCTTCTCCCCCATTGGCTATGTCTTCCAGATTGAGTATGCCACCAAGACCATCGACAACAACCGGTACCCAGTTCAATTTTTTTTTTCTATTTTAAACTAACCCCCGTGCCTTTCCACCCGAATTTTGCAATCTCAAACTAAAGGTTTGATTTTTTGTTTGCGTAGTATTTTGATTGGGATCAAGTGCAAGGGTGGGATCGTAAAAAATTTAGCCTCTTCAACTTCTTCTAAGGTCCCATTTTTTATCTTAATTTTCCCCTATTAATTTCTTCATCCTCCTACCCTTTAATTCTTTTTGTCTAGGTGAAAAAATGTTGTGTTTGATGGTTTCATTGAAGAGGATGTGAGATATATGGAAGCCAATTCAAAATGCCAGGAGACGATGATGAGTGATTTTGATTGAGGCGAGCTCAACACGGGGGATATAAAATTCTGCCCATTTTGAAACTTGGTTTGCCATCAAAAATCTCAAACTAAATGGTCTAGCATGTTCATGTTAGATTATCCATGTGCATGTGACATTGACCACTGACTAAATGTTCTTACAATGTTTGTAGTGTTTGTGTACAACCATTCTTTCCAAAATGTGATGTAGGGGAATAAATCGGACTATGATGGCTGCACCATGATATCGCCCATCTCCAAGCTAACTATCAACAATGACTCGATAACCCTCAAGTCAGTTAATGATCACTACTTCCTTTGTGGATCCACTGTGCCCTCATGTAGAAGCTGAGAGTCATGGTCCTCCCAAAGGGCTTCTCTGCTGCACCTTCCGCTTCACTCGTTGGAGCTCTGTTGTTAGCACCAGTTCCCCCTAGCGAAGGAACAGGTGGATTCGATACCAGCGGTAGTAGTTCAGGCCCTCCTGCCGCTTCACCAAAGTCGAGCAATACAACAATGGCTAAGAAGGGGTTGGGCTTGGTTGTGTCCACTACTGTGGTTATTGTAGTTTCTCGGGTTTATGATTTATGTCTAAAGGTTTATATTATGATTCATTCTGTTATAGTTTGATCACCGGGGCTTCAATTGTTTTTGCTATATAGGAATTAGTTCAATGGTATAGTGCCTAATTTTGTGGACCATGTTTGCTTATTATTTATGTTATAGATCATGTATTTTAGTCAGATTTTGTTTGTAATTAGTAATGTGTGAACGCTTTAATTATGTCTTCTAGGCAATTGCTATCATTTAGTGAGCGATTGGAATATTTTTGTTTAGATTGTAACCTACTTATAGATGTCAACACGGGTTATGGATATGGGGGCCAGCTGCTCAGTTTGTGTCAGGAATCATGGAATGATGATGCTAACGATATGATTTATGTTGGATATGGACGACATGAATACACCCATGAGGGGATGTATGAGGGTATACGGACCTCAGATGTCGCGTGCACAAAAGCGTGCACGAAGGGAACATTTTCTCGTGTGAAAAGGACCACTCGATAAGTGGAAAAAGCCACTTTATAAGTGCATAAAGGCACTTGATAAGTGAATGAAGAAGAGGATAAGTAAATGTGCTAATATAGGCTAATAAGCTTATATTTAGTTATTTCCTACAATAACTACCCCTAAAGCCTATAAATAGGACCCAAGGGTAAGGCATTTACACTAATCTAACCCCTTGTTAGCAATACGTAATACGGAAAATATTCGGAACGTGAATAAAACGTGTTTAATTCGATCAATTTCAAAAGGCGTTCGGTCAAAAATTCGGTCAAATATGCGCAATACGGGACTAAAACGTAAACGGGTTAAATCGTGTTTAATTCGTTAACCTAGATAAAAAATGCGACTAAAAATACAAATACTGTCAAGATATCATTCTTCCAAATGAACTTAAAAATCAACAATATCAATATAAAATAAGAGTAACATAAGTTCTATATTCATGATTTAAATAAATTGTATTTATAGTTTTAACCAAAATGACATGATCATACTATTATATTCCATGTAGCATGCCCTAAACCAAAGTATGATCATGAAATCATAGTTCAAAATGATTTAAAAGTGCCCCTAAAACGCGTTTAAAACACATAAAATGCGCAATACGGGAATAAAACGCGTTTTGTTCGTCAACCCCTAAAAAAGCGCGTATTTTTCCAAATAATTCAAATGGACTGCCAGGGCCACAGCCGGCCTGTTGGATATGGAAAACGTTTATACACCCTTGTGGGGGATGTACGAGGGAATACTGACCTCGAACGTCGCGTACACGAAGTCGTGTGCGAAGGGAATCTGTTCCCTTGCGGAGAGGATCTCTAGATTAATGGGAAAGTCGCATTATATGTGCATAAGTGCATGCGACATATGGCTAATAAAGGGGTAATATCTTAAGCTTATGTTGTACCATGCATATGGTACAACTTAAGATTATAATGTGCCATGTACGATGGTACACCTTAGTTAAATTGTTCCAAAGGAACAATTACTCCTAAAATAACTACTTTGGGGGCTATAAATAAGACCCAATGGTTAGCCATTTTCTTACACTTTTGCATGGCATTCTTGCATGCATTTTCATTCTAGCGAAGCTCTGCCGAAATCCTTCCTCTCCCTTTATCCAAGTTCTTAATCTAAAAGTAGAGATTTAGATTGTGGATTTAGTAGCCTTACTCCGTTCGTGAGAAGACTCGATCCGTCGTGACGAATCCGAAGGCGAAGTTCTGTGACTACCGTGCCGCATACGCAAGCGTAAGTCTCAACTTCATTTATCGATCCTAACTCTTGTTTTGGCAGGAACCTACATTGGTATCAGAGCCATACGGGTTCGCCCCGGTCAAACCGTCGCCCCATCGAAACTATGAACGAGTCGTTGTCTTTTTCACGAATGGGTATCCTACCATTATGGATATGGTAGGAACGCTTCGTGACGGAGAGAACGCAGCGCTTGTTCTTTTCACGTTAGGGTCTTTTGTCATTATGGATATGGCAGGAACTCTCCGTGACGGGAAGAACCGACCGTTCATATCGTCAAACTCGCTCCCTTCATGGATGCTGAGTCTCCATTCATAGGGAATGGGCGCTCTCTTCATCTGGAGCGCGTAGTTTACGAATTTTTGAAGAGGGTCATTTTTTTAGCACACGGCCATTGGAGGACAACTACTTCCTCGATGAACGGGTGCTTCACCGGAGAAGAAGGTGGTAGTTATTTCCATCGGGGAAGATGAAATTTGGTGCATGTGCACCATGGCCAAATGGGCTATGAAGGCCATGCACCCCCCTCCCCATGCGGAGGGGGTTGGCTACGGCCAATAACCACCACGGCAACCCCCTCCGGCGGGGGTATGCGGCCACCCCATGAAAGGGGGGAGACCGGCCATGGCCGGTCAAGGCCAATAAGCCATGGCCGGCCGGCCCTGGCCGGCCACGGACAGGGCCAGAGAGCCCTGGCCGCGGCCTGGCCAGGGCAGGCCAGGGCCAGAAGGCCCTGGCCGCGGCCAGGCCAGGGCCAGGCAGCCCTGGCCGAGGCCAGGGCAGGGGCCCTGGCCCCCGGCCAGGGCCTGGCCGCCCTGGCGGAGGCCAGGGCAGCGCCCTGGCCTCAGGCCAGGGCCTGGCCGCCCTTGGCGAGGCCAGGGCAGGGGCCCTGGCCCCGGCCAGGGGCCTCTGGCCGAGGCCAGGCCAGGCCAGAGAGGCCTGGCCGGCCTCAGGCCGAGGCCTGGCCGGCCTCTGGCCTAGGCCAGGCCAGGAAGAGGCCGGGCCGGCCTCTGGCCGAGGCCAGGTCTGCCTCTGGCCAGGCCAGTGGCCTGGCCGGCCCTGGCAGTGGCCAGGGCTGCCGCAGGCCACCCCTGGCCGGCCAGGGCAGAGGCCCTTAGCCAGCCTCGGCCAGGGCAGGGGCCCTAGCCGGGAGTGATGAAGACCAATTTTTTGGTCGACCAATTTGGGTGTTTTGGTCGACCAATCCGGCATAAGGTCTTGGTCGATCACAAACTTGCCGACTAGCCCATACGGGGTGTCAAAAGGTCTTGGTCAAACACGAATGTGCCGACTAGCCCATACGGGGCTAACATTTTAATGAAGTTTTTCCTTGGGCTCTACTCCTTGAAGATTAGCCATAGTGCTCTACTTCATGCGAGATTAGCCATGTCATTGTGCTCTACTCTACGGAGATTAGCCAATGTACTTATGACGTTGTGCTCTACTCTACGGAGATTAGCCAATGTATTTCAAAATTTTTGAAAAAGATGTTTTCAAATAGGTTATGTCCCGTCCTTAATCGGGATAGCGCAATTTAGAATTCCAAGTCCTACCACGATCCGGCCATGGTTATCTAACCCATGGGTATGTAGAACATGTCTCGTGGCTTGGCAATTGTTGCGCTAAAATTCTTTGCGCAAACTCTCACCTATTCCATTTTGAAAGATATGTTTTTCAAAAGTATTTTTCCGCTGCTGGTACCATACGGGTATTATTTCTGATTTCTTTTTACATGAGACAAGTAAGAGGGATAATTTGAAAGTTACTTCTAGATGGTAGTTGGGAACGTAGTGAACTTCTCGATTCTAGAGTAACATTTCAGCTTATCCAAGGAACTTATCAAGTGTTTAAAGAATCGAAACTTTATGCATAGAATTTTGATCGTGTTTTTCATTTTCTTTGCAGTTTTTTGATTCGAATATGTCTACCGCTTCTAAGAACATTGTCGCCGAGCTTAACAAAGGTGAGAAGCTCAACGGCGACAATTACAAACTATGGTCAATAAAAATCCAATATGTTTTGGAGGAGCAAGATGTGCTTGAAACACTCCAAAACATAATGGAAGAACCTGAGTTGGGCAATACGGCCCAACACAAGAGGGACCGGGAAGCTTATGAGACTTGGACTCGAAAGAACAAAATAGCACGTATTACGTTACTGTCCGCAATGGACAATGACATAATGTGTATATTTCGGGAATTCGACCTAGCCAAAGACATATGGTCTGAGCTAGAAGTAAAGTTTGGTGGAATTTCGGTTACCAAACTCTGCTCCTTAAATATTCAATTTGATTCGTACAAGATGCGGCGAGATCATTCTATGAAAAAGCATCTCCACCACATGGCGAATCTCATAGCTGAATTAAAGGATGCGGGCCTTACGCTGTCTGACGAACAACAGATCCAAGCAGTCATTCGTTCACTCCCAGATAGCTGGGATAACATGAAAATGCACCTCACTCATAATGAGTGTATTAAAACTTTAAGCGATGTATCCAAACACCTCGAACTCGAGGAAGAGTGGATTCAAGCCGCAAAACCTAGTGCAGAAGTGCACATGGCCGCTAGTTCCTCACATGGAGGAAATAAGCGGAAGAATAAACGCTTAAGGTTTGTGAACGAACGAAAGCAAGAACCGGAAACCTCAAAGAAGACTAAGAACAAAAAGTGGCAAAAGAAT
The DNA here is from genome assembly GCA_030789695.1 of Scilla litardierei. Classification (NCBI taxonomy): domain Eukaryota; kingdom Viridiplantae; phylum Streptophyta; class Magnoliopsida; order Asparagales; family Asparagaceae; genus Scilla; species Scilla litardierei. The sequence continues at coordinate 103,479,587 of CM061141.1, forward strand.
GTGCACTCAAAGAAGAAAAACTTGAAGAAGATCAAGTGCTTTAAGTGCAACAAGTACGGTCACTTCGCCCGTACATGTACGGATGGAAGTGATAAGGTAACTTGTAGGGCTAGTTACATATGTGTTTCTAGTTCCATGTTTCTTGTTGAATCTAACTATTTTTGGTTGATTGATTCAGGGGCCACAGACCACGTAGCGAAGGACAGAAGGTCCTTCGTAGAGTATCGAAGGATAACTCAAGGAACAAAGTGGATATACGTCGGCAACAACACTCGTGTTGAAGTCAAGGGCGTCGGAACATGCAAGCTAGTTCTCGACAACGACCGGACTCTATTATTGCACGACGTCCTCTTTGCTCCAGATATTAGAAGGAATATCGAATCCGTGGTCATGTTAATGTCTTTAGGTTATGTATGGAGGTTCTATGAACAAAAAGTTGACCTTGTTTGTAATAGTTCTTTAATTGGGTCGGGTAATGTATGTAATGGATTGATTGTTTTAAACACTATGTGTGATGATTCTTCTTCTATTAATGAAAGTTTCCATTTGACAAATGCTTCTAATTCTGAATCTGAGATCATTTTTTGGCATGCAAGACTTGGTCACATTGGACCAACTAGAATGGATAGACTTGCCAAAAGTGGCTTGCTATCTAATGTTTCAAAAGTTGAAATGTCAACTTGCGAACATTGTCTTGTAGGGAAAACTTGTCGCAAGCCGTTTGGAACTGGCACAAGGGCCGAAGTTCCATTACAGCTTATCCATTCGGACATTTGCGGTCCAATGAATGTTAAGACAAGACGCGGGAAGTCCTATTTCATCACCTTCATTGATGACTTCACCCGTTTCGGTCACATTTATTTGATTTCCCACAAACATGAAGCTTTATCTTGCTTCAAAAACTATATGAGTTTAGTGGAAAATCAACTAGATCGCAAGATAAAGGTCTTGCGAACCGATCGGGGTGGAGAATATCAATCAACGAGTTTTAAGGAACTCTGTGATGAAAAAGGCATAGTTCATCAAATAACTATGCCTTATACTCCGCAACAAAACGGTGTTACGGAAAGAAGAAATAGGACATTGATGGAAATGGTCCGATCAATGATGTCTCAGGCAAATTTGCCCATCACCTTTTGGGGTGATGCATTATTGACGGCAGCATTCATCTTAAACAGTGTACCCTCGAAATCGGTAAGTTCTACTCCTTATGAGTTGTGGAACAATAGAACTCCAGACTTAAGCATTCTAAAACCTTGGGGTTGTGCCTCTTACGCACATTTATCCTCTCACAAATATGGCAAACTTGGGCCACGTGGGAGGAAGTGTATCTTCATCCGATACGCTGAAAACTCCAAAGGATATGTTTTCGTCGGTCAAGAGGACAATGGGGGTCTAATAGAATTCGAATCGAGGAATGTTGTCTTCTTGGAAAACGAGTTTCCAAGACAGGGTTAGATAAGTCAAGACTTATCCTTGTTTGAGACTTGGGATCAAGAAGGATCGGAACGTTCGAGTGGGAGAATCCTTGGTGAAGAAGAAAATACGTTTCAAACTTCACCAATGGATGATACGAACGATACCAATCCTATTCCGAGTGGGAGTGATGTTATTCCAAGTGGGAGTGATGTCATTCCAAGTGGGAGTGATGTCATTCCAAGTGGGAGTGATCAAACTCAAGCAAGACGTAGTAATCGAACGAGGCTAACACCTCTGAGATTTGAGGATGAATTTTCTCAAACATTCATGACATTACTACAAGATGATGACGAACCTGCAAATTTCAAACAGGCCGTCACATGCCCTGCTAAAGATAAATGGATAGCGGCGATGGAAGAAGAACTTCAATCCATGAAAACAAACCAAGTCTGGGACTTGGTTGATTTACCTAAGGGACGTAGAGCCATTGGGAACAAGTGGGTTCTCAAAATCAAGCATAAGGCTGTTGGCTCCATCGAGAAATATAAAGCTCGCCTTGTTGCGAAAGGTTTCACGCAACAGGAAGGAATAGACTACGAAGAGAATTTCTCTCCTGTCGTGAGTTTTACCTCCAGTAAGCAAAGGCAAGGGTCTATGTTTGGAAATGTGTCCCAAAGATCCAAAAGAAAAGAAAGCTATGGAAAAGGTTCCATACTCCAGTACTGTCGGGAGTCTGATGTACGCCATGATGTGTACTAGACCAGACATTTGCTATGCTGTTGGTATGGTAAGCCGTTACCAATCCAATTCAGGACAGGCACACTGGAAAGAGGTGAAGAGGATATTAAGGTACCTCAAAGGGACTGCGGACTATGCGTTATGCTATCAAGGCAATACCTTGAGACTCGAAGGCTATACCGATGCTGATTGGGCAGGTGATCTTGACGAGCGAAGATCTACCTCAGGCTTTGTTTTCTTGCTCAGGAATGGTGCAATATCCTGAAGCAGCAAGAAGCAAACCTGCATCGCCCTATCAACCATGGAAGCCGAATTTGTAGCATTCAGCATGGCGGTCCAAGAAGCTGTTTAGCTTAGGAAATTCTTAGACAGGCTGACGGATGCCACTGACTCGAGCACTGTTCCTATATATAGTGATAGTCAAGCTTTGATTGCCTATGTCAAAGATCCTAAAATTTCATTGTAAGACCAAACACATTGATATTCGATTCAAGTTTGCGAAGAACTATGACAAACGTAAGGAAGTAGACATAGGATATATATCCACGCATAAGATGATAGCGGATCCCCTTACTAAGGCGATCCCCAGAGATGTGTTTTTCAAACACTTATCATCTATAGGAATGCGTAGGTGCTGAGCTGTATCATGTAATATTTCCCATGTCTATAGAAGATCAAAGTTAAATTTGCATACAAGTTTCTTACAAATGATTTTATATACATTTGTGTTTAAGTCTCAGCTATTTTATTGTGTGTATGTCGGACAGATTAAGGTTGGCTCTCTCACATGAGCAACCGCCTTATCTTATCAGATGGATAAGATAGAGATGAGACTAGTTTAAAGTCAAAATCATTGGACAAATGATTTAGAGTCGTGACTTAAACAAGATAGTCGAATGAAAGATCTGCATCATATGGATGCTTACAAAAGATCTGAGATCGGTATCACAAGGATATTTAAAAGAGATCTCATAGGATTTTTTTTAAATCCTATCTGTCTTATGCAGGATGAGAGTCCGGGAATATTTCATGGGTAGTAAGGGGACTCAAAAGATAGGCACTGTGGTGTCTGATCTTTCATCCGTACACCATCATTAAGACATACTCTCCCTGGGAAAGGAGTGATGTTGTAATACGTGTTCATACCACGTATGCATTTCGACCACTGAGTTAGTAGAAATAGTGTTTGCTATTATGTGAGACTCAAAGGCCATATGGGTCTTAACTCTTACCCTCAAGGACTCCAATTGGTTCCTTTAGATTTGACGAGATGATCGCTATCTTAGCGTGTTGCTAATGGGCTATGATAATTCGGCTCGACGGGGCACGTTAGAAAAGCGAATCAAGTCAAGATCAGAATGTTCGCAAGAAGAGGAAGATTGATTTCATATTCGCATTTGGACTTTAATGATTCAAAGCTGGCCAGCCAATTGTAATCCAGATGGGATTCAATTGTTGAATATAAAGTATAAGAAATGTGAAGAAATAATCTAGGGTAAAGAATGCGTTGAACTACTCAACTTTGCACCTTCGAGGTCGTTGTGTATCTCTAACAAGTGCACAACAACAGACTCTACGCGCATGAGGGTCGCACGGTCTATTTCTCGGTATGATAGATGAAAGAACTAAGAGAAAGACGTTCTCTTACAATCCCCTCAAGTGTGAGTGGGATATGTTGGATATGGAAGATGTTTATACACCCTTGTGGGGGATGTACGAGGGAATACGGACCTCGAACGTCGCGTACACGAAGTCGTGTGCGAAGGTAATCTGTTCCCTTGCGGAGAGGATCTCTAGATTAATGGGAAAGTCGTATTATATGTGCATAAGTGCATGCGACATATGGCTAATAAAGGGGTAATATCTTAAGCTTATGTTGTACCATGCATATGGTACAACTTAAGCTTATAATGTGCCATGTACGATGGTACACCTTAGTTAAATTGTTCCAAAGGAACAATTACTCCTAAAATAACTACTTTGGGGGCTATAAATAAGACCCAAGGGTTAGCCATTTCCTTACACTTTTGCATGGCATTCTTGCATGCATTTTCATTCTAGCGAAGCTCTGCCGAAATCCTTCCTCTCCCTTTATCCAAGTTCTTGATCTAAAAGTAGAGATTTAAATTGTGGATTTAGTAGCCTTACTCCGTTCGTGAGAAGACTCGATCCGTCGTGGCGAATCCGAAGGTGAAGTTCTGTGACTACTGTGCCGCATACGCAAGCGTAAGTCTCAACTTCATTTATCGATCCTAACTCTTGTTTTGGCAGGATCCTACACGGCCCTGGCAGTGGCAAGGGCCAGGCCGAGGCCTGTCCTGGCCTCTGCCAGGGCCACTGCCGGCCCTTGTCGAGGCCGGTGCCAGGCCACTGTCGGCCCCGGCCTCGGCCAGTGCCGAGCCCCGATTGACCCTGTATTTGGGGGGGATGGGGCTTGCATGGATATGGTCATGCATGGCCAGCCCATACGGGGCCGACAGCAGTTCTCTGCGGCAAATTCCCCTGCAGAAGGGAAGCGCATGGATCCATACAGGAGCCGGCGACGGTGGCTTGTAGAAAAATCCCCTCAAGGGGGATCCGGCCTTGGCACGGCCATGACACGACCCCGGCAATGGCCGGGGAATTGTTGAAATATTTCGGCTATGTCACCATGTAATGGGGTGTAGGCCCTGCAAAATACGTTTGCAAAATACGTTTGAAAATACGTTTTCAAAATACTGCAAAATACGTTTGAAAAATACGTTTGAAAAATACGTTTTCAAAATACTGCAAAATACGTTTGCAAAATACGTTTTCAAAATACGTTTTCAAAATACGTTTTTTCAAAAACACTTTTCCGCTGCAAAGTATTATAAGAGTACTATCGTTTGATAAGTAAGGGGGAAATATTGAAAGTTGTCCTAGATGGTGATTGGAATCATAGAGACCTTTCCGATTCTAGAGCAACATCTTCAATATTTTTCGAAAGTAACTTATCAAATATAATAATATCATTCCAAGTGGGATTTTTTCCAAGTGGGAGTGATATTAAACTAGTCTGAAATTTCACATTCGATTGATTCAGTATCTCAATGGATCATGATTCGACCAGTGGTCTTTTGGACTAGTTTGTGGGACACCTCAGCTCAGTCTGGGGGTAGTGAACCATGGACTAGCCATTTCCCTGGTCGGCCCGCTGGTCGAGACTAATGAATCATGACAATGTAACAATATGATGACTATGTATATGAAATTAATGCACTGTTTTTGATCGAACCTTTTTTTCATGTCTTTTGCAGCATTTTAAAGCTAAAATGTCTTCTGCCGCTAAGAATATCGTCGCTGAGTTGAACAAAGGTGAAAAACTCAACGGCGATAATTACAAACTATGATACGTCAAGATACAATACGTTCTAGAGGAGCAAGACGTGCTCGAAACTCTGAAGAACAAGATGATTGAACCTGAGTTGGGCACTACGGCCCAACACAGACGAGACAAGGACGCTTTTGATGCTTGGTCTCGGAAGAACAAGATAGCTCGCATTACGTTATTGTCCAGTATGGCCGATGACATAATGCGCATCTTCCGAGAGCATGACCTAGCCATGGACATATGGTCCAAGCTTGAGGAGAAGTTTGGTGGCACCTCAGTGTCCAAACTTCGTTCTTTAACTATAAGATTTGATTTATAAAAGAAACGTCCAGATCATTCCATGGGGAAACATCTGCGACATATGACGAATCTAATCTCATAGTTAAAGGATGCAGGTCATGTGCTCACTGATGAGCAACAACTCCAAGCAGTCATACGTTCCCTACAAAATGGGTGGGACCAAATGAAGATGCATCTCACTCATAATGAGAGCATCAAGACCTTCAGCGATGTTTCTAAGCACCTCGAGTTAGAGGAATAGCGGCTTGCGGCTGCCAAGCCAAGTGAAGAAGTGCACATGGTTGCTAGTTCCTCACACGGGGGAAAGAAACGAAAAAATCGTTTGAAGTTTACTAATGAACGTAATAAGCAACCTGAGTCTACCAAGAAACCCAAACATATGGGTGGGAACAAGAAATGTCACAAGAAGAAAGACTTGAAGAGGATCAAGTGCTTCAAGTGCAACAAGTTAGGTCACTATGCCCGTTCTTGTACGGATGGAGGTGACAAGGTAACTTGTAATACTAGTTACATATGTGTTTCTAGTTCAATATTTCTTGTAGAATCTAATCCTTTTTGGATAATTGATTCAGGTTCCACCGACCACATAGCAAGGGACAGACGGTCCTTCGTGGAGTATCACCGGATACCCCAAGGAACAAAGTGGATCTATGTAGGAAACAACACACGTGTTGAAGTGAAAGGTGTTGGGACTTGCAAGCTAGTCTTGGACAACGGCCGCACTATTTTACTACATGATGTCCTCTTCGCTCCAGATATTCAAAGGAATATTATATCTGTGGTCGTGTTAATGGGTCTTGGTTATAGCTGGTTCTTTCAAAATTGTAAAGTGGACTTGTCTTGTAATAATACTCTAATTGGTTCTGGGTATGTATTTAAAGGATTTATTGTATTAAATACAATGTATGACTCTTCATTTTGTAATGAAAATTTCCTTATTGCAAATTCTTCGACTTATGAGTCAGATATAATTTGTTGGCACGCAAGGCTTGGTCACATTGGACCAACGCGTATGGATAGACTGGCCAAACGTGTCCTTCTATCCAATGTTTCAAAGGTCGAATTGTCGACTTGCGAACATTGCCTTGTAGGGAAATCTTGTCGCAAGCCGTTTGGAACCGGCACAAGGGCCGAGGTTCCATTACAGCTCATCCATTCGGACATATGTGGTCCGATGAATGTCAAGACAAGACGCGGAAAGTCCTATTTCATCACTTTTATTGATGACTTCACCCGATTCGGACATATCTATTTAATATCCCACAAAAGTGAAGCATTAACCTGCTTTAAAAACTATATGAGTTTGGTGAAAAATCAATTAGATCGCAAGATTAAGGTCTTGCAAACCGATAGGGGCGGTGAATATCAATCAACAAGTTTTAAGGAACTTTGTGATGAAAAAGGCATAGTTCATCAGGTAACTATGCCTTATACTCCGTAACAAAATGGTGTTGCAGAAAGGAGGAATAGGACTTTAATGGAAATGGTCCGTTCAATGATGGCGCAGGCTAACTTGCCGATCACCTTTTGGGGTGATGTATTATTGACGGCCGCTTTCATCTTGAACCGCGTACCCTCGAAATCAGTTAGCTCCACTCCTTACGAGTTGTGAAACCAAAGGTCTCATGACTTAAACATTTTGAAACCTTGGGGGTGTGCATCCTATGCACATATTTCCTCCCATAAGTATGGCAAACTTGGGCCACAGGGAAGAAAATGTATCTTTATACGATACGCAGAAAACTCCAAAGGTTATGTTTTCATTGGTCAGGAAGACAATGGAGGTCTAATTGAATTTGAGTCGAGGGATGTCACTTTCTTGGAAAACGAGTTTCCAAGACAGGGTGAGATAAGTCAGGACTTATCTCTATTTGAGATTAATGATCAAGAAGGATTACCTCATTCGAGTGGGAGAATTCTTGGTGAAGACGAAAATACGTTTCAACCTTCACCAATGGATGATACGAATGATGCTAATCCTATTCCATACGGGAATAATGATCCAAGTGGGAGCAATTTTAACGACATTCCAAGTGGGAGTGATATTAGAATTGATCTAAATTCGAGTCAACAAGGACTTGAAGAATCTCAAATACGACGTAGTAGTCATACAAGGTTAGCTCCTCTAAGATTTGAGGATGAATTTCCGCAAACCTTTATGACTTTACTACAAGTAGATGACGGGCATGCTACTTTCAAACAGGCTGTATCATGCCCTGCAAAAGACAAATGGATGGAAGTGATGAAGGAGGAGTTAGAATCCATGAAAGTTAACCAAGTCTGGGACTTGGTTGATTTACCCATAGGACGTAGAGCTATTGGGAACAAATGAGTTCTCAAGATCAAGCATAAGGCTGATGGCTCTATAGACATATATAAAGCTCGCCTTGTCGCGAAAGATTTTACACAACAGGAAGGGATAGACTAAGAAGAGACATTCTCACCTGTTGTTCATTTTACCTCGATTCGCCTGATTCTAGCTATGGTAGCTTGCTTAGACCTCGAATTACATCAAATAGATGTAAAGACTGCCTTTCGCAATGGAGAATTGGACGAGGAGATCTATATGGAACAACCAACTGGGTTCGTAAAAGAAGGAAACGAACATAAGGTTTGTAAACTTCGTAAGTCCATATATGGTCTTAAACAATCCTCGAGGCAATGGTATATACGATTTCAAGAAGTTGTCTTATCAAATGGTTTTACCATGCTTGATGAAGATAACTGTGTATATATCAAGAGGATTAAAAGCAAGTATGTTATTAGGTCTCTATACGTAGATGACATTTTAATAGCCGGAAATGACAAGGGCTTTGGGATGGATATCAAGGCTTGGCTTTCATCAGTTTTTGAGATGAAAGACATGTGAGAAGCCGCATATATCCTTGGAGTTAAGATTTCAAGGAATCGTTCGAAGAAACTTCTTTCTCTTTCACAAGAGACTTATATAAAGAAGGTTCTAGAACGTTTTAATATGCAGGACTGCAAGTCCATTGATACTCCTATAAGCAAATGCGATAAGTTATGTCTGAAATCGTGTCCAAAGAACCAAAAGGAAAAGGAAATTATGGAAAAAGTTTCATATTCCAGTGCAGTTGGTAGTCTTATGTACGCTATGGTGTGTACAAGACCGGACATCTGTTTTGCCGTTGGAATGGTAAGTCGTTACCAATCCAATCCAGGGCAAGTACACTAAAAAGCGGTTAAGAGGATATTGCGGTATCTTAAAGGAACTGCAGACTATGCTTTATGCTATCAAGGAGATGCCTTGAGGCTTGAAGGCTACACTGATGCTGATTGGGCGGGTGATCTCGATGAGCGATGATCGACCTCAGGATATGTTTTTTACTCGGATCTGGTGCAATATCCTGGAGTAGCAAGAAATAATCCTGCATCACACTTTCAACTATGTAAGCCGAGTTTGTAGCATTTAGCATGGCAGTCCAAGAGGCTGTTTGGCTTAGGAAATTCTTAGACAGGCTAATTGATGCAAGTGACTCAGGTGCTGTACCAATACACAGTGACAGTCAAGCATCTATAGCCTATGTCAAAGATCCAAAATTCTATTGTAAGACCAAACACATTGATATCTGCTACAAATTTGCAAAAGACTATGATAAGACCAAGAAGGTAGACATAAGGTACATATCTACGCATGAGATGATAGCGGATCCGCTTACGAAGACGATCCCCAGAGATGTGTTTTACAAACACTTATCATCTCAAGGATTGCGTAAGAGCTGAGTTGTACCAATGTAAATTCCCATGTCTGTAAAAGATCAAATTTAATAAAAGAATAAGTTCTTTTCAACATTGCATATGATTTTCTAGAAAATGTTTGTGTACATTTTAAAATCTCAGCTGTATTTTCTAGTATGGCGGACAGATTGAGGTTGGCTCTCTCACATGAGCAATGGCCTTTATTATATCAGACGAATAAAATAAAGATGAGACATGTTTAAAGTCAAAATCGTCAGACGGATGATTTAGAGTCATAACTTAAACAAAATGGTCGTATGAAAGATCTGCATCATATGGATGCTTACAAAAGATCTAATAGGATTCTTAAATCCTATCTGTCTTATGTGGGATGTGGGTCCAGAAGATTATTTGAGTAGTAAAAGGGACTCAAAATAAGACATTATGGTGTCTGATCATCATCCTTACAACATCATTAAGACATACGCTCCCTGGGAAAGAAGTGATGTTGTAATACGTATTCATACTACGTATGCATTTGACCATTGGGTTAGAATATTAATTGTGTTTACTATTATGTGAGACCCAAAGACCACATGGGTCTTATCTCGTTACCCTTGTGGACTCTAATTGGTTCCTTTAGATTTGACTGGGTGATTGCTATCTTAGCATGTTGCTTATGGACTATGGTCAATTCGGTCCGGCGGGGCATGTTAGAAAAGCAAGTCAAGTCAAGATCGAAAGGATCGCAAGAAGAGGAAGATTAATTTCATATTCACATTTGGACTTTACAGATTCAAAGCTGGCCAGCCAATTGTAATCCAGATGGGATTCAATTGTTGAATATAAAGTATAAGAAATGTGAAGAAATAACTAGGGTAATGCATGCGTTAATCTACTCAACTTTGCACATCGAGGAGTGTTGTGTATCTCTAACAAGTGCACAAACAGCGGACTCTATGCGCATGACGGTTACACGGCCTATTTCTCGGTATGATAAACAGAAGAGTTAAAGGAAAAGATGTTTCCTTATAATCCCCTCAAGTGTGAGTGGGAGATGTTGGATATGGACGACATGAATACACCCATGAGGGGATGCATGAGGGTATACGGACCTCAGATGTCGCGTGCACGAAAGCGTGCACGAAGGGAACCTTTTCTCGTATGAAAAGGACCACTCGATAAGTGGAAAAAGCCACTTTATAAGTGCATAAAGGCACTTGATAAGTGAATGAAGAAGAGGATAAGTAAATGTGCTAATATAGGCTAATAAGCTTATATTTAGTTATTTTCTACAATAACTACCCCTAAAGCCTATAAATAGGACCCAAGGGTAAGGCATTTACACTAATCTAACCATGCCATAAGTTTGCATAAGGCAACTTATGTTCTTCTTCTCCCTTCCATTAAAATCCTCTTCTAAATAGAGATTTAGGCGGTGAAACGCTGCTTCGATCCTCCGTGACGAAGTACCGATCGTTGTGGCGAATCCGAAGGTGAAGTTCAGAGACTACGGTGCAGCATACGCTAACGTAAGTCTATGTTATTATTCGATCCTAACGTTCTCGATTTGACAGGATCCTACACTTTATACAGAAAGTTACAAGAGTGGCTTTTGATATGTGCACTTTTCGTTTGTTGGAACCGAATTCATACTCAATTTGGAAACTCTTAATACCCTATATTTAGAAATTAACTAAATTGCATGTATCAGATGAGTTTCAAATAATTTAAGTGGATAATAAAAATTATGTGTTTCATGAGTCTCCAATAATACAAGAACATACAACATGCACAAAAGTTGCATCCTTGCCAATCACACATCGATGTCCTGGAAATAGTGTTTCCAGAGTAGACTCCAAATCTATTATACAGTTGAATGATGTTTTTGAATGTGCTTGCTGATTAGGAGAAAAGGATGGGTAGACAACATGCCAGGATTGTATCTTGAAGAGTCAATGGGTTGGATAGGGGTTGTGAAATTTTAGAGGACCTTTGGGGACTAACTTTTGGGGGAAAATCCCTAAATTTTGCGGGGAATTATATCTAGAGTGAACTACTAAATTTTGAGGAAAACTAAATTTTTTGGCGGAACTAAATTTTTTGGGGGAACAAAACTTTGGAAAAAATTAAAATTTTTGCAAAATTTTAAGTGGAACTAATATTTTGGCGAACTACAATTTTATAGAAATTATATAACAATCATTGCGCTTTAATTATTAATGTCCGTTTAAAATTAGAGGATCTAAACTTTTGAGGTTTGATTATTTTAAATAAATGGGAAACTGTTGTGAGTGGGGGAAAGGCCTTTGGCCACCCCACCACTTATCCACCCATTTACTCCACCACATTAAGTGGTGGAGATTTTTGGCATCCTAGGCTTTTGGGTTGCATAAGTGATTTTATAAATAAGTCACCATGGCTTGTTGCCATGGTGAATTCTCTTCCAATATTTTCTCTAACACGTTATCAGCACTTTTGGCTCTACAATTTTGAGCTTCTCTCCCCGCAGAAAATTCTATCCCTTACTTTATTACGCTCCTCTAATTCGTTACGCGCGAAGGAATCTTTGGTTGCAGCTGAACGTTGCGTATTTCCTCTTGGGCGTATTTGGAGCGTGGAATTTTCTCTCTACGTATCTTCTAGTCTTTGGCTCTTCCCAAGATTTTCAATCTAGAGGTAATATCCGTCGATCCCGTAAACAAACAAATTTTTATTTTAGCCATGATTTTTTACAACCTCTTTTTGGCTTGTTTAAAATCTGCTAAATACAATATCATACTTTGATAAAATACAACAAAATAAGATTTAAAAAATGAAAAAAAAACCCACAATCCCCCACCCCACAATCCCCCGCCGAAGGGGGGGTTCTTAACCCCCCACCCACCCACCCACCCCCCCCCCCCCCCGCCGCCGCCAGCGGGGGCTTTGACCCAACACCCCCCCCGGAGGGGGGGTCTCCCGATCATCGTCCCCCCCCCCGCCCCGACGGGGGGGGGGGGGGGGGGGGGGGGGGGGGGGGGGGGCATTCTGGCCCCCCCCAAGCAGGGGGTTCTTCTGTCTGATGCCCCCCTGACGTGCGTTTATATTTCATATATTTACGCACGTTTTCTTCCGTGATTTTCCGTATTTTACCACCGTCTTTTATTCGTTTTCGCGTGTTTTCTTGTTTTCTTTCACTTTTCAGTGTTTTCCGTGTTTTGCAGGAATTTGCAGCATTTGGGACATAAAACGACGATATCATGAGTCCCCGGAGCAACGGGAGGGGTCACGCGTGATCCAGGGGGTCAAACGACCAAGATTGCCACTTTTCAGCCCCCACCCGATCGGTTGGACACAGCCAACCGATCGGGTGATGCACGCGTGCACGACCCGGACTGAAGTTGGAGCAAAGTGCAAAGTCAACCGACCGGTTCGCCGACCGGTTCATCCCCACAGAGTTCTTCTTCAGTTTTTAGGGCTTTTTGCCCCTTTCTCTTGTGAAGCTTAGGGTAGTTTAGATTAGGTTTTATCTTCTAATAAATCTTGTAATGGATTGACGATTCAACTCAAGATAAGTATTTTCCTCTCCTTTTCTCCATTGTTTGTATTGTGTTTATTTTGCTTGATGGTGAAAGTTTATATGTCTTTTGTGTTGTTTGTTTATATGTTATTCACCATTGAGTAGTTTTGATGAACCCTAATACGGGTTAGGGTAGGATTGATGCTTGGAAATTTACATTTGGCTTGGTTGCATGGCATGTGTTCGATGAAATGTGTCAATGGGGATTTCTAGCAATCTGAGTCCAATTCGTACGGCAACACACTAGATGTGTTGGGGATTGGGGTCCGGGTGCTTGTCCTGTCAAGACCCGCTTCGATGTATTGCTAGAAATCACATTTGACCTATTTGGCCATTAGGGTTACGCGGGGGTGTTTCATTGTCATTGGAGGGAGAAAGACCGCCTCTGACCATCGGGCCAAGGGGGAATAAACTTGGCGGTTGACTCCCTAGCCATAGCTCACGCCCCGAGCGTTGACATCGAGTCCTCACGCGCGGGAGCGGCTTGGACGAAGTGTTGGGAGATATCATTGTGGCCTTAATGCTCCCGGTTGCGGAAGGTGTTAATGGACATGGGAATGCCCACCGTCCGGAACCGGGTAGGCCTAGCGTGCTTGGTACCGATCGGAATATCGGGCCATGGACGCTAGGTACCACCTTTTGGGGCAATGTCTCACCCTGGGTCAAGTCAAATGCCAAGTGTCATGAGTGCTCTAGCCCGTGTTGGCGGGGATTCATTTCGTGTCTTTTTCATTTCATTCTTTTATTTCTACACTTCCACCCATACTATCCGCGTAGCTAGCACACGACCTAGGCGAGGCTAGTAGCCACTCAAGCCATCCACCTCCATGTGTTCGATAAACCCGCACCCTACACTAACCGTGCACTTGTGGTAAAACGACATCGCGCCCATACCGTAAACGGGGCGCCGGTCAAGTTTTTGGCGCCGTTGCCGGGGAGGCGTTCGGTTTGATATTAGCTTAGCTTGGATTTGTTAAACTACGCATAAAAACACAAAAATTTTCTTTTCTTTTTTATTTTTTTAAAAAATATATTCACTAAACAAGAAATTTTTCCTCCACCATTATATTATCTTTTTGTTATTCTCTTGTACTATTGACGCTCCTCTCTAGTTTTCTTATTTTTGTTGTCCAGGTATCTTTGGTGTAACCATGTGGAGATCAAATTTCGATGCTCAGATGGGAGGATACGAACCTTATTCGGTTGTGGTTTGTGAGACTTGTGGGATGGCGGGGCATGTGTATTATGATTGCCCATTTACGCTCGAGAGCCTCCCCCCCACTCCAGGGCCAAACATTTTCCCACGAACTTAGCCCAAACACCTCCCATCCATTTCCTCAACCTTATACCCCTCCACAAACACAAGAAGAATCAAGCCTCGTGTCTCTCCTTGAAAGTGCCATGTTTAACCAAGGCCAAATATTACAAAACTTGATGGTACCAATCACCGAGCCGACACCGAGGAGAGGGGATGAAGGAGAGGATATACCCACTTTCATGGTTGAGACCACCATGCCATCGGCCACCATAGACATATCTCAAGCCGATACCCCATTTTTCCATCACTACCACTTGGACGACGAAGCATTTTTTGATGATGATAGTGAGGATGTGGAGATTTCTCTAGGATCTGTGGGAGAGACTTCTTGTCTTGATTTAGATACCCCACATGAGTCCTATGAGAGGATCGAGGAGTTTACAGAGCTTATGCATAAGGGCGAGGAGGATGTGCGTGAGGACGAGGACACGATGACCATATACGAGGGGTCCGCTCCACATCCACCTCCACAGCCATCTCTGTCACAGCTTCCTCCTTGGTCGGTGGTCAACCATGAGGATGTCATTCAGGACATCGGGCAGATGGAGGAGCATGAGCATATCATCGAGGAGGATGTGCATGAGGGCTTGGATACGATCATCCACTTCATGGAGCCCGAGCCACATATACCTCTACCGTCACGCTCCACTTCTTCTGCGGCTGAGCATCTACTTGAGCATATTGCCCCTATTCAGGGAGATTTTCATACTCACTCTCACTCCACTTTTGAGTCTCGCTTTTCACTTCCTATCTCTTTAGACTCGATTATATTTGACATACCATATCTCTCGCAGGACACAGGATCTACTTCCCTTGAGGTATGCCGCGGTGTGTCACCACCTGGAGAGCCACTTCTCATGGAGAGCGAGGATTTGGTCGTCACTAGTACAGAGGATAGCGACCCATTCTCAGGGAGTATTCGTCACCCTTTTATTATTTTTTCATCTCATGTTGACGATTATCTCTGGGATACATTTATTTTGGGAAATAATTTCTTGCCATGGACTAATGCACCTCGTCCTTTGCAGGTCACAGGTGGACACCTACGAGGGATGCTTGGAGGTGCATTGCTTGGGTCCATTGGCACACGTGGCACAACGCTTCTGGCGGAGCCACAGAAGGAGCAGTTAGAGCAGCTACCTGCCCCGCTCCAGATCTTGGATCCACCTATGCTCAGGTGTATCCTAATCCAGTAGTGTAAAAATTTACCGCTTTCTAGTTTAGGTTTGAATAATCCCGTCTCCTCTCATTAGTGAGGGGAGCGTATCTAGGGTTTGCTTTTGCATCTTAATAACCCTTCATGTCGTGCCCGTCTATCATTTCACCCTCATCCTCTTCCGAGTAGAATGAGCACACCGTCTCTCCTGCATTTTGATTTCTTTCTTTTCTTTTCCGATCTTCCCCTTGCATATTTCTGCATCACATTGATCATATCGTTTCGCTGGCATTGTCATGTTCAGCTTGGGGGAAATCGATTTGTGTGCATGTTTTTGTGTGTCGTTGTTGTGTGTCTGTATCTAGGTGTTCTTTTTCGTGTTTTATATCTTTTATTTGAGTGTTTCTTTTCCTTTATTTTTTTAGTTTCGCTCAAGTGTTTTTCGTGTTTTTCATTTTTTGTGTCGGTGCGTAACTCCCCCCCATTTTCATTGCCCTCCCGTATTCACTACTATTGCATTGAGGGCAATGCAAGTTTTAGCTTGGGGGAGTCGCACTTCGTGCGTCATTTGTCTCTTTTTCTTCGTTATTTGAGTCATTTTTCTCCGTGTTTTTCTTTTTCTTTTTCTTTTCTTCTTTCTATCTTTTTCTCCTAGAGATGAACCCTATGATGAATTGCCACGAAAATCACACGCACACCTTGCACGGCTTCGATAATCACATTCACTAACCCTAGGATATCGAGTCCTCTTGCATTTCATGCATCGCGGGTCCACTTAGCTTTTTGTGAGTCGTGCGTCGTGCCTAGCTATTTGGTGTGCTTCTACTTTGTGATTTTACTTTATATACCTGTCCAGGAATGACCCCTAGATTATCATGCTTCGATTTGAATATGCGGTATTTGCTTCTACTATCTGCTTCTATATGCATGCTATATTTATATCGTATATTTCAATTCGCATGTGTCGGGATTCCACAAACAAGGATTAGGATAACCCATTTAGCCTATGCTCTGATTAGCGAGAAATATCTCCTTTGTCCAAGTGTTTAGAATCCGATTTCATTTTTATTTTACTTGGTGCAAATCCCCTCGTCGTGTACCGTTCTCCCACTTGGGAGAGTACACATGTAAATATCCCAATTCCCAAAAATCCAAAAAAGGAGAAAAGAAAAGAAAAAAACCCAAAAAGATGAGAAATGAAAAGAAAAGAAAAAAATATATAAATACCCAAAACCCAAAAAAAAATTCCCGTGTGAATATTTTTTCATACTTGCCGTGAATAAAGGGAAGGCGAGAATTTGCACCGAGTGATCTACTCCACATCATCTCAACCCCCATCATTTTCGAAAATACTTGGCTTAGGAATTTTTTAGCTATTATCTAGGCTATAGTGTGGTGAATTCCTTAACCCTAGTTGTGGAGTCCCTAACGCATGATATGTTTCGATTCTCTCTCTATTCTCATGCATGCTTGAACCATATATTCACCGCTTAATTCAATTCGAATCGATATTTGGGTCATATCTTGGATTTGTGTATATCGGGCTTTATTACACAATGTAGATAGTGACACCGTTTGCTAGCACACGACCACGCTCACTCGCGCTTCACCGCGTGGGCCCACGGCACTCATCTGGACTCGTATTCCTTGGTTTAGTGATGTGATTTGGCGTTCGCTTGCTTGGTGTGTCATTTTTGATTTTGTTGGCCCTAACGGGTGATCTAGGATATAGAGTTTTCTTTTTCTCTCTTCCTCTCTATTTTCTCCCTCCGAGCTCCTACTCTCACTCGTCTTCCTCGAGGACGAGGAAGAGTTCAGCTTGGGGGATTTTGACGTGTGTTTATATTTCATATATTTACGCACGTTTTCTTCCGTGTTTTTCCGTATTTTACCGCCGTCTTTTATTCGTTTTCGCGTGTTTTCTTGTTTTCTTTCACTTTTCAGTGTTTTCCGTGTTTTGCAGGAATTTGCAGCATTTGGGACATAAAACGACGATATCATGAGTCCCCGGAGCAACGGGAGGGGTCACGCGTGATCCAGGGGGTCAAACGACCAAGATTGCCACTTTTCAGCCCCCACCCGATCGATTGGACACAGCCAACCGATCGGGTGATGCACGCGTGCACGACCCGGACTGAAGTTGGAGCAAAGTGCAAAGTCAACCGACCGGTTCGCCGACTGGTTCATCCCCACAGAGTTCTTCTTCAGTTTTTAGGGCTTTTTGCCCCTTTCTCTTGTGAAGCTTAGGGTAGTTTAGATTAGGTTTTATCTTCTAATAAATCTTGTAATGGATTGACGATTCAACTCAAGATAAGTATTTTCTTCTCTTTTTCTCCATTGTTTGTATTGTGTTTATTTTGCTTGATGATGAAAGTTTATATGTCTTTTGTGTTGTTTGTTTATATGTTATTCACCATTGATTAGTTTTGATGAACCCTAATACGGGTTAGGGTAGGATTGATGCTTGGAAATTTACATTTGGCTTGGTTGCATGGCATGTGTTCGATGAAATGTGTCAATGGGGATTTCTAGCAATCTGAGTCCAATTCATACGGCAACACACTAGATGTGTTGGGGATTGGGGTCCGGGTGCTTGTCCTGTCAAGACCCGCTTCGATGTATTGCTAGAAATCACATTTGACCTATTTGGCCATTAGGGTTACGCGGGGGTGTTTCATTGTCATTGGCGGGAGAAAGACCGCCTCTGACCGTCGGGCCAAGGGGGAATAAACATGGCAGTTGACTCCCTAGCCATAGCTCACGCCCCGAGCGTTGACATCGAGTCCTCGCGCGCGGGAGCGGCTTGGACGAAGTGTTGGGAGATATCATTGTGGCCTTAATGCTCCCGGTTGCGGAAGGTGTTAATGGACATGGGAATGCCCACCGTCCGGAACCGGGTAGGCCTAGCGTGCTTGGTAACGACCGGAATATCGGGCCATGGACGCTAGGTACCACCTTTTGGGGCAATGTCTCACCCTGGGTCAAGTCAAATGCCAAGTGTCATGAGTGCTCTAGCCCGTGTTGGCGGGGATTCATTTCGTGTCTTTTTCATTTCATTCTTTTATTTCTACACTTCCACCCATACTATCCGCGTAGCTAGCACATGACCTAGGCGAGGCTAGTAGCCACTCAAGCCATCCACCTCCCTATGTTCGATAAACCCGCACCCTACACTAACCGTGCACTTGCGGTAAAACGACACCGCGCCCATACCGTAAACGGGGCGCCAGTCACCCCCCCCCCGGACCGGGGGGGGGGGGGGTTCTCGGATCTCCGACCCCCCAGCAGGGGGGGGCCCTCCTCCGGCGTCGATCCCCCCAGGCGGGGGGGGGGGGGGATTTCTTTACAGTGCCCCCCCGACGAGGGGGGGGGGGGGGGTTTCTGTCGGCAGCTTGTCGATCACAAAAACAGTGGGAGGAGGGGGTTGATGGATGCTATGATATTTTTGGAGTTGAGGGGTCAGCCTTAGGGTTTTGGGGTATTTGACATTCCACAACCCAAAATTGGGTTTAAAGCCTAATTCTGTTAATATTATAATATAATTTTTAGCTTTTATGTTGGGCCTGAAGCCCATCTGTCACAAATACATATACATTCTATGAGACAGAAGCCTAGTAAATTTTGTGTACATAATATATTTTGCCTACCAAATACGGGCCTGAAGCCCAGTAATTATTATTGCAATCTTTAAATTGTTAATTAAAATTTTAACACTGGGCCTGTAGCCCAAATGTTAACAATTTTATTTTGACTTCTTATGGCCTGAAGCCTAGTAGATTTTATTGCAATATTTATTTTGTTGATTTTTGGCAAATGGGCCTGCAGCCGAATTATTAATGAAATATTACACAGATTAATATTTATGGGCCTGCCGCCCCTTTAAATTATTAATCTATATCATTTCTTGGTTATGAACTTGTCGCTTCATATTGCTAAATTTATAACACTATTGCATTATTATTAAATTATGGAATTTTAGGATTTTTTTTCAAAATATAATTATCTTACGGATCCTGTGACTGCTCTGCCGTTAGTAAACTAACCTAACGGTGTATGACGTCTCCCTGTGGTCCGAGAGATTATTATATTTTATAGTCTATTTTTCCATATTTTATATGCATGTGTTATATACATGCGTGGTTGTTTATTTTGTGCATGTAGCATTTATAAACTGCGTGGATGTTTATGTAAGCTAAAATGTGATTTTTGGGATCGTCCAATTTGATACCCTTTTAAATTCATTGCAATTTAATTTTCCTTTTTGAGAGAATTTGTAAGTGAGGATTATATGTATTTTTGCCAAAGACTGGTGTACCGACAAAATGAAGACGTCGTCGTAAATTGGAAAATATAGGGACCCATTCTGGGTTACCAAGTTGTATTTTTCTTTTCTTTATGGACTGTATATTCGGACTTTGGACTTTGTACATTTTTGGGTATCTGGCCGATCCCCACATTTTGCTTACTTTATTTGTTATGCGTGAATTTCAATTTTAACTTAATTCATGCTTATTTTAAATTGCGTAGATAAATGGCAAAATTGGCAAGCATCGATTTCGAAGTCCTTGACTCTGCAGGGAAGAATTACTTGAGTTGGCGAGTAGACCTGAAGTTCCACTTGCGTTCGATGGCCCTCCTTGGCTCCAATTTGGCCCTTCCTCAGCCCCAGCAGCGGCCGATGCTTCTGCTGCATCCAGTAGCGGCACTCCAACCACTGTATCTGATGTAGATAAGGCGAAAGCCATAATCTACATTAGGAAACATATAGATCGGACCTTAAAGGCCGAATACTTAACGGTTGAGGACCCAAAGGACCTGTGGACAGCGCTGGAGGCACGGTATAAACATCAAATTGATGTTATATTACCGCGTGACAGTTATGAGTGGGAAAACCTCAGACTTCAGGACTATAAGTCCGTCGCTGAGTATAATTCTGCACTTCATAACATCACCTTACGCCTGAAGTTGTGCGGTGAAGAAGTGACAGAACAGCGCATGTTAGAAAAGACATTTACCTCGTTTCACGAGAAAGATGCAATCCTCATGCAGCAGTATCGTGAACGCAACTTCACGAAATTCTCTGATCTGATCTCATGCCTACTTAGGGCAGAGCAGAATCGAGACTTACTGCTTGCCACTTATAATTTACGTCCAGCCGGCACTACCCCTATCTCTGAAGCCTACCACGTTTCTCCCCCGAAGTGGAAAAACAAGAGGAAGGCTAAAAACAACAAAAGGAAAGCTGTAATGAAGCAACCAAGAGGTGCAGCTCCCCAGACAAACAAAAACAATAATGGAAAGCGAAACTTCACATAGAAGCGAAAGAACACCGAGCAAGTGTCACTTCCTAAGAAGAACTGGGAGGATAAATGCCATAGGTGCGGCATGACTGGCCATTGGTCCAGAAACTGCCGCACTCCTCGCCACCTCCAGGATCTATACCAGGCAAGCCAGAAGTCTCTACCTGAAACAAACTTGGCGACTGTTCAGCCGCCAACAATGTTTACTGCAAAAGACTTCGAGGACGACGACCTGCTCGATTGAGCATCATCCTTTATCTATGCATTTAGAATTCGATGTATCTTCATCTTTTATTTGCTTTAGTACGAACTTTTATTTTTGAATGTTGTCTACATTTCGCTCAAATAAAATTTTGTTTTTTGCTTATATAGATGAAGTATGAGTGCCAAGTGGACAGTGCCTCGACGCACACAATCCTTCGCGATCATTGCTATTTTAATAGCATAAATAAATATGACGGTCCTGTTATCACAATTTCAGGACTGTCCCAAATAATCGAAGGATCTGGTCAAGCAATTATATTGCTCCCAAATAACACAAGACTTCAAATAAATAATGCATTATTCTCTCCTAAATCAAATAGTAATCTCGTAAGTTTCAAGGACTTCCGTTTAAACGGATATCACTTAGAAACCAGAGATGAAAATAAGGTTGAATGTCTGTATGTAACTCGTTAGAAAGATAACCAGAAGATCATCTACGAGTGATTCAAGGGACTCCCGTCGGGTCTCTACCATACATACATTCAACCAATAGAAGCCTATATGACTGAGCACCAGACGTGCCAATCACTGCCAGAGTTCCAACTCTGGCATAATAGACTTGGTCACCCTGGAACAGCAATGATGCGACGCATCATCACTGAATCCTGTGGACACAAATTGAAGAACCTGAAGATTCTTCAAAAGGGTGAATTTCTTTGTCTCCCTTGTTCCAAGGGAAAACTTTTAATGAGACCATCCCTCCTGAAAGTGCGATTAGAGTCTCCTGGCTTCCTTGAGAGAATTCATGGTGACATTTGCGGGCCTATTCACCTCGCAAGTGGCCCATTTCGGTACTTCATGGTACTGATTGATGCATCAACCAAATGGTCGTATGTGTGCCTCTTGTCCACCCGTAACCTAGCTTTTCGAAAGCTTTTGGCACAAATAATAAGGTTGCGTGCTCATTTCCCCGATAACCATATCAAGAAACTACGTCTTGATAATGCGGGCGAATTTACTTCACAAGTCTTCGAAGACTATTGCCGGGCAACGGGTATTGAAGTTGAACATCCTGTAGCACATGTTCACACCCAGAACGGATTAGCTGAGTCCCTTATAAAGAGACTCCAATGGATTGCACGTCCATTGCTTATGCAATCCCAGTTGCCGGTGGATGCTTGGGGGCATGCTATTTTACATGCCGCATCACTTATTAGGATAAGGCCCTCTGGATGTCATACTTTATCCCTGATGCAACTTGCATATGGCGCACCTCCGGATATCTATCATTTGAGAGTGTTTGGTTGTGCGGTATATGTCCCAATAGCACCACCTCAGAGGACCAAAATGGTTCCTCAGCGTTGTCTAGGTATCTATATTGGGTTTGATTCGCCCTCTATTATCAGATACCTTGAACCCCTAACGGAGGACGCATTCAAGGCACGTTTTGCTGATTGTGAATTTGATGAGAAAATTTTTCCTAAACTAGGCACACAGTCTAATAAGCCTGAGCTATTGAGACCATTAGTTGGGACCAGAAGTCTTTGTCCCTATATGATCTGCGTACTAATTTGTATGAAGATGAGATCCTGAAGATCCTTCACATCCAGAATACAGTACATCTTTTACCGGATAAGTTCACGGACAACCAGAAGATTGTCCGTTCACACGTCCCTGCTGCTAATACGCCAGCTAGGATTGACATCCCCATAGATGGATGCAATCCACCGGTAGCAGAATTGGCTGTATCTCAAATGAAAAGAGGACACCCACCAGGTTCAAAAGATAAAGTTCCTCGAAAGAGGAAGACTCCTGAAGATAATAAGATTATCCCTCCACAGGATGCTGAGCTCAGACCAGCTACTTCTCCCCTCCTGATTTCCCCTACAGAGAAAACAATAGGAGAAACATCATTAAATTTTGTACGTACTGGAGAAGTACTGGACAGAAATAGCACAGTCGTCGACGACGATTTTGCGTTCGATATTGCTGTGCACGTCACTGAATATGACGATGACGTCGAACCACGATCTCTAGCGGAATGTAAACGCAGAGATGATTGGCCAAAATGGGACGAGGCAATAAGAGTAGAGCTGGACTCACTCTTGAAACACGAAGTCTTTGGACCAGTAGTCCAAACACCAGTAGGTGTAAAACATGTGGAATATAAGTGGGTTTTCATAAGAAAAAGAAATGAAAATAAGACCGGGGATTGATTACGAAGATACATATTCCCCGGTCATGGATTCGATCACATTCCGATTTTTAATAAGCCTAACTTCTTTGGAAAGCCTAGAAATGCAGCTCATGGACGTTGTGACTGCATATCTATATGGTGATATAGATAAAAATATCTATATGAGACTTCCTGATGGATCTACCCCCAGAGATGAAAGAGATACCTCGGGACGTATTCTCTGTAAGGCTGCATAGATCATTATATGGTCTAAAGCAATCAGGAAAGATGTGGTATAACAGACTTAGTGATTTCCTTGCACAGCAAGGATTCACGAATAATGAAGTCTGCCCGTGTATCTTTATCAAAAGAACGAGATCAGAATTCGTCATCATAGCAGTATATATGGATGACTTAAATCTCATAGGATCTCCTGCAGAGATCAATGAGATATCTGAAAGCCTAAAACATACTTTTGAAATGAAAGACCTAGGCAAAACGAAGTATTGTCTTGGCTTACAGATAGAACACCTAAGAGGTGGAATCCTACTACACCAGTCTAATTATACAAATAAACTTCTACGGAAGTTTCATATGGATAAATGTCATCCTTTAGGTACTCCTATGGTCGTAAGATCACTAGATGTACATAAGGACCCCTTCCGGCCTCTGGAAGAGGGGGAGGAGATACTGGGTCCTGAAGTACCCTACCTCAGTGCCATTGGAGCACTTCTATATCTGGCTAACTGTACGCGTCCCAATATAGCGTTTACAGTTAATCTCCAAGCCATCCACAGTGCAGCACCCACAAAGTGCCACTGGAACGGAGTAAAGCATCTTCTGCGATACCTCCAGGGTTCAATTGATCTGGGACTTTACTACCAGAGAGGTGCCTTCCCCAAATTGTTTGGTTATGCAGATGCAGGTTATCTTTCAGATCCACACACGACAAAATCACAGACATGTTTTATGTTTACCTACGGAGGACCTGCTATCTCCTGGAGATCGGTAAAGCAAACCACAGCCGCTACATCATCCAACCATTCGGACCTCATTGCGATCCATGAAGCAAGCAGAGAATGTTATTGTCTACGATCCGTCGTCCACCACATTCTTCAATCCACGGGCCTGAAGACCGGTGATTTGGAGCCTACTATCCTATTTGAAGACAACGCTGCGTGCATTGCTCAACTTCAAAAGGGCTACATCAAGGGCGACAGGACAAAGTACATATCTCCCAAATTTTTCTGGACACATGAGCTAAAGGAGGACAAGCAGATTGAAGTTCAGCAGATCCAGTCCTGCAACAACCTAGCTGATCTTTTTACCAAATCTTTACCAAAATGTATTTTTGTAAAACTTGTAAAAGGAATCGGTATGAGACAGCTGAAAGACCTACAAGCCTGAAGCTTGTACGGATGAGGGGGAGTAACCTGTGTGTTGCACTCTTTTCCATTAAGCTATTGGTTTTTCCCACTGGGTTTCCCGCAGCTAAGGTTTTAACGAGGCAAGCACAATTACACAGGATCCAGAAGTATCCACCCATTTTTAGACTTGTATGCTAAGACCAAAGTAATGGATGGATAAGGGGGAGTGTTGTGAGTGGGGGAAAAGGCCTTTGGCCTCCCCACCACTTCTCCACCCACTTACTCCACCTCATTAAGTGGTGGAGACTTCTGGTATCCTAGGCTTTTGGGTTGCCTAAGTGATTTCATAAATAAATCACCATGGCTTGTTGCCATGGTGAATTCTCTTCCAATATTTTCTCTAACAGGAACTAAATATTAGAGGAACTTAAATTTTTAGTGGGAACTAAATAACAATTATTGCAATATAATTATTAATGTTTTTTTAAAATTAGCGGATCCAATAACAACCAATTAGTTGAAGACAATGTTGAGATATTCTAGGATTTGATTACGTCAAATATTAGTTACTGATTTTGTGGTAACAAATAGATTAAGTCAAATATTGGTTACTGATTTTGTGGTAACCAATTCTATTAGATTTGTTGTATACTTAAAGCCTTGTAACCCTTTGCTGAAAAACATAATAAGAAATTTACACATCATCTCAATTCTTTCATGGTATCAGAGCCTTGATTTTTTTCCTCCACATGGCTTCCCATTCTTCCACAAATCAGCAGCTTCTCACAGCTGCTAATTTATCTAATTCCAACCTTAACTTTTAGATCCCAACGATCATCATTAAATTAGATCATGTTAATCATTCCCTAAGGCGTACCCCAATCATCTCTACCCTCTAGACCTTTGATCTCGAATCATTCATCTTGTCACCAAACCCACCTGCTGAATTTCTACCTTCTGCTGATGGTGTTGTGTCCACCGATCCCAATCCTGAGTTCAGAACATGGAAAAAGCGTGACTGCTTTGTCCTACTTTGGATTAAATCCACCTTGTCTGAGAGAGTGCTTGCCATCGTCGCCCGCTCAACCTCTTCCCAGTCTGTGTGGCTCGCTCTTGAAAGGAATTTTCAGGTGCAAACCAGAGCACGACGGATGGCTATGAAGACTCAAATTCAAACGCTCTCCAAAGGGGCGTTATCTATGCTAGAATATGTTGAGAAGAAACGCTCGATTGCTGATTCTCTTACTGAAAATCTTCATCCAATCTTTGATGAAGATCTCATCGTTCACATTCTAGCTGGTCTGGATTCTTCTTATGGTTCTTTCATCTCTGCCTTCATGATTTAATCGGAGAGCTCATCCGTTGATCATCTTGTTGGCCTTTTGCTTCAAGAGGACGCTCACCTAGAGCAAGAAACTGATCGCTAGGCTGTTGCTATACTTCCCCTGCCTTCCACGCCTCCTTTTGCTAATACTGCTGCTCGTTCCTATAATCGGGCTGCCCATTCTTCCACAAACCATGGCTCTTCTTCTTCTACTTCTTGCAGCAATGATCCACGACGTCGTCGTCTTCAGTGTCAACTTTGTGGCCGACCTGGACACGAGGCCATCGACTGTTGGCGAAGGGGTAATCAAACTGACTATCCTTCACGTCATCCTCATCCTCGTCCTCGGTCTCGGCAGGCCAACACCGCCAGCCACAACAGCCCATCATCTGTCATGGATCCTTCCTGGTATTTTGATACAGGCGCAACGGATCATGTGTCTCCCGACATAGCAAACTGAGCATCTCGGACACTTACACATGCAACGACAAGCTTCAAGTTGGTAACAGTAATGAATTGTCTATTTCTCATGTTGGATCATGTTCTCTACCTAATCTACGTTTGCCAAGTGTGTTTATTGTCCCTGATCTCACCAAAAATTTACTTTCAGTGTCTAAATTAACCAAGGACAATAATGTATATATGGAATTTTGGCCTCATTTTTGTTGTGTTAAGGATTTTCAGGGCAGGAAAATCCTCCACGGGCACGTTGATCATGGCCTCTACAGCTTCTCTACAACTTCCAATAAGAAGACGACATCCATGGCATTAACTGGTGTCCATACTTCGTTGTCTGGCTGGCACAACAGGCTTGCTCATCCACATGAACATCTCCTGCAACGTCGAGTTTCTTCTTTTCAGCTTCCAATCACCTCAAATAAATCTCCTACTGTATGTGAACATGTAAACTGGGAAAGAGCCACAGATTACCACTTTCTCATTCACATATTTCATCCTCTAAACCTTTTGAATTGGTCTATTCCGACGTATGGGGACTGTCTCCTTTATTTTCAATAAATGGACATCGTTATTTTGTTCTATTTATTGATGATTGTTCTAAGTTAGTTTGGATTTACTTTCTATCACACAAATCACAGGTGTTTTCCACGTTTGTGAAGTTTCATTCCATGATCAAAACACAATTTGAATGCGATATTAAGAGCCTCCAAACAGATTGGGGCGGCGAGTTTCGTAATGTATCCACTTTCCTAAAATATTGTGGTTTTCATCATCGTGTTTCATGTCCTTACACACCTAAACAAAATGGGGCCGTCGAACGTCGAAATCGCATCATTGTAGAGACAGGTTTTGCCCTCTTGGCTCAATCCTCTCTTCCACAAGAATTTTGGGAGCATGCTTTCAAGACCACCACTTATCTCCACAATCGAACTATAACCCCGTCTCTTGCCTACAAATCTCCATACTCCATTCTCTACAATAAAAACCCGGACTACACATTTCTGCGAGTATTTGGTTGTCTTTGTTACCCGTTCCTTCGTCCATATACTTTCCACAAAATAGATTTTCCATCTCTCCCTTATACATTTATTGGGTACAGTGCTTCTCACAAAGGTTACCTTTGCTACCATAGGCCGATGTCTAGGATATATGTGTCTCGTTTTGTGGTCTTCAATAAAGAGGTGTTCCTGTATGCCATTGGTCAATGCTCTCCAGATCCACCACAACCCGCTATAGCTGCCGAGTCCATCAACTCCACTCTTCTTGACCATGCAATGTCCCTGCCAGCCTCGCCCCCTCCATCACCTTCGCCATTACCTATCACTCCTCCCTCTGCGACTCCTGCTACAACACCACTCCTCTCTCCCAGTCCCTATTATCAACAACGCACGTTTAGCCTCAAGCCAGACAGACATTTCCTTGCCACTATCGCCCTGATGAGAACAGACAGTACTCCATGGTTACTTGGGCCAGCACTAACTCACTCAAGCCAAAAGCTCTCACCACAAACCTCTCCCATGACACTCAAGTCGAACCTCGATCCGTTACTCAAGCCCTTAAATTTCCTTGCTGGTAAACCGCGATGAAGGCGGAATATGATGCATTAATGAGAAATAACACTTGGCCACTTGTTACTCTTCCTTGTAATGCTAATGTTGTGGGTTGTAAGTGGATTTTAAGGATCAAACGACACTCGGATGGTTCGATCGAGCACTACAATGCTCGGTTAGTGGCGCAAGGATTCAATCAAGAAGCCGGGATTGATTTTTTCGAGACATTCAGTCCGGTTATAAAGCCTACAACAATTTGGCTGGTCCTATCAATTGCCATCTCTCAAGGATGGTTCATTCGTCAGTTGGACATCAACAACGCATTTCTAAACAGTGAATTGTCGGAGGTTGTTTATATGGCCCAGCCACGCGGCTTCGAGGACCTGTCTCAACCCAACCATGTGTGTATGCTTCATAAGGATCTTTATGGGCTTAAACAAGCCCCTCGGGCTTGGTTCAACAAGCTCAAAGCTCACCTTGTTTCTCGTGGATTTCGGGCCTGTCAGTTCGATACCTCTCTCTTTGTGCATTGCTCTGCTGGTGCAACTATTTATGTACTTGTCTATGTAGACGATCTGGTCATTACTGGTAGCAACCCTCGGCTTGTTTAACAATTCATTCAGGATCTGCATCATCAGTTTGCTCTTAAGGATCTCGGAGGCTTGAACTATTTTCTTGGCATTCAAATAGAGCAATCATCATATGACATTACCTTATCCCAGCAAAATTACATTGCTGATGTTTTAAGCCGCTACAAAATGCAAGATTCCAAGCCTATTTCATCTCCTGCAGATCCATCTTCACGACTTCGGTTGAAGGGTGACCCATT
Source organism: Scilla litardierei (assembly GCA_030789695.1). Lineage (NCBI taxonomy): Eukaryota > Viridiplantae > Streptophyta > Magnoliopsida > Asparagales > Asparagaceae > Scilla > Scilla litardierei. The sequence continues at coordinate 103,508,340 of CM061141.1, forward strand.
CTCTAATCCTAAGTTGTATTGCCAGGTTGTTGGCTCTCTTCAATATGCAACTATCACTCGCCCCGACATTGTGTATGCCGTAAACAGGGTATGTCAATATATGCATTCTCCGATCACTTTGCATTGGCAGGCTGTAAAATGGATATTACGGTATCTCTAAGGAACTACTACTCATCGTCTCCACTTCCACCCAACCACGGCCAACTCTCTCCTTGCATACTCTGATGCTGGATAGATCTCCGACTCCGATGATAGCCACTCTCAATATGGTATTGTTGTCTTTCATGGGCCAAATTTAATCAGCTGGGCTTCAAGAAAGCAGTGTGTTGTAGCCCGCTCAAGCACAGAGGCAGAATATCGTGCCTTGGCCTATACCTCAGCTGAAATTCTATGGATCAATCAGCTTCTACGTGACCTCAATGTCTCTACTACGAAGCCTCCAATTCTGCTCTGTGATAATGTGGGTACCACGTTTATGTCCAAAATCCTGTCATCAGTATGAGATCAAAGCACATAGCTCTTGACTTCCATTTTGTTAGAGAACAAGTTGAAGCCGGTGATCTGCGCATCTGTCATGTCTCATCCGTTGATCAACTGGCCGATATCTTCACAAAGCCGCTCAGCAAAGACCGCATTGCTCAGCTTCGATCCAAGCTACAAGTTCATTCCAATCTTGATCTTGCCGGGGGTAACAACCAATTAGTTGAAGACTCTGTTGAGATATTCTAGGATTTGATTAATTACGTCAAATATTAGTTACTGATTTTGTGGTAACAAATAGATTAAGTCAAATATTGGTTACTGATTTTGTGGTACCCAATTTTGTAAGATTTGTTGCATATTTAAAGCCTTGTAACCCTTTGCTGAAAAACACAATAAGAAATTTACACAGCATCTCAATTCTTTCATCCAAGCTTTTGGTGAGAGAATGTTTAAAATGAACGGTGGAACTAAATTTTGGGAGAACTAAAATTTTGAGGGGTCTAAATAACTGTTATTGTGCATTAATAATTGTTGTTCATTTAAAATTAGGGGCTACAAGATTTTGAGTGGGAAAATTTTAAATGAAACATGCCCTTATGGCACGAGTTTAATTTGGAGAAGCTAAATTTTGGGTAAACTAAAATTTTTGGGGAAACAAAATTCTCTGTGGAGAACTAAATTTTTGAAGAAACTAAAATTTTTCGGGGGCAACTAAATAAGAATTATTGTGATTTAATTATTGATGTTTGTTTAAAGTTAGAGAATCTAAGGTTTTGAGGAAGAAATATTTTAAATGAACCGTACCCTTAGGGCACGAGTTATGACTAGTACATACATATGTGTGAGAGGAAGCAATTCTTTAACATCGATTTTCAAATTAAGATTCGTACGTGATCTATCCTAAAACTACCTTACTGCTATTCTCTTTCCGTTTTAGTTGTGGTTTACTTAGACATAGAGTGTTTTATATCAGAAGCCATCTTGACCTCCTCGAGCTTCGTGTTCTTGCTTACAGGTCATGTAGATGAAAATAGCCTGACCAACGTTCTTACTAGGTTTATATTAAAAGTTGGCTGGTCATCTTGGAGATTAGCAAAAGGTCCTGCCCACCAAAAATTCCCGGTGAGTGGCGGTATCAATCCAAACAGTCCAATGTGTGGAGCACGTGTCAGCATCTAGTAACATCAACTCTCCAAATTTTGTACCATTTTGGCATTCTCACCCTATGGCATGGAGTCGTCGGCCAATACTAAATGCGCCGTCTCGATTGCTATGCCAGTCTAATCTCTATACGTCACATCCCATGACCCAGACCACCACGTCGGTCTAGCTTGGGCAATATGTGCCATTGATACAACCCCTGCCTAACCAGTCCAAAGGCCATCAAGTCAGCCATGACTAATTGTTGGGCCTAGTACAGCCCTGGGCTCTAGCCCAGGGACCCTCACGTACGGGTTGATAAAAACCCGATTGATCGACTGATCTCTGTGATTGAGAAGACAATTCCTCTAACAGAGTCATCAATGATTGCTCTTTAACCCGCCATCAAAACAGAAAACACAGCTGGAGAGAAAATAAACGCCTTGAATGCGCGGGCATAAGGGGGATGGCATTGACAAAACCCTCACCTATAAATTACCCAACAAAGGAAGATTAAAGGATGAATCAAACTTTTGTCATCACGAGCAGACAAACATGGCATGCCTAACCAACATCGGGCCCCACCTGAACGAATCTATCATCTTAAACCCCACAATGATTCATTTTTCCCTTGGTTCCCACCAATTCTCGAACCCATCTGTCCACACTGTGACTCAAGGGCATCCCCGTGCCCCTACCATAAAAGGCAAGCCAAAATCGATCAGTAGTTATTGGTAACAGCATGCTCTGGCCTCCCCCAAAGCCTAAAGAAAACAATCTCATCATGTCAACTCCTCTCCCCTTCCTCCTCCTCGTCCTCGCCATTTCAACCTCTTCGGCCTTCTGCGGCTCAACTGACCCGGTCGAGTTCATCCGAACGAGCTGCTCAGCCACTATGTACACGGCCCTCCACCTCTCATTCCTCTCCCCATATGCCCCACCATCAATAACGACCCCATCAGGCTCTCCCAATACACCACCATCCTCTTCATCTCCCGCCTCCGCTCCGCCTCCTCCCACCTCTTCTACCTCTCCCTCACCTCCGCATCCACCTCCCCTCTAATGTCCTCTAGCGCCAAGCGCGTGATGCATCCGGAACTAACTCCGAAACGATGTCGTTTACCGCCAGCGCAAGGTATAGTGGCAAGCGGGTATCGAACATAGGGAAGCGGTGCTATACTACCTATCTACTCCTAGGTTGAGTTAGACTTGCAGGTTTATTGATGGATGTGGAGTATGGAGAGTTATGATGGTGGTGGATGCGAAGGTTGTGTCACTCAACGTCGCATAAAAAGAGCTAGGGCGTTAGGGATCGCCGCTAAGATCGTCGGGGGTCAATGTTGGAATAGGATCCTTGCATTTCATTGGGACTAGGGGATAAATCCCCCAATTCGTACCACTCTCATGGGTTAGAATTGCGGAGTATTTCGGTGGCTCTTGTTGACGCAACGGCGGTAGCCGTCAACGTAGCGGTATAGTTCGTCGATGGATCCCCTCAAGGCGCGAGCCGGGCATGGTCATGTGCCTTGATTGGATCCACCGATTTCCCTATTCGAATCACTAGAGACCCCTTAAGCACATCAATTCCACAGACCGTGGACGTGATCTCAGTACAGGTTATCTACGGATTCGGTAGGATCACCGAAATACAACCCTAAATCCCAAATTCAACGTAGGTATCCAGATCCACATTTTCCCCCTAAAATCCTAGGGTTCACCCATCAACCCTAGAAAGATCTACTCATGCATCATAGGAAGAACAATAGAAGATTAAATAATAGCAAGAAAATTCATCCTAACATGCATCAACGAGATATTCAACAAATAATGACAAAGAAAAAACAAATAAATAGAATTAAAGAGACAACAGTACTTATCTTGATACAAAGGAGGGGCCTGGGGCATGGCCAAACTCTCCAAAAGATCGTCTCCACAAAAGTCTAAGAAAGATATAAAAATTCCCTTTTGAAAAGTATACAAAAATCTCCTCCAAAACTAATCTAAAAATCTCCCTAAAACTCACCTACAGCTCCCTCAGCCGCCACCCAGGAAATCCCCCGAAAACCCTCCAATCGTTCCAAAAATCCGGGCGCAGATCAAATAATGGGCCCACAGCGACTCGGCCCGAGCACAAAGCTGCTCGGTCGAGTCGTTCGGCAGCTCTGGCCGAGTAGTAGGCTGCTCGGTCGAGTTTTACAGAGTATCACCCCAAAATACTTCGCTCTACCAACCCGGGCCGATTCGGTGCTGCTTGGTCGAGTAGGATGTTACTCGGGCCGAGTAGGATGCTGCTCGGTCGAGTCGAAGGTTGCTCGGTTGATTGGGACTAAAAAACGCACTTCAGCATCATTTGCACATGACTCGGGCCGAGTAGGAGGTGCTCGGGCCGAGTAGGATGTTGCTCGGTCGAGTCAGACACAAAAAACAGCATTCTGACTGTGCAGTGCACGACTCGGGCCGAGTAGAGTGCTACTCGGCCGAGTAGGCTGCTGAGAACAATTTCAGCACTTCACCATCAACTTGCAGAAATTCCTTAGGGATCATACAACCTCCTATTTGCACGTTCTTAGTGGTGTTGGAACCGTCTTGAAGTATACTACCTGGAAAAAATATCAGAAAAATATTGAAAATCCCAGGTGATAGAAGATTTAGAAATAGTGCACGGTTGTCCTGTTTTCAGCACTTCGGGTCGCTCTATTCCTTCGCCGCATCATAGTTTGATCGAGCGACCTTCTATCTTGCCTCTTCCTTGCTCCAGTAATCTTCTTTGGCACCTCAAACATGTCATCATGAGTCTCATTGGTGCTCTCACGTCGTCGACCGTCTTATTGGCTCCAAATTGCTCCAATATCGCCCAAATCCCTGAAATGGACATAAACGCTCCAAAAGTCATATTATTCCAAATAATAGCGTAAACGCATATAAAATATGTAATTGAGCAATCATTTTGACGTGTAATCTTATCTATAAAATGTGGAATATAATGACACATCAAAATCCCCCAAGCTTACCTCTTACTCGTCCTCGAGGAAGACTAGTAAGAAGCTAACATGGGAGTGGGATACAATAAGATGTGAGGCGATGATGTGTAAATGGAGACAAGGGGTTCAATCTTAAATTCAGAAAATATAAGAACCCAAGATGCAAGACTCGTGAACACACGTCAACATGAAATTAGAACACATATACACCCCCAAATAATTAAATCTCGCTCAAATTAAAATAACGTGGATTTCAATAAATAAAATGAACTTGATAAGCAATAGAAAGATTAGAGTTATATCACATCATAGTTTATCATGCAATATACTAAGTTCACAGAGATGAAACCAATGTTCATAACTCATTCTCTAAGCAGTATAATATGTCATGACCAAACATTTTCAAGCATGTATGGTATTTTGTTATACTTCATGGAATAAATTTAGCAAATACAATCAAGGTAAAGCATCACCACACTACGACCATTTCAAGACTCCTAGAACCCATCAACTTTGCCATTTCTTGGTTCTATAAAGAAATGGAGATAAGGATATGGGATTTTTGTAGTTTTATATTGTTTTTGGCTATATGAAAACTTCATATGCATTTTTCTTTCTTTGTATACACGAGATAACTCAATATATACAAGAAGCGGCCTATGCATCCCAGACCAGACGGTCTTAGGGCATTAGGTTACGAAGAACCCCTAGGGCCTTTTATTCAAGATATTTGTTTGATTTTTGTATTATTGGGATATTTGCAAACTCACGTAAACGCGATGGAATGCAAAGTATGATCAAAGATCATTTATTGGCTATTCATGAAAGAAAATGAAAAAGTATAGAATCTAGACATGGCTCGGTTTCAGGAATCCTAATCATCACTACTTTGTTTGTCGTGGGGTTATCCTATCTCTTTTGAATCACTAAATATCCATGAAGCAATAGAATTATCAAGCAAATCACGCAGGTGTCAAATAATTTTCAGATTTTGATTCATTCATTTTTAGCTTAACTGTTTCGAGAATATGGTTGTGAAACTATGGATTCAACTATGAAAAAGCATATTAACAAAGATTCACTAATCAAGGAATTAAACTCCAATCTAACAGATATCAGAGTTCATAAAAAAATAAATCCATGATATTTCATAAAAAAATAAAGCATATGAGACATAACTATAAGAGTGAATATGGTTCATATGGAAAATACGAAGTGTGTTGCACGATAAAGCAAAGTGCGTGCACTATGCACTCCCCGAGCTTAAACATCACATTGTCCTCAATGTGTGTATGATATAAATAGAGGACAACGACAAGAAAGGGGGGCCACTCAACAAAATAGTTTCTCTCCCCCAAGCTTAAACATCACATTAAAATTGGGGAGGGAGGCGAAATAAACGCTAAAAATAATGGTGGCCAAGCATGATAAGTAGAGGGTTGCGTGCAAAAGATAAATGGGTCGTTATGTGGAGTGAATTTATTTAACAAAGAAAGCATATAAAATCCTATACGGTCCTCTCGCTGCCGAGAGGATTCGAGATTATTTAAAGCATAAAATTCTACACTACTGGATTGGTACCACCTGTAGCAAAAGGCGGGTCCAGTATCTTTACCGGTGCAGGCAGCTGCTCTATCTGCACTTTCCGTGGCTTCGCCAGGTGCGTATCTCCACGGGCTCCATCAGATTCCAACATTACGACTCCCAGCATCTCTCCAAGGACTCCACCTGTACCCTGCAAGAGATGAGCCGCATCAATCTGATGTGGAAAATTATTTTCCCCAAAATAAAATTTTTACAAAGAAGATCGTCAAAAGAAATATGTAAAGGAAAATTAGGTAGACGATACTTCCCTGAAAATACATCTTCGCTCTCATGTACCACAACAGGCAGCTCCTTGTCGTTCATCTCAGGCTTTTCATGCAACTCTGGCATATGAGTATGGGTCTCATCAGGCAACTCCTCCTCATTCTCAGATTCTTCAAGCACGGTCACGTCCAAGCATACCTCCAGTCCAAAATTGTAAGTGTCCTGCAACAGGTACGACGTGTCAAAAAGATCTGAACCAGAATAAATTTCAAATATGGTGCATGATTCAGAAATGGTGTGGGTAGAAAGATCTCCCTGAGTGGGAGCAATAAGCTCTGGTGGGTGGTCCTCGGCGTCAGTGGAAGGATGAGGTGGCTCTATGTGCTCAGGCATCTCCCCCACAGGCTCAAGAGATAAGAGGTACTTGTTGATTTCGTCATTATCTTTCTGCCATCTATCATTTGACTCATCTTGTATTGCACTGACAGCCGCGATCTCCTCTACCGATGCCATGAATGCATTGAGTGTCAAATTGAGGGGATGGTCAGGACTCAAGAGACAGACGCGGCTATCGTAGGGCATGTGTCCCTCCACGTCACAAGATTTGCAGTAGTCATAGAACTCTGAATATTGTTCACATCCTTCCATCTGATAGTATGGGTCCTGTGAATAATATTCGCATTCTTCCGTTGGAGCCTCATATTGTGCCGAATAATCATTTCCTGAATAATTCCAAGATTGATCCATTGTACCTGAACATTAAAAAAACAACAACCTGGAAAAGATATCAGTGGTACAAGAAAATAGAGATAATGATAAAGCAGGTGGTGGGAAAAATCTCTCTTTGTTTTTTTTATTTATTTTATTTTATTAAATTTTTTTGGTGTTTTTTTGTTTTTTCTCGGAATCTAATCAACCTAATTGTGGTAAATAGATAGTATGGAGGAACGCCTCCCCGACAACGGCGCCATAAACTTGATGCGTCCGGAACTAACGCCGAAACGATGTCGTTTACCACAAGCGCACGGTATAGTGGCAAGCGGGTATCGAACACGGGGAAGCGATGCTATACTACCTATCTACTCATAAGTTGAGTTAGACTTGCGGGTTTATTGATGGATGTGGAGTATGGAGAGTTATGATGGTGGTGGATGCGAAGGTTATGTCACTCAACGTCGCATAAAAAGAGCTAGGGAATTAGGGATCACCGCTAAGATCGTCGGGGGTCAATGTTGGAATAGGATCCTTGCATTTCATTGGGACTAGAGGATAAATCCCCCAATTCGTACCACTCTCATGGGTTAGAATTGCGGAGTATTTCGGTGGCTCTTGTTGACGCAACGGCGGTAGCCGTCAACGTAGCGGTATAGTTCGTCGATGGATCCCCTCAAGGCGTGAGCCGGGCATGGTCATGTGCCTTGATTGGATCCACCGATTTCCCTATTCGAATCACTAGAGACCCCTTAAGCACATCAATTCCACAGACCGTGGACGTGATCTCAGTACGGGTTATCTACGGATTCGGTAGGATCACCGAAATACAACCCTAAATCCCAAATTCAACGTAGGGATCCAGATCCACATTTTCCCCCTAAAATCCTAGGGTTCACCCATCAACACTAGAAAGATCTACTCATGCATCATAGGAAGAACAATAGAAGATTAAATAATAGCAAGAAAATTCATCCTAACATGCATCAACGAGATATTCAACAAATAATGACAAAGAAATAACTGTAACGACCACTTTTCGTTGAACGTTGTTCGTGCACGTGCTTTTGGCCGTGCACGTGTTTGTTTTATACTTTGTTTGTTTGTGAACACTTTCGGGTGAGATGCCGTTGTGAACGTCTCTGAGAGTATTAAATAGTGGCACTAATTTGGAACGACGTTTCTCGAGTCGTTTTCCCACAATTTAAACTTACTCGATGAGACGTGACGATTCTCACTCTTGACGGGAGACGTTTCTATTTTTAGTTTCGTCGTCTGACGTCGAATTTGAGATCCGTCTTCTTAGTTAGCTCACATTCGTCGTCACGATCACCCCGATATTTATTTTATAATTTTTGGAGTTTATTTGACCACTTTTATAATTTTTACAAGTTTTATATTATTTTTAATAATTAAATTATAAATTATTTGAGTCCAAATAAAATTTATTTGAGTTTTAAATGTTTAAAGAATTTTTGAGCCAATTTCCAGCTCATTTGGACCAGGTCAAACCCTTGGATGAGTTGGAGTAATTGAATTTCAAATTTTAAATCTTTTTGAACTTCTAATCCTATTAGATTTAGCCCTAGACCAAGTCAACCCACCTATACTATATAAGCAACCCCTAGCAAGACCTATTTTCCAAAGAAATTAGCCCTAGCCTCTTTCAAACTTGAAATTGGATGTTGCGACGAATCGTCGCAACGTTGCGACGTTCAGCCCCCCGCACGACCGAGGAAACCGCCTCCCTTCCACCGCTCCGACCGAAGGCCGCCCCCGCATCCATCGCCGTCCGCACGCTGCAGCAGCCGCTCACGCTCGTTCCCCTGCTTGACCGAGAGGAGCCCTCGGTCTGACCGAGGCCCCGCTCCGCACATCGCTCCGCACCGACCCCCGCTTCGTCGCCCCGCTCCGCTCCGTGTCTGACCGGTCGCCCCGCCCGCTGTGACCGAGCGCCCGAGCGCCCGAGCGCTGCAACGTTGCAACGCTGCCCCCGCCTCGCATCCAAGCGCCTGACCGAGGCTTCCCATCGATCTGACCGAGAAGCGCCCCCGCACCAAGCACTGCACCGCAGCCGCTGCAGCCCAAACGTCGCAGCCCCCGCATTTTGAGCGCACGACCGAGAAATCTCTCCGCATTGGCTGTGTACGACCGAGAGCCACTCGTCGCAACCCCGCATCCGTCGCACCGCTTGCCTCCGTGGGCCCTCCAAGTTCTCCAGAGTTATTGTGGGTCCCCCAAAGGCCCCTAGGACTACTGTGGGCCCCACCTAGGTGCGTTCTCTTCGACGACTTGCCGCGTACGACGTCGTCGCACGTCGTAGCCCGTCGTCGCTCGTGCGAGCTTTGGAATCTGGAATCGTCGCCCGGGTTGATTGCTCTGAAATTTCCAGCGAGGAATCTAATTGGAATCTGGACTTGGAGCGCGATCTTATTATTCCAACCCCCGGCGTCGCTACCCGACGCCGGTGTAGCTTTCGCGTCGTGTTGAGGTAAGGTTTTGCACCCCTAGGACCCCCAACCAAATTGCACGTTAACCAAGACTAAAAATCAGTATTTTAAAGTATTTTAAAAGTTTTAGCCATCACTAATCAAGATTAATAAAAACGGATGTAGGCCGGTGGACTTGTGCACGTAGGAATCGTGACTTTGGACTCGTTGGACGGTGTTTTCTTGACGTGATAGTTGCAGGCAAGTGAAACTTGCCAACTCTTGTGTAGGGCCATGTTTTTAGGCCACTATCTTGTTCCTAGCGTAAAAGAGACTAGTCAGTGAAATGATAGCTGGCTAGACGCCTACTTGATCTAGTTTGACAACGAAACTAGATCCGTCACCTAAATGATCTAGCTTGACAACGAAGCTAGATCCAACCCCTTAAACTTGTCATTCATGCATGCTAAACTGTCACGTTTACTTTTCTTACCTGTACGCTTTACTACTTGCCATGACATGTCACCCATGCATTGAATGTCGCATTGGTAGCACACGCTACACTACTTGTACTTGTACTCCCTTGACTGGCTAGGTGCACCCCTAGACCAGCAAGGTAAAACACTTCCTGGCTCGTGTTCCAGAAGCGAGCATTACCGTTCGGGGGTAAGGCCCTGGCTCGACACACGTGGAGGGGTAGGGATAAACGTCCACTTGAGCTTAGGAGTTGGCCCGCGCAGCCACTCTAGCCAAAAGATGGAATCTCTGTGCACGAGGTGCTTACTTTCCTTGTCTTGTACTTGTCTTGTGAATGTCATTCCATGCTCGTACTTTACTTTACTTTACTTTACTTTACCTGCTGCACTCATTACTTAAACTGCCATGTCATTGCATCATGCTAGAACTGCTAGGTTGTTTTACTTGTACTTTCAGTTTCACTTGCACAAGTCTTTTAGACTTGCTGACATGTGCCCCTTGCTCTTTTGGGTGCCACATGTTAGACCCTGAGCTAGAGACAGTTGCTGAGGACGAGGTGTTTGCTGACGCTGAGCCCGAGCCTACGTTCGTTGAGGAGTTCGAGGACACCGGAGACCAGTCTTAGAGACTGATTTTACTTGCTTTGCTTTAGGTTGCTGTTAGTTGTCGGTGCTTGCACCATTTCCTTGTTTTCGTACTTTGTACTTTTGTTGGCCATGCTAGGCCTCTTTTAGACTCTTTTGTTTTAGCCTGGTGGCTTTTCTGCGATGTTGAGATTTATTATTATGGATATTCTGAGATGTTCTTTTTGTCTCTTTCGTTATTATTATCTTTGTTTCGTTTCGCGTTGCAAGGACCTGCAGTTTAAAGTGATGGACGCTTATCGGACTTGCGGCTTTGTAGCTTCAAGTCTGAGCGGACCTTCTCACGCTTCGCCTCCACGTTTTTGGGAAGCGGGGCGTGACAGGTTTTGTTGGTGGCCCATGCAGGTCCAATCTTGCAATTGCGAATTAACGGAACAACGGTAATAACGGAATGTCCATTAAATAAATTGCAACATCTAAGTCATTAAGCTATGGAGTCTAAATTTTTGTTCGTTTCTATGTCGTTAGATGGCGAGAAGACGACAGACTCGAGTTGGTGGCGGACCTACTCGGAAGACTTGCTATTTCTGTGGCAAGACCGGGCACATCAAGGAGCAGTGCAGAAGCTTTCTAGGCCAGTGTTTGATTTGTGGTGCTGCTACTCATACAGAGAAGGATTGTCGGCATGCAAATCAATTGCGGAAGGCATCGGAGAGAATTCCGCAGAAGGAAGCACCAGTAACTGGGCCAAGACGGAAGGTGTGCCATCATTGTAGCAAGACTGGTCATGAGAAGAAACAGTGCAGGAAGAGGTTGGGCCAGTGCCTGATTTGTGGAGTTTCTACTCATACTATGAAGGAGTGCCCGAGCTCTAAGGTACCTTGGAAGGACCCCGTTGCCGCACAGCCGTTGCAACAGAGAGTACCTGTGCCTGCAGGTCGTGGAGCACCTCTCGCTCCTCAGAAGCAGGCTTTCCAGCAGGCCATGCAGCCGAGGGTGCAGGCTTATCTGATGACGGTAGTGGAGGGCGAGCTGGTGGATGAGGTTATCGCAGGTAACGCTCGACCTAGTTGTTTCTTCCCTTTGATAGATCTGGCCTGTTAAAAACATGTTTGGTTGCTTGCATATGATAGGGTTGATTGTTAGACCGTTAATTAGTTTCCTTGCTGAGAATTGATCTAATCGTCATAGGAGTTACCTTAGTGGTCCTTGTCTACCCCTGACCATATCAGACTTCCAGAATTTCCTTCAGTCGTTCGTTTGGGTTCATCGATTTCGGACCAAGCTGAACGCATTCCATTACCGCCTAGCTCCCTTAGAAGGACCAAGCGCTAAGTTTCTTAAGCTTTAGTTGGACGACCGTAGGAGTTTTCCCGTAGGTATCCTGGGCCATATCCTTGGCGTATGTATGTTTTGAACATCTGACCGTTTTCCTTGCCTCGATTCCCGAGATCGCCTTAAGACAATCGTCGTCAATTTTCAAATCTCTCCATCACAAATCTTGAACCTTCTGAAAGTATTTTCTGTTTGATTTCCTCTTTCCCTAAGTTTTAAATGTGTTCAAATTTCAATATACCTATACTTCATGCTCCTCGTAGATTTAAATTTTTTTGAAATTTTTGAATAATAGTTTATAATACTTCTTCAGCCTACGCTTTTGTACCTATGAAAATACATATTTCCTCTCAAATATTAATTTCTTTCTGAACTGTACTTTAGCCTTGCCAATTCGATTTATAATTTTCCTTCCTATATGCAATGATACGTCGTATTTACTTTAATATACTTTCAAGTCACCTGGAATTTCAGCTTTTAGCCAGTCGGTTTTATGCTCATTGTTTTCGCCATTTCAAAATTTTAAGAAATTACTATTCCTGGCCCAGACCTCCCATAGTTTAGTTTTAAAAGCTTTACTACAGTTTTGATAATTTCACTACGAAGTTAATATTATTTTCCATGCACCATATATACTTTCAATTATTTTTTTATAACTGTATCAGGTTCTTTGTGCTCGTATGCTAAGGACCGTGTGTAAATCAGTTTTTTTTCATTTTTGCAAATCCTGGTTCCTTTGAAAAGCAGCTTCAATATTGATTATTTTAAAAATTTTCATAACCTAAAAGTTTTGAAAGCATTTAACATGAGTTTAAATCCTTCCGTTACTTGATTTCCTTCTTTGACTTTCACAAACATTATATTGAATTACTGCCGTATAATATTTTCTAAACTACGTCTTCAATATTCGTGGAAATGATTTTACTCCCTTTTAATGATTCTTTTCAACAAATAGACCATTTTCTCTTATTATGAATATTCGACCCAAACTTATTTTGAAACAACACGTTTTATCAATCCCCAAATATCTCTTTCCAGATGAGGATTTCAATTTTTGAAGTACGACAGTTTTCAAATTTCGCATATGTTGGCTTGAATGAGTGTACTCTCCCATGGTATATTAATGGCTGCTTATTGTGTGTTATATATACTCGGAGTTATTCATGATGTGTGGAGTTGTTTGCATGTTAGTAGTTATAGTTTGGTGTGTGGGTAGCTATACCATACTAAGGATGCCTGTATAAGAATTAGTGTGTGAATACCCAATAGGGTGTATGTAATTAGAAATACTTATAATGGTTGAAGCAATATGCTGGTGAAGCTATATGTATGTTAGGTGTGATAATAATAATAGGTATTGGTACACCAGTTATAGGTAGTAGGCTAGGGTGTGAATGTATATGCTACATGTGAGTGATTATACGATGAATACATATGCATGTATTAGGGAGTGTATTAAGAATATACGCGTGCTGATGTCTGTATTATTATTATGGTATATAGAATGATTGAACTACGTGAGTATTGCCTGACTAAATATTAAGTGTGATTGATCTATGGAATGTATATGGTTGTATTGGTAGATGTATATAATATTGGAGTGTTATTGGTATAGGTATGAATGCCGTGTTACGTATATAGAATATTCTGATATGTGTATTGAGTCTCACTCAAGCTTGAGTGGGTATACTCTAAGAATATTGAATGTATGTCTGAAGTTTGAATATAACGATGTTTGATGTATGTATAGTGATAGGAGTGTTTGTACCTGGTTGTGCTACGCACATGATTGTGGGTCGCTATACCAGTATATAGTTATAGGATTGGTCTTGTGGTATAGTTATTTATTGGGGCTTGCTCGTGTGAACGTATGTGTACTAGCTAAAACTAGGTGTGTAAGTGTCTTAGTTATATAATGATATGATTGGTATACGTGAATGAAAAGTTAGCGTGTATGGGTGTGCACCATGCACGGGTAAGTATGTGCTTAGTTATAAGTATTGATGACTACGATATATGTGGCGTGTCGTAAACACAGTTATAGGACCGTATGTGATGTGAATATACGGTAAAATTATTGCATGCATTTGTATGACTATATATGGTGAAATTATAGTAGTGGTGAATGCATATTAGATATAGTGAACTTGATTTAATAATGGTATGGTGTGACTATATGTGTTGATGTGGTTGGTGTTGGGTGAATACTAAGGATTATTAGGGGGTAGTATACCCTTGATGTTTGTGCAAAGGTAGCTATCTACACGTAGAGCAATGGTTGTATTTGCTAGTGTGAGATCCTACTTATGTGAGTATCTGAAATATTGTTTGTGATTAGGTAGGTGGTAGTTATATAAGGGTGGCATGCTTATATATGTGATTGAAATACGTGTATGGATTTGACTGACTATAATAGGTGTAAGTATATGACGTATGTGAATGTATATATATGCGTGTTAGTAGTGATAATGTGTAACGACCCGCTCTCGGGGGCCCGTTACTTATTTGATAATTGCGCAGGTTCTGCAGTTAACCAGTGAAGTCAAAATAGCCACGATGCAGAGATGTACAAAAATACCCAAATAGTGTCCAATTATTACAATCCAAGATGTCCCAACAGATATACATGAAAGAAGAAAAATACACAACTGAAAATAGTTCTGGAAGCTGCGGTCTCATGGTCGAAGTCTGGCGCTATTAACTCAAGAACATCTGCTTCCATATGTACGTCGTCTGCGGTGCCACGGAGATGGAACCGTAGGTAAGTCACAAAAATTCTAAATAAAGAAAGAGAGGTACTGAACAAGTATGACAAAGCAGACCAAAGTGAAAGTAAAGTAAAGTACGGTGCAGTGTCTGTACAAGTGTAGAAAGTAACGTGCATGGAATACGTAAAGTAAAGGTGACTGTACTGGCAAGTAAAGTGCATGTACTGTAAAGAAAGTAGCTGTGCAAGTTACACTAGAACTACGTGACTCAAGTCGGAGAGTACAATATGTGACCGTTCAGTTCGTCTCTTGCCTGGGTGCTACCCAGACGAATGCCGGTACCCAGGCAGCAGTATGGTTTGCCAAAACGCAGGCAGCAGGACAGGGCGCCAAAACACAGGCGACAGGACAGGTAGACCAAACTCTAGTCACTCCCGTACTCTCGCAAACTATGAGTTACCCCAATACCCCAGTGATGTGTCAAGTGCAAGTTCTATACAGGATTGTTCCACAGGATGTTCCACAAGATGTTCCACACATGATATTCCACACGATGTTCCACATGTTACTAGTCAAACCAAGCCAACTGGTTGACTTCCTCATTGAAAACCAGCAAGTAGGATAAAGACAAGTCCAACATCAAAAGCTGTTATTTCCGTGCTTTGAGCACGTGGTAGTGTGGCTAGCACACAATTTACCCAAGTTGGTAGTCGTGCTACAACCACCAAGTTGAAAGTTGGCAAAGTAATCTTTAGTCGATTACTTTCATTTAGTTCTCTAGTTTGGTTTAACTTGAATAGCCGTTCGAGGCTATAAGTGGAGTGTCACAAGTTCATGCAAGCACAGTAGACTAGTTTTCTAAACTTAGAATCTGTCGTGACTTACAATTTTCGAGCTCGTCGTGGCAAGACGAGGTTGGAGCTGGAAGAGCTGGTGCACGAAGATTGATACCTACAAACACAAGAAACACTTGGTTAAAGCGCACCCTATTTTCCATTTATTAAACTCGATTGTTTTGATTTTCAAAACTAGTTGAAACGTTGCCGAAAAGCGTTCTAAATTTTTATATAGCCTATATATGATAAAAATAGTTTTACTGCAAGAGGGAATATTTTTCTGAGGCTTATAGTAATTTCTATATTTTTTAAAAGCTTAAAAACAATTTAAAAACCATTTTTCAATTAGTAACGTATTTATTCAAGAATTTATTCCGGATGCAATCTACATCGGAATGTCGCAAGTGAGGTGTCAAAATGACCGTATCGGAGAGTTATATAACATATATTTTTCTCAAGTATTAGTTTACGTAAAAATAAGAAGATACGGATTTTTGAACGAAAATAACGGATTTAACTTATAGGCTTAAAAATTAATTCTGGAAAAACTAAGCGTCGGATTGAGATGAAACTAGCGCCATTGGGTCCAGAATGTCATTTCTGATTTTCTAGAGCTAGTCTCATAATTTTCTGGGCCCTATATAATTACTTATCAATTTAAAACCAATAAACCCTATTTATTAAATTAATTAAAAATACGAAAATACGAAATACTCGCGATATTTACAAGTTTGCCATTCAAAACTTACGCTGCTTCCTCCTCATGCAGCGAACGGGGGCGGGGGTGCTTCGGCGCTCGGCGGCGGCGACCGAGGTGGCGGCGGACTCGGCGAAAGGTGGTGACGAAGTCGGGGCGGCGAGGCGGGGCGGAGCATCGACGAAGTGGCCGGCGTCGGGCGGTGTTCGCAGCGAAGAGAGGCGGTGCTCGGAGAGAGAACGGCGGCAGCGTTGATCGGAGAGGAGCGGGGAGTGCTCTCGGAGACTCCAGGAGGCGGCGTGGGGGTGCTTGGGCGTCACAGGTGGCCTCTGGGGTTCCTCAGGCGGCGGCGACAAGCAGCAGCAGCAGCTGCTGCTCGGGGCTCTCGGCGGACGTCAGCGGGGACGTGGGGCGACGGAGCACGGCATCGTCCTCAGGCGGCGTTCACGGTGGCTGAGTGCTGCTGCCTCGTCGGAGAACGGCGGGGTGAATGGAGCAGCGGTTGGCGGACTTGGTCGGAGCTCCGGGGTGTGCTACTGTGGGGATCGGACGGTGGATGCGGGGTCTCCGTCGGGCGCTGTGGCGGGGCACGCCGGAGGTGAGTACGAGAGAGGAGGGAGAGAGAGCGGGAGAGGAGACGGAAGAGAGAGAGAGGGGGCGGGCTGGCAACGTTAACAGCCTGGGTTTCGAAATATAGGGGGAAAGAGAGAGACCCGTGAGAGATAGAGAGAGATTAGAGGGTTTATTTATAGGGTTAGAAAGATGGGTAGGTTAGCTGAGGAGAGAGGGGGTTAGATGGAGATGAGGGGGTTGATGAGTGGGTGGGTGGTGAGAGTTAGCTGAGGGAACCGTGGGTAGATAATTAGGTTAGGTGGGGATTAGATGGGTAATTAGAAAGGTAATTAAAGGAGGTTAAAAACCATTAGAGAAAGTTATTAGTGTAACGAAATTACGAAAATGCCCCTACTAGTAAACGTGTCCGAAAAATTACGAAAACATACCCACGTGATCGTATCGTCGCGAGGATGGCGAATACGAAGACCGTTCCAGGGTTTGGGCTACGGAAAT
The DNA here is from genome assembly GCA_030789695.1 of Scilla litardierei. Lineage (NCBI taxonomy): Eukaryota > Viridiplantae > Streptophyta > Magnoliopsida > Asparagales > Asparagaceae > Scilla > Scilla litardierei. Next base: position 103,525,598 of record CM061141.1, read on the forward strand.
ACTAGTTTTTGGCCAAAACGTTTAGAAAACGGGTTTGCGGGTTCCCTATTGAAACGATATCAGAAAATTACGAAATTAATGTGGGAAGCCCCAAATGATCATAGGATGCTACTGCAGAAGTTTGAAAACGTTTTGAAGCCGTTTGTATAGAAAATAAATTTATTGAGTCAAAACTGCAATATCTGAAAATGAATTTTATCAGATCTTTTAGAGGTATTCGACGAAATCCGATTTTACCAAAATACTCCATAACTAGTCTGATACTTTAAAATATTTTTATAGGAAATTTTTGAAATCAGTTTAAGACTCCTAACAAACCATTATAAAATACAATTAAAATTGAATTTTCTTTAAATACTTAATTTAAATGTATTGGAAAAATACAGGCCGTTACATTCTACCCTCCTTAAAAATAATTCCGTCCTCGGAATTTTAAAAATCTCTTTTGAAAAATAATTGATTTTATGAAGAAGCTCAAACAAATAAATGATAGAAAAGATAGCAATCTTTATAAATCAGGTTGTAAATAACATGAAATGTGATAAGAAAATAAGGGATGTGACTAATATATATTATCACCATAGCTGCTTCTGATTTATCAAATAGCCAAAATACGAGATAATGGCACTACATGAAAAAGATAGTTCTGATGATGATGACATCCGAACGAACTTGGGACATAAGGTGATAAGCCAGTAGCAAGCTATTTAAACCACATAAAATGAAAGAACATAAGGTTTATTCGTGCTACTGGGTCTTAATCAAAGATGTCGCTCATAATATAGCATGCATCGACTAATCCACGGGTACCAACACCATCAATTTCCATAATGCCCAACCACATGACAACGTCCAAATCACCGCCCAAAGGTAAGTACAAGTCCAACACTCTAAGTCAGTACTCACTGCCAGCATTTCTTCCGTCAATCTCCATACTATCACACAATAAGGCAGGATCCATGCTCTCATCCAGAGCCAAGCACAAGGCCTACATCCAACTTCAACACCCAATGCCAATATCATACCAGTAACCATTGCCATCATCCCTTCCGTAGACCAATACCTGACATTCGCAACACCCAACATCACCCAACAAGTAAATAACCAAAAACACAATTTTCCGCAAACCAAAAGGAGTAGACGCAAGAGGAAGCCTAGACGGGATCTCATCCTAGGTGAGACCCAAGGCAGAGAGCTCAAGAGAAGCCCAAGGATCATGGCTTCCCAAGATCTCAGCCACGCAGCGGTAGCGATGGTGGCGGCGAGGGTTGCTGCTAAGCCCAACAGACCCCAAGGTCGTTGGCGGGCCATCGGCGGCTGCGGGTCTACGGCGGCGAGCGCTGCGACTGGCTGTCGATCCATGGCAGGGAGCTAGGGCCTACGGGATGGAGCGAAGTGGAAGCTGGCGAATCTTCGGGTGAGGCTGGCGGATCGGCGATCGGAGTGGCGATGCGGGGTCCGATCGAGCTCTCTTGGGGAAGAGGCCGGGAGGGGGAGTGGGCGATGTCGAAGCGAAAGGGGGGAAGCACGGGGAGGCTTGCGGAGGAAGGAGATGAGGGTTAAAAAGAAAAAGAGGGTAAGGGGGGCACCGAAGTCGGGGTTAGGTAGGGTAGGGTTCGGTGGGCACGTATCTCGAGGAGGGGAAACGGACAAAAGAATTAAAGAGGGGGGGGAAGGTGGTCGGTGGGAAAGGAAATCAAACCCTTGGAGAGAGAAAATCGGATACAAGATAGAAGTAGGGGCTAGAAGAGAAACACTAGCTCAAAAGACGCAAACAGCCTACACTTACACGTCAGGTTTGGCTCGTCTCAAATCACCAGCACTATCCTCCAATACTTCTGAGCGTCCTTTGATCTGCTTCCGTTGTCGAACTCGAACTCCTGGTGATCGAAAATTGAATGCTACCCTCCTTAGAATAAACGTAGCGAGAGTTCAGACGAACTAAATGTGATTTAGGAAGAAGTAAAAGAATCAGGGGGCCATCACTAGCTAAAGAAAGGGGTGCTAGTGATGAAGATCGATGGCGTTACATAATCATGATTCACGTCCTTGCGGTCCAGCGGACACGGCCAGGGAAGTGACTAAGCCAGGATCACTTATGCCCAGTCTAGCTAGGTTGATCCAACAGACTTTAGCCAAGCACATTGACCGGTATCATGGTCCATTGAAGGAAGATCATCATTCTTATGAGTGCCATCATCAACTGAAGGAAAGGTGATGAAGTGGGTAGATAGTTCAACCTATGAAAAATCACTACAACTGCTAGCAAAAGAGGGTACTAGAGAGGTATAATCAAGAATGAAACACAAGTTCCTAAGCAAGGGTTAAGAGTTCAAAGAAGATGATGAGAATCAAAGAAGACCTAATGAAGATGGTAATAAGGACACTTCACCCGTATATCCAATACAGGTGAACACTCGAGACATCCCGTACTCGAGGTTAATTTGAGTATTTTACATTGCACATCCTGATCTTGCTATAATGTTCACGAGGTAGTTAGCGAGGACCTGCATGGGCCACCAAACTTGTAACGACCCGCTCTCGGGGGCCCGTTACTTATTTGATAATTGCGCAGGTTCTGCAGTTAACCAGTGAAGTCAAAATAGCCACGATGCAGAGATGTACAAAAATACCCAAATAGTGTCCAATTATTACAATCCAAGATGTCCCAACAGATATACATGAAAGAAGAAAAATACACAACTGAAAATAGTTCTGGAAGCTGCGGTCTCATGGTCGAAGTCTGGCGCTATTAACTCAAGAACATCTGCTTCCATATGTACGTCGTCTGCGGTGCCACGGAGATGGAACCGTAGGTAAGTCACAAAAATTCTAAATAAAGAAAGAGAGGTACTGAACAAGTATGACAAAGCAGACCAAAGTGAAAGTAAAGTAAAGTACGGTGCAGTGTCTGTACAAGTGTAGAAAGTAACATGCATGGAATACGTAAAGTAAAAGTGACTGTACTGGCAAGTAAAGTGCATGTACTGTAAAGAAAGTAGCTGTGCAAGTTACACTAGAACTACGTGACTCAAGTCGGAGAGTACAATATGTGACCGTTCAGTTCGTCTCTTGCCTGGGTGCTACCCAGACGAATGCCGGTACCCAGGCAGCAGTATGGTTTGCCAAAACGCAGGCAGCAGGACAGGGCGCCAAAACACAGGCGACAGGACAGGTAGACCAAACTCTAGTCACTCCCGTACTCTCGCAAACTATGAGTTACCCCAATACCCCAGTGATGTGTCAAGTGCAAGTTCTATACAGGATTGTTCCACAGGATGTTCCACAAGATGTTCCACACATGATATTCCACACGATGTTCCACATGTTACTAGTCAAACCAAGCCAACTGGTTGACTTCCTCTTTGAAAACCAGCAAGTAGGATAAAGACAAGTCCAACATCAAAAGCTGTTATTTCCGTGCTTTGAGCACGTGGTAGTGTGGCTAGCACACAATTTACCCAAGTTGGTAGTCGTGCTACAACCACCAAGTTGAAAGTTGGCAAAGTAATCTTTAGTCGATTACTTTCATTTAGTTCTCTAGTTTGGTTTAACTTGAATAGCCGTTCGAGGCTATAAGTGGAGTGTCACAAGTTCATGCAAGCACAGTAGACTAGTTTTCTAAACTTAGAATCTGTCGTGACTTACAATTTTCGAGCTCGTCGTGACAAGACGAGGTTGGAGCTGGAAGAGCTGGTGCACGAAGATTGATACCTACAAACACAAGAAACACTTGGTTAAAGCGCACCCTATTTTCCATTTATTAAACTCGATCGTTTTGATTTTCAAAACTAGTTGAAACGTTGCCGAAAAGCGTTCTAAATTTTTATATAGCCTATATATGATAAAAATAGTTTTACTGCAAGAGGGAATATTTTTCTGAGGCTTATAGTAATTTCTATATTTTTTAAAAGCTTAAAAACAATTTAAAAACCATTTTTCAATTAGTAACGTATTTATTCAAGAATTTATTCCGGATGCAATCTACATCGGAATGTCGCAAGTGAGATGTCAAAATGACCGTATCGGAGAGTTATATAACATATATTTTTCTCAAGTATTAGTTTACGTAAAAATAAGAAGATACGGATTTTTGAACGAAAATAACGGATTTAACTTATAGGCTTAAAAATTAATTCTGGAAAAACTAAGCGTCGGATTGAGATGAAACTAGCGCCATTGGGTCCAGAATGTCATTTCTGATTTTCTAGAGCTAGTCTCATAATTTTCTGGGCCCTATATAATTACTTATCAATTTAAAACCAATAAACCCTATTTATTAAATTAATTAAAAATACGAAAATACGAAATACTCGCGATATTTACAAGTTTGCCATTCAAAACTTACGCTGCTTCCTCCTCATGCAGCGAACGGGGGCGGGGGTGCTTCGGCGCTTGGCGGCGGCGACCGAGGTGGCGGCGGACTCGGCGAAAGGTGGTGACGAAGTCGGGGCGGCGAGGCGGGGCGGAGCATCGACGAAGTGGCCGGCGTCGGGCGGTGTTCGCAGCGAAGAGAGGCGGTGCTCGGAGAGAGCACGGCGGCAGCGTTGATCGGAGAGGAGCGGGGAGTGCTCTCGGAGACTCCAGGAGGCGGCGTGGGGGTGCTTGGGCGTCACAGGTGGCCTCTGGGGTTCCTCAGGCGGCGGCGACAAGCAGCAGCTGCTGCTGCTGCTCGGGGCTCTCGGCGGACGTCAGCGGGGACGTGGGGCGACGGAGCACGGCGTCGTCCTCAGGCGGCGTTCACGGTGGCGGAGTGCTGCTGCCTCATCGGAGAACGGCGGGGTGAATGGAGCAGCGGTTGGCGGACTTGGTCGGAGCTCCGGGGTGTGCTACTGTGAGGATCGGACGGTGGATGCGGGGTCTCCGTCGGGCGCTGTGGCGGGGCACGCCGGAGGTGAGTACGAGAGAGGAGGGAGAGAGAGCGGGAGAGGAGACGGAAGAGAGAGAGAGGGGGCGGGCTGGCAACGTTAACAGCCTGGGTTTCGAAATATAGGGGGAAAGAGAGAGACCCGTGAGAGATAGAGAGAGATTAGAGGGTTTATTTATAGGGTTAGAAAGATGGGTAGGTTAGCTGAGGAGAGAGGGGGTTAGATGGAGATGAGGGGGTTGATGAGTGGGTGGGTGGTGAGAGTTAGCTGAGGGAACCGTGGGTAGATAATTAGGTTAGGTGGGGATTAGATGGGTAATTAGAAAGGTAATTAAAGGAGGTTAAAAACCATTAGAGAAAGTTATTAGTGTAACGAAATTACGAAAATGCCCCTACTAGTAAACGTGTCCGAAAAATTACGAAAACATACCCACGTGATCGTATCGTCGCGAGGATGGCGAATACGAAGACCGTTCCAGGGTTTGGGCTACGGAAATACTAGTTTTTGGCCAAAACGTTTAGAAAACGGGTTTGCGGGTTCCCTATTGAAACGATATCAGAAAATTACGAAATTAATGTGGGAAGCCCCAAATGATCATAGGATGCTACTGCAGAAGTTTGAAAACGTTTTGAAGCCGTTTGTATAGAAAATAAATTTATTGAGTCAAAACTGCAATATCTGAAAATGAATTTTATCAGATCTTTTAGAGGTATTCGACGAAATCCGATTTTACCAAAATACTCCATAACTAGTCTGATACTTTAAAATATTTTTGTAGGAAATTTTTGAAATCAATTTAAGACTCCTAACAAACCATTATAAAATACAATTAAAATTGAATTTTCTTTAAATACTTAATTTAAATGTATTGGAAAAATACAGGCCGTTACATAATGTTTGACTACCTAGTGCATATATAAGCACTCGTAATGACTATACCAGGTTTGAAATAAAATGTGACTTGATTTGGGGTAGTTATTAGAGCGACTAGATATATTAGAAAGTCCGAGGACGGACTTTATTCTAAGGTGGGGAGGATGTAATGACCACTTTTCGTTGAACGTTGTTCGTGCACGTGCTTTTGGCCGTGCACGTGTTTGTTTTATACTTTGTTTGTTTGTGAACACTTTCGGGTGAGATGCCGTTGTGAACGTCTCTGAGAGTATTAAATAGTGGCACTAATTTGGAACGACGTTTCTCGAGTCGTTTTCCCACAATTTAAACTTACTCGATGAGACGTGACGATTCTCACTCTTGACGGGAGACGTTTCTATTTTTAGTTTCGTCGTCCGACGTCGAATTTGAGATCCGTCTTCTTAGTTAGCTCACATTCGTCGTCACGATCACCCCGATATTTATTTTATAATTTTTGGAGTTTATTTGACCACTTTTATAATTTTTACAAGTTTTATATTATTTTTAATAATTAAATTATAAATTATTTTCGGCCAAATAAAATTTATTTGAGTTTTAAACATTTTAAAGAATTTTTGAGCCAATTTCCAGCTCATTTGGACCGGGTCAAACCCTTGGATGAGTTGGAGTAATTGAATTTCAAATTTTAAATCTTTTTGAACTTCTAATCCTATTAGATTTAGCCCTAGACCAAGTCAACCCACCTATACTATATAAGCAACCCCTAGCAAGACCTATTTTCCAAAGAAATTAGCCCTAGCCTCTTTCAAACTTGAAATTGGACGTTGCGACGAATCGTCGCAACGTTGCGACGTTCAGCCCCCCGCACGACCGAGGAAAACGCCTCCGTTCCCCCGCTCCGACCGAAGGCCGCCCCCGCATCCATCGTCATCCGCACGCTGCAGCAGCCGCTCACGCTCGTTCCTCCGCTTGACCGAGAGGAGCCCTCGGTCTGACCGAGGCCCCGCTCCGCACATCGCTCCGCACCGACCCCCGCCTCGTCGCCCCGCTCCGCTCCGTGTCTGACCGGTCGCCCCGCCCGCTGTGACCGAGCGCCCGAGCGCTGCAACGTTGCAACGCTGCCCCGCCTCGCATCCAAGCGTCTGACCGAGGCTTCCCATCGATCTGACCGAGAAGCGACCCCGCACCAAGCACTGCACCACAGCCGCTGCAGCCCAAACGTCGCAGCCCCCGCATTTTGAGCGCACAACCGAGAAATCTCTCCGCATTGGCTGTGTACGACCGAGAGCCACTCGTCGCAACCCCGCATCCGTCACACCGCTTGCCTCCGTGGGCCCTCCAAGTTCTCCAGAGTTATTGTGGGTCCCCCAAAGGCCCCTAGGACTACTGTGGGCCCCACCTAGGTGCGTTCTCTTCGACGACTTGCCGCGTACGACGTCGTCGCACGTCGTAGCCCGTCGTCGCTCGTGCGAGCTTTGAAATCTGGAATCGTCGCCCGGGTTGATTGCTCTGAAATTTCCAGCGAGGAATCTAATTGGAATCTGGACTTGGAGCGCGATCTTATTATTCCAACCCCCGGCGTCGCTACCCGACACCGGTGTAGCTTTCGCGTCGTGTTGAGGTAACGTTTTGCACACCTAGGACCCCCAACCAAATTGCACGTTAACCAAGACTAAAAATCAATATTTTAAAGTATTTTAAAAGTTTTAGCCATCACTAATCAAGATTAATAAAAACGGATGTAGGCCGGTGGACTTGTGCACGTAGGAATCGTGACTTTGGACTCGTTGGACGGTGTTTTCTTGATGTGATAGTTGCAGGCAAGTGAAACTTGCCAACTCTTGTGTAGGGCCATGTTTTTAGGCCACTATCTTGTTCCTAGCATAAAAGAGACTAGTCAGTGAAATGATAGCTGGCTAGACGCCTACTTGATCTAGTTTGACAACGAAACTAGATCCGTCACCTAAATGATCTAGCTTGACAACGAAGCTAGATCCAACCCCTTAAACTTGTCATTCATGCATGCTAAACTGTCACGTTTACTTTTCTTACCTGTACGCTTTACTACTTGCCATGACATGTCACCCATGCATTGAATATCGCATTGGTAGCACACGCTACACTACTTGTACTTGTACTCCCTTGACTGGCTAGGTGCACCCCTAGACCAGCAAGGTAAAACACTTCCTGGCTCGTGTTCCAGAAGCGAGCATTACCGTTCGGGGGTAAGGCCCTGGCTCGACACACGTGGAGGGGTAGGGATAAACGTTCACTTGAGCTTAGGAGTTGGCCCGCGCAGCCACTCTAGCCAAAAGATGGAATCTCTGTGCACGAGGTGCTTACTTTCCTTGTCTTGTACTTGTCTTGTGAATGTCATGCCATGCTCGTACTTTACTTTACTTTACTTTACTTTACCTGCTGCACTCATTACTTAAACTGCCATGTCATTGCATCATGCTAGAACTGCTAGGTTGTTTTACTTGTACTTTCAGTTTCACTTGCACAAGTCTTTTAGACTTGCTGACATGTGCCCCTTTCTCTTTTGGGTGCCACATGTTAGACCCTGAGCTAGAGACAGTTGCTGAGGACGAGGTGTTTGCTGACGCTGAGCCCGAGCCTACGTTCGTTGAGGAGTTCGAGGACACCGGAGATCAGTCTTAGAGACTGATTTTACTTGCTTTGCTTTAGGTTGCTGTTAGTTGTCGGTGCTTGCACCATTTCCTTGTTTTCGTACTTTGTACTTTTGTTGGCCATGCTAGACCTCTTTTAGACTCTTTTGTTTTAGCCTGGTGGCTTTTCTGCGATGTTGAGATTTATTATTATGGATATTCTGAGATGTTCTTTTTGTCTCTTTCGTTATTATTATCTTTGTTTCGTTTCGCGTTGTAAGGACCTGCAGTTTAAAGTGATGGACGCTTATCGGACTTGCGGCTTTGTAGCTTCAAGTCTGAGCGGACCTTCTCACGCTTCGCCTCCACCTTTTTGGGAAGCGGGGCGTGACAATAACAAATAAATAGAATTAAAGAGAAAACAGTACTTATCTTGATACAAAGGAGGGGCCTGGGGCATGGCCAAACTCTCCAAAAGATCGTCTCCATAAAAGTCTAAGAAAGATCTAAAAATTTCCTTTTGAAAAGTATACCAAAATCTCCTCCAAAACTAATCTAAAAATCTCCCTAAAACTCCCCTACAGCTCCCTCAGCCGCCGCCCAGAAAATCCCCCCCAAAACCCTCCAATTGTTCCAAAAATCCGAGCGCAGATCAAATAATGGGCCCACAACGACTCGGCCCGAGCACAAAGCTGCTCGGTCGAGTCGTTCGGTAGCTCGGGCCGAGTAGTAGGCTGCTCGGTCGAGTTTTACAGAGTATCAGAGCACCCCAAAATATGTCGCTCTGCCAACCTGGGCTGATTCGGCGCTGCTCAGTCGAGTAGGATGTTACTCGGGCCGAGTAGGAGGCTGCTCGGTCGAGTCGAAAGTTGCTCGGCTGATTGGGACTAAAAACGCACTTCAGCATCATTTGCACATGACTCGGGCCGAGTAGGATGTTGCTCGGTCGAGTCAGACACAAAAAACAGCATTCTGACTGTGTAGTACACGACTCGGGCCGAGTAGAGTGCAACTCGGCCGAGTAGGCTGCTGAGAACAATTTCAGCATTGCACCATCAACTTGCAGAAATTCCTCAGGGATCATCCGACCTCCAATTTGCGTGTTCTTAGTGGCGTTGGAACCGTCTTGAAGTATACTACCTGGAAACAATATCAGAAAAATATTAAAAAATCCCAGGTGATAGAAGATGTAGAAATAGTGCACGGTTTTCCTGTTTTCAGCACTTCGGGTCGCTCGATTCCTTCGCCGCATCATAGTTCGATCGATCGACCTTCTCTATTACCTCTTCCTTGCTCCAGTATTCTTCTTTGGCACCTCAAATATGTCATCATGAGTCTCATTGGTGCTCTCACGTCGCCGACCGTTTTATTGGCTCCAAATTGCCCCAATATCGCCTAAATCCCTGAAATGGACATAAACGCTCTGAAAGTCATATTATTCCAAATAATAGCACAAAAGCGTATAAAAATATGTAATTGAGCAATCATTTTGACGTGTAATCTTATCGATAAAATGTGGAATATAATGACACATCAGCGCGCGACGGTTGCCAGGGCCATCAGAGACTGTGCCCAAGTTCTCGGTCATGCTGTTGAAAGGATGAAGTACTCCATGGCCGAGATCAAGAAGCTGAAGGGGACGAATGCGGGTTCGGAGATGAGGTGGTGCCTGTCGAACATGCAGACGTGGATACCCGTTGTTAGGCATGCCATGGTTGGAAAAATGAGTAAAACTTTTGATGTGTATTGCATGTGTCCTGCATATTACTTGTGCAGGAGTGCATGGAGACAATTTTTGTGCCTGGCAAAAGACTAATAAAGCAAAAAGAAAACAAAGATAATACAATAAGTCAATGTAGCTAGTTTAGTAGAATAAACAGCATACTTATTTGTCTCAACACTGAGATATTGGTCGATAAGAAACAGATGCACATTGATCATGCTAAGAATCATATTTCAAAATCAGCCTATTACTTTTGTCAAAAATCACAAAGAACTCAACTCTCAAGCAAAGTTAAGGCATTTAAAACATAGCCTTTTAATAAAACATTTGGTATGTGCATTGCGTGTGTCCTTCCTTTTACGTGTGCAAAATTCTAGATTATTCCTAGTATAAATTTGATTAAACATGCATGTACTTTATTTGGTTCTATTTTAACACCCTAATATGTATTACTACTAAAAATAACTCGTGAATACAGTGTACAGAGCAATAAAAAACACATTAAGTGTTATATCAAAGGGGTGCACTACTATGGCTGACGAGACGAAACAACAAATAAACAGAGAAGAGAAACAAAGAAAAGAGGCCTACAAAGTAATCTGAAGACTGCAGAGTATTACTTTGCAGGAAGGAAAGGAAAAGATTCGGACAGAGGGGGAAAATACTTATCAGATGTGAGCGAAAGCGCTATGGCATAGGACAACCACTGCCTTGAAGGTGCGACCTCGATGGTAATCGCTATCGTTGGTTGCTCCCCCAAGGTTAACACAGCAGCCTCTGGATGTGTCCACTCGTGGCCAGAGACTTGGAGTTTGCACAGTACGGGTACCCAGGAGAACAAGCAAAGAAAGAGATGATGGCTGTGAAGAGATGATTTCTGTAAGAAAGAGGAAGAAGAAGCCAATTTTTGTATGCAACAAGAGGAAAGAGCACGGCCTTTTATATGTGTCACCATAGGGCTGTTACAGAATTCAAACGAGCAAAAAATTAAATAGCGCATTTGAAAGATGTAAACGATGTAATAAAATCATAGTTATTTGGACCATTAACATTCTCGAATAAATGTTGTAATGAAAGCGTACAAATTAATGCTGCAATCAAATAGCCATTAGAAGGTTTTAAATCTGAGACATTAAGGGGCTAGATCCAAAAAAAAGAAAGGCACGCCGTCCAAAAAAGGAAAGGCGTGCGCATCACGACACGGTCGGTTGGCCGGCGATGACGGCACGCGTATATTTGAACTCATACTCATGTACGTCCTCTCGCCTTCACAAAAAGATTCGTACCCCTTGGGGCACAACCCATGTCTCAACAATTCCCTAAGTACACTTCCAAGGCAAGTTTCCCAAACAATGTGGGACTAAAAGATATAGTGAAAAGAAGAGAGCATAGAAGCTAGGCTTATTAGAGCCATTATTTCCAACAATCCCCCACTAATGGCTCGAGAAAAGAAATGAAGAACTCTTGGGTAAAAAAATGATATATACTTAAGTATCAATGTCTTTCGATTGAATTGATACGTAGTGAAGTAAGGCAACAACTTAATTTCTAATGAGTGAATTTCTTTTGAACTCCTTAGAGTTAGGTTGAGACCCCCATAACACATATTGTAACCTTGAGTATGTGCAAACTCCGCGATACATATCAATCGCTTTAAGGCCACGCTCACACCTCGGGTCTCATGAGTGCTCTGGAAAGACTACTCTGGTCTGTCATAGAAGGCAGCCAAACATTCACACTCACGTAGGTGATCCATCAAGTGCTTCTCTATAGCACCACCACAAGGAATATGGAACCCTTATGAGCATATTGCTCAACCTCTCAACAGATGATGAGTCCATCAAGTGCTTCTCTATAGCACCACCAAAAACTGGCTATGGACTTATCTCAAAGTTAATTCATCACGTGCTTCTTAATAGCACAACCAAACTTGGCTATGGATTCAAAAACACTACCACACGCCATAGGGATGGAAATGTAGTGTTTGTTAAGAATCATAGGGCTTTGTTAGACCACACTGGGTATCAACCATATTATCTTAACTCATGAGCTTTATCCACTTCTCCCTCGACGAATCAAGAACCACTTTCTGTGGCAACCCCTTGGTTAGTGGATCTGCAAGATTTCTTTCGGACCTCACATATTCCAAAGAAATTACTCCATTTTTCAGGAGTTGTTTAACCACACCGTGCCTGATGTGAATGTGTCGTTTCTTTCCATTGTAGACATTGTTTTTAGCAACTCCAATGGCTGCTTGAGAATCACAATGAATGGAAACTGAAGCAGTTTTCCCCATAGTGGCAAGTCTGCTAACAAGTTCCTTAACCATTCAGCTTCTTACCCTGCCAACTCAATAACAATGAATTTAGATTCCATGGTGGATCGTGCTATACATGTCTGTTTAGAAGACTTCCATGGTATAGCACCTCCACCCAAAGCAAAAAACAAAACCACTAGTTGAACTTATTTCATCATTACCTAAAACCCAGTTTGCATAAAAAAATCCTTCTAAAATAGTAGTAAATCTACTAAAATGGAAACACCAATCAATAGTTCCTTTTAGGTATTTTAGCAAATGATGAAGAGCATTCCAATGTTCGTTACTAGGGTTATGTGTATAACGAATTAGCCTACTAACTGCAAAGGCTATGTCAAGTCTAGTGCAGTTCATGAGGAACATCACACTTCCTATGATTTTAGCATATTCAGATTAGGAAACACGCTCGCCCAAATTCTTTTTCAAAGGTATGCTAGGGTTATAGAGAGTTCTAGCAGGAACAACATAAAAACAGTTGAACGTTTTCATCTCCTTTTCAACGTAATCAGATTGACACAAGGAGATGCCACTGGAGTTTCTAACAACTCTAACTCCTAAAATAACATCAGATTCTTCTAGGTCTTTCATCTCAAATTGGGATGACAAGAAATTCTTGGTATCTTTCACAATGTCCAGATTGTTCCCAAAAATCAACATGTCATCTACATATAGGCATATAATCACACAATCTGATCCTATTAGTTTAGAATAAACACAGGAGTCATAGGTATTCACAATATATCCATTCCTCACTAAAGTGCTGTTAAACTTCTGATACCATTTGCTTAGGTGCTTGCGTTAGACCATATAGAGATTTTCTAAGCTTGAATACCTTATTTTCTTGACCAACAATTACAAACCCCTCGGGTTGGTACATGTAGATTTTTTCATCTAGGTCACCATTTTAAAAAGTTGTATTGACATCAATTTGTAGTACAACTAACTCATGGATTGCAGCTAAAGCAATTAGAGTTCTTATCGTAGCGATCTTGGTCACTGGAGAATAATTATCAAAATAGTCTAAGCCTTTCTTTTGGGTAAAACCCCTAATCACAAGTCTAGCTTTGAACTTTTCTATTGAACCATCAAGTCTCATCTTTTTTTTGAAGATCCATTTACTACTAATGTGTCTACTACCTTTAGGTAACTCAAACAATTCCCAAGTTCTGTTAGAGACAGTAGAATCAAGCTCGCTTTTAATAGCCTCTTTCCAAAAACTAGCATCAATGGATCTCATTGCTTCATCATAAGTTTTTGATCTTCTTCTATCATAAAGGCAGACACAAGCTCGTCACTAAGCAAATCTATACATGCAATTTCTGATAAGAAAGCAGTAATGAAGTCCGGTCCAAAGTTGGTTTCAGTTCTTTGCCTCTTACTCCTTCTAGGTTCATCAATAATAGTACTAGTAAAAGTAGGACTATTTGTATGAATATCATCAGATAATGATGAAGGAGTGGGCATAGAAACATCAGTAGGCATAAGAGACATGGATTCCATTTTCAAATGAAAAACACGCTAAAAAAACTCTGCATCTCTAGACTCAGAAATAGAATGATCTTTTAAAGACATGAATTTATAGGTAGCACTATAATTAGCATAACCAATAAACATAGTATCATAGTTTCTAGGTCCAATGTTAGACTTCGTAAAGTCAGGTAGACCTACTTTAGCCAAATACCCCCACACTCTAAGAAAATTTTGGTTAGGAGTAAATCATTTCCACATCTCATAAGGTGCCTTGTCTAGTTTCTTATGGTGTAAACAGTTAAGAACATGATAAGTTGAGAGAATAGCTTCCCGCCACATAAAACTCAAAAGCATAGCATTCATCATTTCCTTCAAGGTTCTGTTCTTACGTTCAGCTATACCATTTTGTTGAGGTAAATATGTGGTACTAAACTCATGTATAATTCCATTCTTCTCAAAATAATCCTTAAGGGAGTTGATATTATATTCTCCACCTTTGTCAGACCTAACTCTCTTGATTTTTCTATCAAGTTGGTTTTCTGCTTCGGCCTTGTATTTAACTAACATTTCCTCTGCTTCACCTTTAGTTTTAAGAAATTACACTCTAGTGAACCTAGAGTAATCATCAACAAATGTGATATAATAATATTTTCCTCCTTTGCTCCTGGTATTTTTGAAGTCAGATAAGTCTTTATGAATTAGTTCTAGGAGGTCTGATTGCCTAGTAGAGATAGGTTTGCAAGGGTTTTTAGTGAACTTAGCTTCTACACAAACATGGCATTTGGAGAATTCTGGTGAGCGTACTGCAGGTATAAGGGCCAAATTCCTTAGCCTTTTAATAGATGCAATATTGACATGCCCAAGTCGGCTATGCCATAAATCTAAAGATTCAGCAATATAAATAGAAGCAAGTTTATTCAGAATTTCAGAAGCAACATTAAGACTAAACAGACCCTCACTTAGATACCACTTCCCTACAAAGTCCCCACTACGAGTGATTACAACCTTGTAGCCTCAAAGATAAGTTTCAGTCCAGCTTTATTCTATAAGGCATCAAACACGAGGTTGCGGCGTAGTGAAAGAACGTATAGGACATTGTTGAGGGATAGGGTTTTTCCTGATGTGAGTTTCAGCAATATTGTACCTTTACTAGCAACTCCAGCAGCTGTTGAGTTTTCCATGAAAACACATTCTGTATCAGCAGCATCTTTGAAGTTATGGAACAGCTCCTTGTTGGCACAGAGGTGCCTTGTTGCACCAGTGTCCAGCACCCAATCAATGTTATTTGCCACCAGGTTTGCTTCAACAACAACAACAGCAATGACTTCATCCTATTCAGCAATAGTAGCTTGAGCAGTAGCATTTCCACCTTATTTCTAGAATGTCTTTTGGGGTCCTTAACGCTGAGTGCATTGATAGGCATTATGGCCCGGCTTGCCGCAGACATAGCACACTGATGTGTCATTATATTCCACGTTTTATCTATATGATTACACGTCAAAATGATTTCTCAATTACATAGTTCATACGCTTTTACGCTCATAATTGGAACTATTGTACTTTAAGAGTGTTTGGTTGCATTTCAGGAAATATCGAGCGATTTGGACTATATTGGAGGAGAGAGCGCGTGCTTCGACACCGAAACTCCTGAGGCACCGCGTTCGGTGACTCAAAACTACTGGGGAGCAAGGAAGGGGCAAGATAGAAGGAGCAAATAAGAGGAGAATAAAGAAAGCATGGTTCTCTAATACAATGACTCATAGATTCCAGGTCGCTTGGTCGAGTTCTCCATAGCGCTCGATCGAGCTATGATGTGGCGAAGGAATCGAGCGACCCAAAGTGCTGGAAACAGGATAGCCGTGCACTCTTTTCAAATCTTCTATCAACTGGTATATTTTAGAATTTTTCTGATATTTTTTCCCAGATAGTAGACTTCAAGACAGTTCCAACGCCACCAAGAATGCGCCAATCGAAGGTCGGATGAGCTCTGGAAAATTTCTGCAAGCTGATGCTGCCGTACTCGACCGAGCAGCCACCTACTCGACCGAGCAGAGTGACAACTCGACCGAGAAGCTACCTACTCGACCGAGCAGCTACCTACTCGACCGAGTAGACCCTACTCGGTCCGAGCAGTCAGAGAGTGGTTTTGGACAAAGAATCCAGACTTCCTGACGACTCGAATGAGCACCTACCTACTCGACCGAGCAGCTACCAACTTGATCGAGTAGACCCTACTTGACCCGAGCAGACAGAGCAGCATTTTTGGAGGAATATTTGCCCTACGACTGACTCAACCGAGTAGGGGCTACTCGACCCGAGTCGCCGCGTGCCCAGAACTTAAGTTGCATCCAGATTGGGCTTTGGGCACGATTTTCAGTGGGATTTTTGGGTTGTTTGCTAGGGTTTTAGGTGGGAAGATATATTTTGAAGTGTAGCTGTCATGAAGGGGGGATATATACTTTGGAGAGTTTAGATCTTTTAGAGGAGTTTTAGAGACGACCTTTTGGGAGTTAGGCTATGCCATAGGCCCCGAGTTTTAGAGACGATCTTTTGGAGTTAGGCTATGCTCTAGGCCCCTCCCTTGTATCAAGATAAGTACTTTTTTCCTCTATAAGTCCATTGTTATTTCTTTGTGATTTCTTATTGAATACCTCTTTGATGCATGCTATGATGAATTCTCTTGCTATTATTGAATCTTCTATTGCTTTTCCTATGATGCATGAGTAGTTCTATCTAGGGCTAATGGATTAGCCCTAGGATTTTAGGATTTAGATGTAAATTTGGGATTTTATGGTGCGTTGGTATAATAGGGACGTATTTTGGTTGATCTTGCAAAATCCATAGGAGAACTCGTACTGAGATCATGGGAATCGATTAGCTTAAGGAGTATCTTATGGATTTAATTAGGGAGTTAGTGGATTAAACCGAAGCACGTAACCATGCCCAGCTCGTGCCTTGATGGGATCCATCGACGAACTATATCACTAATTGACGGCTACCGCCATTGCGTCAATAAGAGCCACCAAAATACCTCGAAGCTCTAACCCACGAGAGTGGTACGAGTTGAAAGCGTTCGAACCACGAGAGTGGTGGGACTATTGTAGATCCTTAATGCATGTATCGTATGCGCCTATCGCGAGCGCGAGGTTAATACGATATGTTAGATTCATGATGCCCAGATGCATGAATTCTCTTCCTAGATGCTACAATCCCCAATAAAACCAATGCAACGTAAGAGTCCTAGCCTAGAGTCGACATCCGACGATCCTAGTGGCGAGTCCTAAGGCCTTAGTCTTTTTATAGTTTATTCTTCTATTGTGTGGAATCCCTTGTTTGCGATATCGAGTGACACGACCTTCGCATCCATCACCATTACTACATTCCATATTTCATATCCATCAATAATCTCGCAAGTCTAACTCAACCTAGGAGTAGACAGGTGGTATAGCACCGCTTTCCTATGTTCGATACCCGCTTGCCACTATACCGTGCGCTTGCGGTAAACGACTTCGTTTCGGAGTTAATTTCGGGTCGATCAAGTTTATGGCACCGTTGCCGAGGATTTATCTCCGTGTAATTCGCGCTATAACTAGGTTGCTCTAGGGTTACATTTTGGATCGATCAAGTCTATGACGCCGTTGTTGGGGAAGCGTTCCGCCATAATATCTATTTACCACAATTAGATTGATTAGATTGCGTTAAAACAAAAAAATCAAAATATAAAAAACAGAGAGAATTTTTTCCAACCACCGGCTTTATTATTATCTCTATCTTCTTCTACCATTGATATATTTTCCAGGTTGTTTGTTTTTGATTATTCAGGTACAATGGATCAATCTTGGCATTATTCAAGAAATGATTATTCGGCACAGTATGAGGCTCCAATGGAAGAGTGCGAATATTATTCACAGGACCCATACTATCAGATGGAAGGATATGATCAATATTCAGAGAGATATGCCTACTGCGAGTCTTGTGACAAGGAGGGACACATGCCCTACAAAAGCCACGTCTGTCTCTTGAGTCCTGGCCATCCTCTCAATTTGACACTCAATGCATTTATGGCACAGATAGAGGAGAGCACGGCTGTCAGTGCTATACTGAATGAGTCATATGATTGATGGCAGAAAGATATGGGTGAAATCAACAAGTGCCTTTCATATTATGAGCTCGAGGGAGAAACTGAGGACATTGATACTTCCACCTCTGAGGAGACAGCGAAACCATGCATGGATGCAGCCACTTCTGATGAGAGAACTACGATGAGACATTTGGGAGGTGTTACTGTAGATCCAGTTTGCACCGCCGTCGCTCCCCTCACCCACTGATACAGCTAGTTCATATGAAAAGTGGATGGACGATTCAGATGGAGAAGACATTGATGTCATCTTCTTAGCGCCAGCTGACATGTATGATGCATCCAAGGGCGACAAATTCACTTCCATACCTAAAGAGTCTGAGGATATTTTAGCGTCATGCTTGTCTCCCTACCAGATACCTGAGCCCAAAGTTCCACCTACACCTACCATTGAGAAGGCCAAGCAATGCAATCGGGTGTCTCAAGCTCCGGGACAGAAACGAAAAAGGAGGCATAAAAAGGAGAAGATGAAGTTTACATTTCCATCTATACCTGAGGAGCCTGAGGAGGATGTCCACGTTCAGCTTGGGGGAGGTATTATGCACTTTGATATTGCCACCTCCGACGAGTCCGCAGTGCCTGGTACTGCAGAGTCAGCTTGTGCCATCGTCGCTCCCCTTTGCCACCCACATGAGCCAGAGCATGCTTTTGAGGAGGCCTTACATGCGGAGCCAGAGCTTGTCACTGAGGAGGCCGTGCATTGGGACGAGGACACAGCCTTTCATGAGGATCACGAGCATTACCCTCCTCCTTTTGAGCTGCCGCAGCCACCTCCACTTTCTACAGAGGCTGAACATCCCTCAGAGGCCCACCCTTCCACTGACGCCGAGGACTATCCCATATAGCTTATGGCTCCCATTCAGGGAGATCTCTCTACCCCCTCATTTCTTACATTTGATTCCCCTCCCATGTATGATTTTCACCATGATTCTTATTTTGATGACTCATTGTTCCTTTTTCAGGATACACATACATATGATCAAGAGGCACGATGGGACGTATATGAAGAGGATAGCGAGGAGCCACCTACCATAGATGCGATTGAATATGATCGGGAGGTGCGCTGGGATGAGTCTGACGATGATGAGGAGTGGCATGATAAGACCCACGCTTATATGCTAGAGTTGTCTGAAAAGCCTGAGACAAACGATGGAGAGTTGATCGACGTGGTGCACGAGAGTAAAGATTTATTTCCAAGGAAGTGTCTTCAACCGTCTTTAATTTTAAATACTTGTGTTGATGACCCTCTTTGGAATGCAATTATTTTGGGGAAGAATTATCCACATCAGATTGATGCGGCTTATCTCTTGTAGGGTACATGTGGATTCCTTGGGAAGATGCTGGGGACCGCATTACTAGAATTTGATGGAGTCCGTGGACACACACGCCTAGCGGAACCACGGAAGGAGCAGTTGGAACATTTGCCTACACCGGCAAAGATACTGGATCTGCCTTTTGCTATAGGTGATATTAATCCAGTAGTGTAGTATTTTATGCTTTCAATAAACACGAATCCTCTCGACAGTGAGAGGACCGTATATGATTTTATATTCTTTCTTAGTTTAATAAATTCACCACATATGATGGCTCAATAACCTTTTGCACCCAACCCACTATTTATCATCCATGCCCACCCTTATATTTGGCGCTTATTTCGCCTCTTTTCCCAATTTTTATGTGATGTTTAAGCGTGGGGGAGAGAAACTATTTTGTTGAGTGCCCCCCATCTTGTCTTTGTCCTCTATTTATATCATACACACATTGAGGACAATGTGGTGTTTAAGCTTGGGGGAATGCATAGTGCACGCACTTTTCTTCATCTTGAAACACACTTCGAAATTTCCATATGAACCATGTTCACTTCTATATTTATGTCTCATATGCTTCATTTTCTATGAAATATCATGGATTTATTTTTTTATGAACTCTGATATCTGTTAGAATAGAGTTCGATTCCTTGATTAGTGTATCTTTGTTAATATGCTTTTTCATAGTAGAATCCATAGTTTCACAACCATATTCTCGAAACAGTTAAGTAAAAAAGAATGAATCAACTCTGATAATCATTTGACTCATGCATTATTTGATTTATTATTCTATTGCTTTATGGATGTTTAGTGATTCAAAAGAGATTGGACAACCCCACGACAACCAAAGTAGTGATGATTAGGATTCCTGAAACTGAGCAATGTCCAGATTCTATGCTTTTTCTTTTTCTTTTGTGAATAGCCAATAAATGATCTTTGATCATGTTTTGCATTCCATCGCGTTTACGTGAGTATGCAAAAATCCCAATAATGCAAAAATCAAACAAATATCCTGAATAAAAGGCCCTAGGGGTTCTTCGTAACCCAATGCCCTAAGACCGTCTGGTTTGGTATGCATAGGCCGCTTTTTGTATATATTGAGTTATCTCGTGTATATAAATCAAGAAAAATGTATATGAAATATTTGTATAGCAAAAAAACAATATAAAAGTACAAAAATACCATATCATTATCTCTATTTCTATATAGAACAAAGACATGACAAAGTTGATGGGTAGTAGTCTTGAAATGGTCGTAGTGTGGTGATGCCTTACCTTAATTGAATGTGCTAAATTCATTTCATGAAGCATAACAAAATATCACGCATGCTTGAAAACGTTTGATCATAACATATTATACTGCTTAGAGAGTGAGTCGTGTACATTGGTTTCATTTTTGTGAACTTAGTATATTGCATGATAAACTTTGATATGATATAACTCTACTCTCATTTTATCACTTATCACGTTCATTACATTTATCGAAATCTACGTTATTTTAATTTGAGCGAGATTTAAGTATTTTTTATGTATATATGTTCTAAATTCATATTGACGTGTGTTTATGAGATCTTGAACACCTTAGGTTCTTATATTTTCTGAATTTAAGGTTGAACCCATTGTCTCCGTTACACGCCACCGCCTCACATCTCAATTGTATCCCTCTCCCGTGTTTGCTTCTTACTAGTCTTCCTCGAGGAGGAGTAGGTGGCAAGCTTGGGTGATTTTGATGTGTCATTATATTCCATGTGTTATCTATATGATTACACGTCAAAATGATTGCTCAATTACATAGTTCATACGCTTTTACGCTCATAATTGGAACTATTGTACTTTAAGAGCGTTTGGTTGCATTTCAGGGAATATCGAGTGATTTGGAGTATATTTGAGGATAGAGTGCGTGCTTCGACACCGGAACTCCTAAGGCGTCGTGTTCGGTGACTCAAAGCTGCTGGGGAGCAAGGAAGGGACAAGAGAGAAGGAGCGAAGAAGATGAGAATGAAGAAAGCATGGTTCTATAATACCATAACTCATGGATTCCAAGTCGCTCGGTCGAGCGCTCCATAGCGCTCGATCGAGCTATGAAGCAACGATAAAATCAAGCGACCCAAAGTGCTCGAAACAGGATAGTCGTGCACTCTTTTCGAATCTGCTATCACCTAGGATTTTTCAGTATTTTTCTGATATGTTTTCCAGATAGTAGACTTCATGACGGTTCCAACGCCACTAAGAATGCACCAATCGGAGGGCGGATGAGCTCTGGGAAATTGCTGCAAGCTGATGCTACAGTGCTGAAATCTGTTTTCGACCACCTACTCGACCGAGCAGCCACCTACTCGACCGAGCAAAGTGACAACCCGACCGAGTAGCTACCTACTCGACCGAGTAACTACCTACTCGACCGAGCAGACCCTACTCGGTCCGAGCAGGCAGAGCATGGGTTTGGACAACGAATCCAGACTTCCTGACGACTCGACTGAGCAGCTACCTACTCGACCAAGCAGACCCTACTCGACCCAAGCAGACAGAGCAGCATTTTTGGAGGAATATTTGCCCTACTGCTGACTCGACCGAGTAGGGGGCTACTCGATCCGAGTCGTCGCGTGCCCAGAACTTAAGTTGCGTCTAGATTGGGCTTTGGGCACGATTTTCAGGGGGATTTTTGGGTTGTTTGCTAGGGTTTTAGGGGGGAAGATATATTTTGAAGGGTAGCCGTCATGAAGGGGGGATATATACTTTGGAGAGTTTAGATCTTTTAAAGGAGTTTTTGAGACGATCTTTTGGGAGTTAGGGTATGCCCTAGGCCCCTCCTTTGTATCAAGATAAGTACTTTTGTCCTCTTTAATTCCTTGTTATTTCTTTCTGATTTCTTATTGAATACCTCTTTGATGCATGCTATGATGAATTCTCTTGCTATTATTGAATCTTATATTGCTTTTCCTACGATGCATGAGTAGTTCTATCTAAGGCTAATGGATTAGCCCTAGGATTTTAGGATTTAGATATAAAGGGATTTTTATGGTACGTTTGTATAATAGGGACGTATTTTAGTTGATCTTGCAAAATCCATAGGAGAACTCGTACTGAGATCTTGCCCACGATTGGTGGAATCTATTAGCTTAAGGAGTATAGTATGGATTTAATTAGGGAGTTAGTAGATTCACCGAAGCATCGTGCCTTGATGGGATCCACCGACGAACTATATCACTAATTGATGGCTACAGCCATTGCGTCAATAAGAGCCACCAAAATACCTCGAAGCTCTAACCCACGAGAGTGATACGAGTTGAAAGCATTCGAACCACGAGAGTGGTGAGACTATTGTAGATCCTTAATGCACGTATCGTATGCGCCTATCGCGAGAGCGGGGTTAATACGGTATGTTAGATTTATGATGCCCAGACGCATGAATTCACTTCCTAGATGCTACAATCCCCAATAAAACCAATGCAACGTAAGAGTCCTAGCCTAGCGTCGACATCCGATGATCCTAGTGGCGAGTCCTAAGGCCTTAGTCTTTTTATAATTTATTCTTTTATATTGTGTGGAATCCCTTGTTTGCGATATCGAGTGACACGACCTTCGTATCCATCACCATTACTACATTCCATATTCCACATCCGCCAATAATCCCGCAAGTCTAACTCAACCTAGGAGTAGATAGGTAGTATAGCACCGCTTCCCCATATTCAATAACCGCTTGCCACTATACTGTGCGCTTGCGGTAAATGACATCGTTTCAGAGTTAATTCCAGGTCGATCAAGTTTATGGTGACGTTGCCAGGGAGTTATCTCCATGTAATTAGCGCCATAACTAGGTTGCTCTAGTGTTACATTTTGGATCGATCACACACCACGTTTGGTTTCTGGACCTTGCATTCTAGTTTAGTGAACTGGCCTTGCTTCTTAAACTGTCCTTGGTTAAAGGTTTTCTTGCCTTTGCCTTTAAACCTGTGTTTGTTGAAAGGGCTAGCAGATTCAACGATGTTAGCCTTTATAGAATGGACAGGAAGAGAAGCAGGATTATCTTTGAGGCGACTAGCCTCTCTAGTTATTATGTGGTTGATAAGCTCCCGCAGCGATAGATCCTTCTTCTTGTGTTTAAGGTGATTCATGTATTCATTCAAGGATGTTGGGAACCTCTCCAGCAGCACGTTCGCTTGAAAGATTTCGCACATCTTCATGCCTTCATTAAGAACATCAGCACACAGGTTCTCATAGATATGAACCTACTCCATGATTTGCTTGTCATCGAACATTTGGAAAGTCAGCCGCTTCCTAACAACGTACTTTTTCTTCCATGCATCATCTGCACCATATTTCTTCTCTAGGGAATCCAAGATGAATTTAGCAGATTTGTGGATCATAAATAAATCAAAAAGAGTATTTTTCATATGATCAAGAAGATGACATCTAACAGTTTTGTAATCTTTTTCATACTTCTTAATCTCTTCTTCAATAGATTTAGGAGCAGTAACAGCAGTTGCTGTGGTAGTGGTGGTGACATGAGAATCAAGAACAGGACATTCGTTGAACAAAACATAGTCAATTTCAAGTTGTTCAAAGAACATAAGTAGTTTTTGGGACCAGCATTTGTAAATGGTTCCATCGATCGGTTCCAATTTAGAAAGATCAAGGATCGATTTGTTGGTCAGGATAGCCATAGTAATACTGAAAATTAATTGCTTTCAAATTGTTATATCAAAGGGGTACACTACTATGGCTGACGAGACAAAACCACAAATAAACAGAGAAGAGAAACAGAGAAAAGTGGACTGCAGAGTAATACTGAAGACTGCAGAGTATTAGTGGCCAGAGACTTGGAGTTTGCACAGTACGGGTACCCAGGAGAACAAGCAGAGGAAAAGATGATGGCTGTAAAGAGATGATTTCTGTAAGAAGGAGGAAGAAGAAGCCAATTTTCGTATGCAGCAAGAGGAAAGAGCACGGCCTTTTATAGGAGTCACTAAAGGGCTGTTACAGAATTCAAACGGGCAAAAAATTAAAATTAGCCCGTTTGAATGATGTAACAGATCCAATAAAATCATAACCGTTTGGACCATTAACAACCTCGAATGAATGCTATAATGAAAGCATCAAATAGCTATTAGAAGGTTTTAAATCTGAGATATTAAGGGGCTACATCCAAAAAAGGAAAGGCACACCGTCCAAAAAAGAAAAGGCGCACGCGTCACCACACGGCCAGCTGGAGAGAGGACGTCGACGGCGCGCGTGTTTTTGAGCTCATACTCATGTACGTCCTCTCCCATTCACAAAAGAGTTGTAACCCTTGGGACACAACCCTTGTCTCAACAATTCCCTTATAAACACATCCAAGGCAAGTTTCCCAAGCAATGTGGGACTAAAAGATATAGTGAAAAGAAGAGACCATGGAAGCTAGGCTTATTAGAGCCATTATTTCCAAAACTAAGAATGCGGAGCATGTGCTCAACCGATGAAAGAATGAGAAGAGTAGGTGTGGGGGGGACAGCGTCAGGTGGTAAAAGGGGAAACAGTAGAGACCAAAGCAGATGAAAAAACCTATACAAAGAATGCGGTGCATGCACGCAAACGACGAAAGAGCGAGAAGTGTGTATGTGTGTGTGTGTGTGGAGGCAGCGTCGGGGGGAAAGGCGAGGAAACGCAATGGAAAAAGTGTAAAAAGGTAGGGGAAAAAGAAGTGGCCTAAGTCAAAAAATCGCAGTGTGCATGGTGGAAAAATACAGATGGAAAACTCATAAATAAGGAAAATATGGAGGGGCATTTGGGTTGGGAAAAGCCCAATGGCAAATATATGTAAAAAAGGAGAAGTGGGATGGTGTTTTGGGTGGTGTTGTTTGCGATGTTGAAAGGGCAATGACAAACATGTAATTAAGTGAGATGTGCTGGTTTTTTGTTTGATAGGTGAGGTGGCTTACCATGTGACACCCATCTTCTCTTGCCACATGGGACATAGGTGCCATAAGCGACAATGGAGTTGGGGGATGTATGCATTCAGTTCATTTGTATTTCATGCAAATGATTTTTTATAATAAATGTGGGAATTTTTGCATGTGATGCAAATGAACTTTAATGCGTCATAAATTGTTTACGTGCGTATTTAATAAAATAAATGTGTAGAAAAAGGTTACGTGGATGTCGGAAATGTCCCGGTGAAAATCCAGGTTTGAATGGTGTCGAAAACCGATTGAAAATGGCCCCTAAATCAAGCATTAAGTCCCAAAGGGCTTAACGAGTCGGACGCGCCACCCTAGCGGGTCGGACGTGCCCGTACCTGCCTGCCAAACCGCGCCCGTGTATGACACGGGCACAGCCCCATGCCCAGGCGGGCCCAAATTATTCTGGGCAACATCCGCCCGCTTCATGCGGACGGGGCTTCCTGCCTGAAGCATGTGGACACGTGCACAGTATGCGCCCGCGTGATGTACATGTGGGCGCGTAATGTGCATGCGCCCGGCGGCGGGTGGGACCCACCCACATTCTGCGGGCGGGAGTCCTAAGGGCTCTACTGATTTTGGGTGGTGGGCCCACTTTGTGGGCCCCACCCGCTAGGGTTTCTAGCCCCATATGATCTTTTTGCTTGACAACTGTTTTTTAGCGAAATATGGTTTTTAGACCTTGTTTGGGACATCGTTTGAGGGTCAAACGAAGTCAGAATGACGCGCCGTTTGTTCCTACGCATTCACCATTCAACCCTCTTCGATTTGATAGATTGTATCACTTGTGAAGCTCAACGATGAGGGATGAAAAATTCACCAAAGTTTGGCCTTTGTGAAAGGCAAACTTAAATTAATTTTTCTCCCAAAATTATTAGTCCCACATCGGATATGGAGTGAAGTGGAGTGGTCAGCTGCCTATATATATAGGGGCCTACTTCCCTCCATGAAACTCGTTACAAGCTCCAGATCTGGGTAGCTCCATTAAACGTGAGCAAGCCCAGATCTGAGCTTAAAATAAATACTCTCTTTCTCTCTAAATTTCTCCATTGCCCCTATTCGGGCTCTAGCAAAGCTACGAAGGAGCTCGGATTAGATCCGGAGTCTTGACGAATGATCCACTCAAGGTGAAATCTTCTTCGACGTGTGGTTGACTCATCGACAACGGTGTTGTGTTCTTCGGGATGCGGTGCGGTTCGGAAAGTGGTTCGGCTCGGGACAAGGTGCGACTTGTGATGCGGTTCGGCTCGGGAGAAGTGGCACGGGGCAAAAGAAATGTTGCTGAAAACGACGCTTTGTTTTCTGCAGAAACGACGTGAGAGTTATGTGGTTTAAATAACATGTGTTTATAAATTGCAACTGTTAGATAGATCTATCCTTAGTGGTTGGTCGGACCCAACCCGGGATAGTAGAGATCCTGGCTAGGGTTTGTTCCATTTAGGACTTAACTTAAAACTGTTTTGAGTCGATTTTTCTGCTGCTGTTTTGATAACTTCGTCCGATCGACTTAGGTCGGATGTCGTATTTATGGCCGTAAGGACCCACAAAACCCTACATTGGTATCAGAGCTATGGTCTACTTTATCCATTTTTTGCAATTTGTAAATTGTATATGATATAGTATGCGTCTCTATGAGATGGAGGTTTTATTTAAACTTTAAAAATGTCGTTTTTAAAGCAACATTTTTGATTTTCGAATTTTTTTTAAATTAAATTTTATTTTATTTTAAAATTAAATCTTTAAAATTATGTGATATTTTTGATGTAACTTAAACTTATGCGATAAATTTTAGGTTGCATGTTTAGCAAGGAAATTTTATGAGATAAAATTTAATTGCTTTGTTATTATACTAAATTGTTTAGTTAATAATTTTTAATGGTTATATTAGTTATTTTGATTATATGATAATTCAAGAAAGACTATTAGGATAGCCATTAAAAACTTCCACAAAATTATGAGATAATTTTTTGACATGCTATGATTTAAAAATTGTTGCAACACATTAAATTCTTGTTTAGTGTAGCCCTCTCCTAATTATTATTTTAATTGTTTTAGTAATAATTTCGAACAAATGGCTATGATTTAAAATTGTTGCAACTTGAATTTTAAAATGCCTAATACATTATTAGGATATCACCATTAAAATCCTTATAGTTGATAAGGACATTAATAAAAGTTATTAACCAATCCTAATAATTTCGAATTCTAGGATTCAATTAGTTGATAGGATTAACTAGTTTTAATGAAGACAATAATAATCGAACGGGACATATATGAATAATAAGTTTCCTTCGATGGACTATGATCTGGTCTAGTGTTCTTTGACTAGTGTTGTGGATCACTGATCGGTCCATATTTTACACCTTTTTCTACATATTTGCATGCCATTTCGGTTGCTCATATTGCGATTTTCACGATTATTCGATGATATCGTGTTACTTTTCACTATTTCTTATTTTTGTCGGAGTTCAGGAAATATGGAGCGATCGGGAGCAAAAATGAGCTTAAGGGACTTGCACCCACTCCGGAGCGTCACCCAAGGCACTTTTGAGGGCTATTCGGCGATGGGAGACGGGTGGAAGAAGAAGAAACTCCGTAGGAGCGACGAGAAGGAGAAACGGAGAAGATTGGGCATTTTAGCATGCCACTCGGCCGAGTGAAGGAGTCACTCGGCCGAGCAAAGAAGCCCGCTCGGCCGGCCAGATCGGACACGCAGCAGATTGAGTATCAGCGTGCACTCGGCCGAGCATCGCCAGCCCACTCGGCCGAGCACGGAGACACCACTCACTCGAGTGGCATCACGACGACGGCAAGCAAAAATCCCAGACTTACTGGAATCCGTCAGGCGATTGAGGGTTCCGACTCGGCCGAGTACCAAATGCCCCGCGGCCGAGTGAGTAAAGCCACTCGTCCGAGCCACCCCCGGAGACAGACCCCTGAGGACCTCGAAGTTACTGGAATTTTACAGGGTCTATCACTCGGCCGAGTAGAGAAGCCCACTCGACCGAGTAGAGAAGTCAACTCGGCCGAGTAATGCCGAGGACACGCAGCGTCCAGATTTTCAGACAGCCTCCCACTCTTTTGAAATCTTCTATCAGTCCAGGAATCAAAGTATTTTTCTCATATTTTATATGGATAGTAGACTTCATGACGGTTCCAACGCCGCCAAGAACGCGCAAATCGGAGGTCGGATGAAATCTGGGGAATTTCTGCAAGTTGATGCTGCCGTGCTGGAATTTCCACTCGGCCGGGTCACATGTTCCACTCGGCCGAGTGCGGCTTGGGCCCAGATTCTAAGTTGCGCTTTGGGCTGTTTTTGGGCACGAATTTGAGGGATTTTCTAGGGTTATTTGCTAGGGTTTTGGGAGAGTATTTAAGGGTTTTGTATCCACCATTAGAGGGAGATCCCCATATGTTTTCTTAGCACCCATATGTTTTTCTTAGGATTATTTTAGAGGTTAGGCCATGCCCTAGGCCCCCTCTTGGATCTAAAAGCTTGTATTTTGGATTGAAGATCATCATCAAGCTACATATTTTCTTCT
This sequence comes from Scilla litardierei, assembly GCA_030789695.1. Taxonomy (NCBI): domain Eukaryota; kingdom Viridiplantae; phylum Streptophyta; class Magnoliopsida; order Asparagales; family Asparagaceae; genus Scilla; species Scilla litardierei. The sequence continues at coordinate 103,554,383 of CM061141.1, forward strand.
TTTTATTTGAATCTTTGTTTTTTTATCTTTTTTGTATGCAAGCAATGATTTCTATTGATTCTCATATCCTTATTGCTATGCTAGAGTAGATTTGTTGTTCTAGGGTTTGGGGATGAACCCTATGGATCTAATTTCATATTTGTGATGAATGAATTTCTAAATTGCTAGAATTGCTAGGAGGTTAGGTTGTGATTGATTTATTACGGATAGTTAGGGATTTCCATCGATTGGGGTTTGCAAGAGATTGGATTCTAATCGATGGGAAGGCCTAGATATTCGATTTAGGTTTACAATTGGGTTTCTCTAGATTTGGTTTGCAAGAGATTGGACCAAAGCTAGGATTTTTAATTGTAAATCTATACCCATATTCGTTTGCAAGAGATTGGACGAATACGAACTATCACAACCTAGATCGTAACTCGAGTTTGCACGAGAGTGGGCTCGAGGAGCGATTGAACGATGACGTCGATCTTCATGCTAGCGGTTTAGGTTAGGGTTTGCAAGAGATTGGGCTCTAATCTATGTTGCTATAGACCGGCAATAGCGCGAGAGCGTGAGCTTGGTTCTATATTCAGTTACGACTAGTTCACCTCAACACAAGTCTAGTAATATTGAGATTCACTATTTACGATGATGTATGACGGTCCGTAGTGGGAATTCCCTAGCCCTAGACGCCTTTATTTGATTTTATATCCCCATAATTTGCCCGACGATTGTGACAGGATCGCCGTAAGGCAAATTCCCTCTTTTATTATATTGTATTTAAATCGATATTTGACCGATTTCTTTATCATCGACACCGACATCCACCACCATTTCCATTATATCATTCCATAACCATCTCCACCAATAAAACATTCGTAGTCAAACCAACCTAGGATAGATTGGAGCCAACACCACCTCCTCGTGTTCGATACCCGCTTGCCACTTTGTCGTGCGCTTGCGGTAAAACTACAATCGTCGCTCCGGGACGTGTATCCGGGGCGCGATCAAGTTTTTGGCGCCGTTGCCGGGGAGGTGTTTTCCGTTGGGTGCCAATTTGTCACAATTAGGTTGATTAGACTACGAAAAAAAACTAAAAAAAGGAAATTTTCACCCCGCCACCATTATTATCATTTCTATATTCTTTTGTGCCACGGATATCTTTTCTCCAGGTATTTATCTTTGTTGATCAGGTGCTATGGATTTTACTACGTGGACCATAGATTTTGATCAGAGTGCTCAGATGGGAGAATACTATTATGATCAGAGTGCTCAGATGGGAGAGTACTTTTTTTGAGGAGATGCACTGGCCCGAGCTTAATGAGAGACAAAGGATTTTTTTTGATGAGATGCATGCACACCAGGTTGAAATGCAAGCCGGGCTTGAAAAGAGTAACCTTCTATTGGAACGGGTGAAGAGGGAACTTGAAATGAATGCGCTCATGCTTAGTGTTGCAGGGATTTCCAAAGATATCAGTTCTGCTTCTTCATTTTATGGGCAAGAAGCATTGCCAGACTTACTACCAGGGCCAGAATGTGCCGTCGTCGATCCCACTTCTTACGATACATCTATTGCATATGAAGAGTGGATGGACGAAGAGGCAGTGAAGGAAGCAGAAACTGAGTCATATGCGCAGCCAGAGGAGGACGCATTTCAGGGATTATTGGATGGCCTCTTGGAGTCAGTGAGGTTCACTGGTTCAGAGAGCATTACAGCAGGTGATGCATTTAAGCTACGATTTGCAGATTTTGTTATGAACCGTGTTTCAGCTACAGGAACAATTGAGGAGGACATCCATGTCAGTCTTGAGGGGGATAGACTATATTTTCGGATTGCTTGCGGGCATTCCCCTCCACATGATACATCCCCACAAGCTGACACACTTGAGCAGCCAACATCACCATTCCAGAGAGAGCCCACATTGATAGTCGATGAGAAGGTAGAGGAGCACACTGTCGAGCCAGAGCATATTGACGAGGAGGCCTCACATGCGGATCCCGAGCATGCTTTTGAGGAGGCCTTACACACAGAGCCAGAGCTTATCACCGAGGAGGTCATGCATCGGGACGAGGACACAGCCATTCATGAGGATCCCGAGCACTATCCTCCTCCATTAGAGCTTCCGCAGTCACCTCATCCTCCCACTGACGCAGAGGACTACCCCACAGAGCTTTTGGCCCCCCTTCAGGGAGATCTCTTTACTCCCTCGCCCTTTATCTTTGATTTCCCTCCAGTGTATGATGTTTTTTATGATTCATCGTGCCTTTTGCAGGATTCATGTACATACGATCAAGAGGTACGATGGGACGTATATGAGGAGGAGAGCGAGGAGTTAGCACCCATGGACACATATGAATATGATCAAGGGGTGCACTGGGATGAGTCTGACGATGATGAGGAGCATCTTGATGGGGTCCACATCTATGATCTAGATTTACCTGAGCAGCATAGAGAAGACACCGTGGAGACAGCTATCACGGCACATGAGGATATTGGATTATTTCCAGGGAAGTATCGTCCACCATTATTTATTCCATACATTTCTATAGACGATTCTCTTTGGGATACTTTTATTATGAGGGTGAATTTTTTGCGACGAACTGATGCATCCTATTCTCTGCAGGGTACAGGTGGAGTCCTTGTGGGAATGCTGGAGGATGCATTGCTGGAGTTCGTTGGTGTTCGTGGACGCATGCACCTGGCGGAGCCACGGAAGGAGCAGTTGGAGCAATTGCCTGCACCGGCAAAGATACTGGATCCGCCTTTTGCTATAGGTGATATCAATCCAGTAGTGTAGAAATTTTTATGCTTTCAATAAACCCGAATCCTCTCGACAGCGAGGGGACCGTATAGATTTGATTGAATAAATATCACCTCTTATGACGGCAACAAAAATTTTTACACCCCAAACCCATTATATATATTAATTGCCCACTTTATATTTTGATGTGTCACATCCTTTTTTCTCACCACCCACCGAGCATTTCTTTCAAGTGAAACCTTACTTTCTTATTTGTTTGACTTGATATCGCTTAGTGAAGCCGTGATATTTTTGATCGAGTCATTTGAATAAGATTGTTTGGTATAAGCTTGGGGGAAGGCGCTCTCATGCATCATTGTATGTGCATGTAGTTGCATTAGGATTTCATGTCATTCATTTCATCATTTTTCATTCACCCCCTTATTATTATCGTTGTTCCTCATATTATTTCATTATGATCACATTGAGGACAATGTGAAGTTTAAGCTTGGGGGAGTGCATTTCCATGCCATTTAGATGCATTAGTTGCATTTTTACTTTATTTTAGGGTTTTTAGAATTTTTCAAATTTTTGCATCATCTTTTTGATTTTTCCATCTTATTTTCCTTTTATGTGTGTTCATGCATCATATTGTGTGCCTGATTTTCTTTTCTTTTCTTTCCTCTCTTTTATTTTTTCTTATTTCTTTATTTTTCTTTCTCTTCTTTTGCAAGATTTGTTCCTTATGATGATATCTCTTATTGCTTTAGCAACCATCACGATGCTTATTATTCATTGCCATGCTACTTAGAGTATTCCATAGTCTTGCTATTCACATGTTCTTGCAAATCTATTTCTTTTGATGATTCCTCTACATGAATGCATGATATTAATTGAAACTGAATGTATGGATTAGTGTTTGGTATGCTTTTACTGGAAATGCACCAAGATTCACGCATCATTAGTATATCTGAAGCATCAGTTTTATTGTCTTATTCACCTTCTGTTGCATGCTTGATATGATTGTGCGCTTTACCGCTTGACCTCACTCTTTATTGAGATGATTGAGAATATCCATACTTACATATGAGTTTTAGTTGAAGTATTATTTTATTGAACCGTTCTTGCACATCTTAGAGTGAACCGAGTGTTACATTATTTCTTTCTCCACATATATCTTTTTATTCTCCACATGTCACTTGAGTTCACCTCCTAAAGCTACTTATATCGCATCTATTTCCCAAAAATCCACACAAAAGAAAAGTTAGCTCCAAAAAGTCCAAAAAAGCCAAAAAGGAGCCAAAAGCCAAAAATACAAATCATATAGCTCCTACAAAAATCCAAAAAAAAATGAGAAACAAAAAGTTCAAAAAGAAAAAAAAATAAAAATGTTTCTCTATCTCATTATTGGAGCCACAAAACACTTGGGAAAACCAAGGCGAAAATCCCAATTTCCACTATTATATTCCTTTAGATGTGATGCCTCAAGCTAAGCTTGGGGGGGTGAATTCATTTGACCATATGAGTGAGTATGACATTAGAGTGGAGACGTGCATGAATGGGAATATTCGATAATGCTTAGACTTAGCAAAATATATTAGATATGGTGATTTTTCATGATTTGAAATAAATATGTGAATGCCATGACTTTTATTCTATTCTCTATTGCATGCTTGGTGTGCATCTTATATGCTTCATTTATAACTTTTGATTGAAAAGTGCATCGCCAACATTTGTATATTAAATTCTATGAAATGTGTGAAGTGGATATGAATTGATTGTATGAATTTAAAGGATCCCTTTTGTTGTTCTTAAAATCTTGCAAGTACCATGTTTATGTAAGATATGAAATCCTTATAGCATGTGATTTGTATTTTCCAAGTTATCGTGATGTGTAGCTTATGGCTTGAGATCTGAGAGAAGAATCTAGCGACCCCTTCCACCTCGTGTTCTTTCTTTTCCATTTCATTTTCTTTATTTTCATCTCCCGAGTTCATCTCTCTACTCATCTTCCTCCAGGACGAGTAAGAGGTAAGCTTGGGGGATTTTGATCGGTCCATATTTTACACCTTTTTTTACATATTTGCATGCCATTTCGGTTGCTCATATTGCGATTTTCACGATTATTCGATGATATCGTGTTACTTTTCACTATTTCTTGTTTTTGTCGGATTTCAGGAAATATGGAGCGATCGGGAGCAAAAATGAGCTTAAGGGACTTGCACCCACTCCGGAGCGTCACCCAAGGCACTTTTGAGGGCTATTCGGCGATGGGAGACGGGTGGAAGAAGAAGAAACTCCGTAGGAGCGACGAGGAGGAGAAACAGAGAAGATTGGGCATTTTAGCATGCCACTCGGCCGAGTGAAGGAGTCACTCGGCCGAGCAAAGAAGCCCGCTCGGCCGGCCAGATCGGACACGCAGCAGATTGAGTATCAGCGTGCACTCGGCCGAGCATCGCCATCCCACTCGACCGAGCACGGAGACACCACTCGCTCGAGTGGCATCACGACGACGGCAAGCAAAAATCCCAGACTTACTGGAATCCGTCAGGCGATTGAGGGTTCCGACTCGGCCGAGTACCGAATGCCCCGCGGCCGAGTGAGTAAAGCCACTCGTCCGAGCCACCCCCAGAGACAGACCCCTGAGGACCTCGAAGTTACTGGAATTTTACAGGGTCTATCACTCGGCCGAGGAGAGAAGCCCACTCGACCGAGTAGAGAAGTCAACTCGGCCAAGTAATGCCGAGGACACGCAGCGTCCAGATTTTCAGACAGCCTCCCACTCTTTTGAACTATGCTATCATTCCAGGAATCAAAGTATTTTTCTCATATTTTATATGGATAGTAGACTTCATGACGGTTCCAACGCCGCCAAGAACGCGCAAATCGGAGGTCGGATGAAATCTGGGGAATTTCTGCAAGTTGATGCTGCCGTGCTGGAATTTCCACTCGGCCGGGTCACATGTTCCACTCGGCCGAGTGCGGCTTGAGCCCAGATTCTAAGTTGCGGTTTGGGCTGTTTTTGGGCACGAATTTGAGGGATTTTCTAGGGTTATTTGCTAGGGTTTTGGGAGAGTATTTAAGGGTTTTGTATCCACCATTAGAGGGAGATCCCCATATGTTTTCTTAGCACCCATATGTTTTTCTTAGGATTATTTTAGAGGTTAGGCCATGCCCTAGGCCCCCTCTTGGATCTAAAAGCTTGTATTTTGGATTGAAGATCATCATCAAGCTACGTATTTTCTTCTTTTTATTTGAATCTTTGTTTTTTTATCTTTTTTGTATGCAAGCAATGATTTCTATTGATTCTCATATCCTTATTGCTATGCTAGAGTAGATTTGTTGTTCTAGGGTTTGGGGATGAACCCTATGGATCTAATTTCATATTTGTGATGAATGAATTTCTAAATTGCTAGAATTGCTAGGAGGTTAGGTTGTGATTGATTTATTACGGATAGTTAGGGATTTCCATCGATTGGGGTTTGCAAGAGATTGGATTCTAATCGATGGGAAGGCCTAGATATTCGATTTAGGTTTACAATTGGGTTTCTCTAGATTTGGTTTGCAAGAGATTGGACCAAAGCTAGGATTTTTAATTGTAAATCTATACCCATATTCGTTTGCAAGAGATTGGACGAATACGAACTATCACAACCTAGATCGTAACTCGAGTTTGTACGAGAGTGGGCTCGAGGAGCGATTGAACGATGACGTCGATCTTCATGCTAGCGGCTTAGGTTAGGGTTTGCAAGAGATTGGGCTCTAATCTATGTTGCTATAGACCGGCAATAGCGCGAGAGCGTGAGCTTGGTTCTATATTCAGTTACGACTAGTTCACCTCAACACAAGTCTAGTAATATTGAGATTCACTATTTACGATGATGTATGACGGTCCGTAGTGGGAATTCCCTAGCCCTAGACGCCTTTATTTGATTTTATATCCCCATAATTTGCCCGACGATTGTGACAGGATCGCCGCAAGGCAAATTCCCTCTTTTATTATATTGTATTTAAATCGATATTTGACCGATTTCTTTATCATCGACACCGACATCCACCACCATTTCCATTATATCATTCCATAACTATCTCCACTAATAAAACATTCGTAGTCAAACCAACCTAGGATAGATTGGAGCCAACACCACCTCCTCGTGTTCGATACCCGCTTGCCACTTTGCCGTGCGCATGCGGTAAAACTACAATCGTCGCTCCAGGACGTGTATCCGGGGCGCGATCAATCACCCTAGCTCGATTTGGGATAGTGATCCTGTCCTAGCCAAATCCCTGGCTGTGTTCCACTAGATCGCAAGGATACGAATTATGATTATGTGACATCGTCGATTATATCTAGTCAATTACGTTAAAAATCTTCTTCAAGCTTAGTCGTAGCCCTCCTTATTTTTGGATTTGGGGACTAAAAGACGCATGCCATAGTTGTTGCGTCTTTTCAAGCTGTGACATGGTCTCTTTTAGAAACCGACTCCATCATACATGAGATGTAGTCTGGTATTAAACCAAACCGATGCGTCGGGTCTCCTCAAGTATCTGTGTAAGTTACTATTAGACATGAAAACAGGGATTGGACTAGACTAGTCATTATGGTTTGTTGAGTCTCCTCAAGATCATAAGTGACTAGGGGTAAAAACCAATAGGGAGTCACATGTGATGTGATTGATAATGCGATTATCTACCTACTGCAAAGTCGATCAACTTGTTGAGTCTTGACGTCCCCACGTTGTGCGTGTTTGATGTGTACAATAATATAATTGGGGGCGTGAGATTTAAATATTTGTAACCGCAAGCACACGGTGTTGTAGTGTGGCTTGGGGGTCAAACTCAGGGAGGCGTGGATGTGCTTGTGTCAAGAAGGATCGAATTCACCCCATGGGCGAGCTAGCCCGAATCGAATGATGGGTTGTCACGAGAAATAGAATGCAAGGGATAAACAACATAAAGGAAAAACACGGGACTCTGGTTTCCACCCTATCGTGTGATTCTCGCCGATACGGCCTACGGAGAGGATAGTGATCGGAATTAGGGTCTAATGGTGAGACGTTGCCTCTGAAAGTGGTACCAGCGTCCCATGGGCCTGATATTCCGGTCGGTGCCCAGGATGATACGCCGGACTTCCCGGGTTCTGTCAGTGGGCACTCCCGTGTCCATTAACACTGACCGACTCCAGGAGCACTAAGCTCGCAACGATAACTCCCAACGTCTCATCCTGCCGCTCCCGCGCGCTAGGATTCGACGTCTATGCTAAGGGCGTGAGCTATGGCTAGTGAGTCAACCGCCAAGTTTATTCCCCCTTGGCCCGACGGTCAAAGGCGGTCTTTTTCCCGCCGATGACAATAAAACACCCCACGTAACCGTTAAATTCCTAATCCCTATCGATTTCCTAGTCCTATAGACACATCGAGGAGAGCCCACGAAGGGGTTTCCACCAAAATCCCAGATTTGGGAACTACTCACACATATTTAGTAAAAAGCGATCTAACGAAAAATCGACCGTAAAAATCATGATCAGGCGATTGAAAAGCAGTAAGAGCAATGCTAATAACAATATATTAAAGTTTGACAAAGATCGAAAAACTTACAAATATCTGAAAAATTACAGCCGTCAAGAGAGAAAAAAACAGCAAAAAATAACAACTCCCGTTTCTGGAAAAACTAGGGGTCCTATATATAGAATACGATAGCACCCGATCGGTTGAAAAGTCAACCGATCGGGTGACCTGCTTCATTTCTTCGGCAGCTCAGAATAGGACTTCACCTGGTCACCACGGCAAGGTCAGTTGAGGGTTAAAGCTGATCGGTTCGATCTTCGTGCCGTCGGGTGAATCGGTCGGTTGATCTCTCCATGTCTTGGCTTCGGAGAATCGGCTACAGGTGAACCGATCGAGTGAAGGTCACCCGATCGGTTGGCATTCAGCGTCAGAATTCCAGAGAGTTGGGGTGTTTGAACCGGTCTCTGAACCGACCGGGTGACTTCTTGGCCGCTCCAACTTGTGTCCGGGTGGTGCACACGTGCATCACCCGATCGGTTGGAAGTGACCAACCGCCGGTCGGGTGAGGGGCTGAAAGAGGCGATCTTCGTCGTTTGACCCCCTGGATCACGCGTGACTCCTCTCGTTACTCCGGGGACTCATGATATCGTCGTTTTATGTCCCCTATGCCAGTAAACTCCTGTAAAATACGAAAAACACGGAAAAGTGAAAGAAAACAAGAAAACACGAGAAAATGAATATAAGACGGCGGTAAATAACGGAAAAACACGGAAGAAAACGTGCGCAAATATATGAAATATAAACGCACGTCAAAATCCCCCAAGCTGAACTCTTCCTCGTCCTCGAGGAAGACGGGTGAGAGTAGGAGCTCGGAGAGAGAAAATAGAGAGAAAGAGAGAAAAAGAAAACTATATATCCTAGATCGCCCGTCAGGGCCAACAAAACCAAAAACGACACACCAAGCAAGCAAACGCCAAATAACATCACTAAACCAAGGAATACGAGTCCAGACAAGTGCCGTGGGCCCACGCGGTGAAGTGCGAGTGAGTGTGGTCGTGTGATAACAGTCAGTGTCACTGTCTACGATGTGCAATAAAGCTCGATATACACAAATCCAGGAAATGTCCCAAATATCGATTCGAATCGAATAAAGCGATGAATATATAGCCCAAGCATGCCTGAGAATAGAGCAAGAATCGAAACATATCATGCGTCAGGGACTCCACAATTAGGGTTAAGGAAATCACCACACTATAGCCTAGATAATAGCTAAAAAGTTTCCTAAGCAAAGTGTTTTCGAAAAACGATGTGGGTTGAGATGATGTGGAGTAGAACACTCGGTGCAAACTCTCGCCTTCACTTTATTCTCGGTAAGTAGGAGAAATATTCACACGGGAATTTTTTTTGGTTTTGGATGTATGTATTTTTTTTGGATTTTTGGCTATACAATTTTTTCTTCTTTTCTTTTCTTTTTGGGTTTTTCTTTTCTTTTCTCCTTTTTTTTGGATTTTTGGGTTTTTTGGCTATACACATGTGTACTCTCCCAAGTGGGAGAACGGTACACAACGAGGGGATTTGCACCAAGTAAAACAAAAAAGAAATCAGAATCTAAACACTTGGGCAAAAGAAACTATTCTCGCTAATTAGAGCATGGGCTAAATGGGTTATTGATCGCTCCGGAATGTAACCCGAAGAACGGTTGTAGTTTTACCGCAAGCGCACGGTATAGCGGCGAGCGGGTTATCGAACACAGGGAGGAAGAATGACCGTGATTGCTCAATCAACCTGGCTATTTAAGAACAGAAAAGAGAGAATTTGCCTTTGGCGATCCTGTCACAATCGTCAGACAAAGTACGAAGATATCAAATCAAATAAAGAACGTCTTGGGAATGGGGAATCCCCGCTACTCACCGTATCTCGTCAATATGGTTCATTGGTATCAAAATTGCTAGAATAAAATTTTGGATGAACTAGTTGCAACTGAATGTAATACCTAGCTCACGCTCTCGCGCTGTTGCCGGTCTATAGCTATCCTAGGTTCGGGTCCAATCTCTTGCAAACCCTAGCCTAGGGAAGCTAGCATTAGGATCAACATCATCGTTCAATCGCGCCCCGAGCCCACTCTCGTGCAAACTCGGGCCACGACCTAGGTTGGGATAGTTCCTACCCGTCCAATCTCTTGCAAACGGGTATCGGCACAGAATTGCAACCGGAAACCCTAGTATAGGTCCAATCTCTTGCAAACCGATACTACGGAAATTCGATGCCAACCCAATTTGGATTTCTAGGGTTTCCTATCGAATTGGGATCCAATCTCTTGCAAATCCCAATCAATATGAATACCTAGCCATCCGTAGTAAATTGTTCCCAATCTAACCCTAATAGCAATTCTAGCAAAATTTCTACCAATTCATCACAAATCTGAAATTGGGCTCGTAGGGTTCATCCCCACGCCCCAAGACGTGGAGACTACTCACAATTCATAGCACAAACACAAAAATAATCAATGGAATTAACAAGAGAATTCATCACAAATTTGAGATAAGCAATAAAAATAGTATTTTTAGAGGAGAGAGACACAAACCAATGGAGTTCTTCAAATAATCCAACAAAAATCAACTTTTGTCTCCTCTCCATTCACAAGAATAAAGCTAAAAAGTTAATCTAAAAATCTGCAAAAATCTAAGAGAAAAGCTCTCTAACCTAGGGTAAAAACAGGGGTTAAATACCCCCCAAAATCGTCCAAAAAACTGTGACCAAAATGCCCCTGCGCAGCCTGAAATCCGCAATTTTCGCTACAGGCACCGCGTCGCACTCGGCCGAGTGACAAAAGTCGCTCGGCCGAGTGAGAAACCATGTAAATTTCCAGTAAGTCTGGGTCTTCGGGGGTCTTCACTTCGGGAGTCGCTCGGCCAAGTGAGTTGTCGTCACTCGGCCGATGGCTTCTTGGTACTCGGGCGGTCGGCATTTGCCACTCGGCCGAGTGGGTCTTCTGAAGCTCAGGCAGACGAAAAACAGTAAGTTGGCAATTTTTGACATGCGTCGTCTGGGTGCCACTCGGGCGGACGGGATCTCTTCACTCGGCCGATGTGGCTTCCGATGCTCGGCCGAGTGCACGTATGAAACGTATCTGATCTAGTCGGGCCGAGCAGTGTCTCGCTGGTCGGCCGAGTGACTTCTCCACTCGGCCGAGTGGGACACCAAAAATGCCCAAACAGCTTGTTTTGGCCTCCTCGTCGCTCCTGCGACGTCCTTTCTTCCTCTGCTCCTCTCCACCAGCAAAATACCCCTCGGGGAGGTCATCAGTGACACTCTGGAGTAGGCGTATCTCGAGATCACTCCAAATCGCTCCAAATCACCTGAAATTTGACAAAAACAAGAAATCGTGAAAAGCATCGCAATATCGTCGATATATCGTGAAGAACATGATTTGAGCGATCTAAATGGCATGCAAACATGCGGGAAAAAAGTGTAAAATAAGGAGTGATCAAAATCCCCCAAGCTTACCTCTTACTCGTCCTCGAGGAAGATAAGTAAAAGGCGAACCCGGTGGATTCGGAAAACGAAAACGGCGAAAAACGAAAAATGAAAAACGAAGAAAAACGAGAAACGAAACAAAAACAAAGAAGAAAGAAAGAAAGCGAAGAGGGAAGCTGCTAGATCATTTTCTCAGGACGTGGGTTTCGCTTACTCATATAGCATGCACTGAATGAAGAACACATGTCAAAGAATTTTATTTCGATATCATAGTATAATAGTGCAAATAGAAATAGAAAACCCACGAACAACGATATAATCATGAAAAACAGAATAATTTTAGAATTAACATCGTCTGAATCATTTAAAGCGGTATACAAATCGCAGATCACACACTTTTCAATTGAACGCTTTCTATGAGGAGTATAAGAATATCACACAATAGAATAGAAAGAATAGATAAGTGTGGATTTCATGAAATGAGTGCTAGGCATAAATTTCTGGACTTCGTAAAGCTAAAAATAATCTTACCGAGTATAGAATATTACTTAGCCTAGGTTGTCGTGCAACGTCAAATAGTCACTCTCTCACACATCATTGGATTCCCTCCTCCAAGCTTATCTATAAGCGTGGTGGCATAAAAAAAATATTTTCATCCCCATTTTTATAAAGCTCCAAAAGTAATGAAAATGAATACAAAAAGAGAGAAGAAAGAGAGAGAACATGAGATGTGATCTTTTATTGAGGTGCTTTCCTCTTTTCTTTTCTTTTTCTCTTTTTTTTCTCTTTTTTTTCTTTTTTTTCATATAGCATATATACACAATGATCCCAACTCAAAGAGAAATAATGATATACAAGAGTTTTTCTTTTTCTTTCTTTGGTTTTGGGAAATTTGGAACTAGGAATTAATAGCGGGGGAAATGCCATATAATAGAATCGCTAAGGGGAGATTCACCAATGATTTTAAAAATAGAGAAATGATGTTCAAGATTTGTGGAGAAATAAATAAATATATCTCTCGGTTCACTCTATAAGACATGCACGACAACTTCAGTAGTGTAATCTAATCTACTCAGTTTCGATCACAAAAAAGCTAACTAATCCAGATTTATCATAGCTAACATCATTCAATCATCCTGAAGTGAAATGTACAAATCATGCATATAGAAGTGATATAGGAAAAGAAATCGGTACTCCAGATATAAGCATTCAATGCGTGAATCTTGGTGGGTTTTCTGCGATAGCATACATATGAATATTCAGACTCAGCTAATAATAAAAATTCATCCATTTTCATGTGGAAAAAGTGTGGGTTACCATTTCTAAATGCAAGGCAAGTCATAGCATATGATATCAGAAATAGAATCTAAGACATGACAAATATAGCATGCATATAAAGGAAGCTAACTCCACGTAATCATCATCATAGAAAAGTCATCTCTAGCATGAGATGAAAAAGGAATCAAGATAAAGGGAAAAAAACAGAACTATTTACAATGCGGCACACAGAAAAATAAGAAAAACGTGATGCATGGTAAAAATAAAAGAAAAAAATGATGAAAATAAGTGCAAAAGCGGAAAACGGCGTGAAAAAAACTAAAAATAAAGGTGGTAAATCAAAAAGAACGTGAGAACTCACTCCCCCAAGCTAAATGGCACAGTGTCCTCAATGTGCAAAGTGTGGCACACCGAGAGACAAGTAACGTGAGGGGTAAGTGAGGATGCATGCATGAGGAAAAATAATAGAAAATAAAAAGAAACGGAAAATATGATGCAGACATGATGCATGCAAAGAAAGGAGTGATACAGATATATAGGTGTGACACCAAAAAACTCTCCCTCTCTCCCAAAAAAGATATATAAAGATATATAAAGGAAATGCGCACCCAAAAACAGTGAGGGGAGGGGGGGTGGGCAAAATGCATCAGGACCCAGCAGAGACGTGCACCACAACGGCAAAAAGGAACGGTGGCATCAAGAGTGCCTAAGAAAGTGGAGCTGCGCCGTCTCTGTCCTGAGGCGGAGGAGGAGGAGGTGGTGGGACAGGCTGCTGAGCGAGTGTGGGTGTGGAAGTGGAAGCAGGCTGAGTGTGTGTGGAAGTGGGGGTGGGAACCTGCTGGGTGTGTGGGGGTACGCGGGGGAGACGCTCCAGGACCTGGGTAAGACAGTAGTGAATATGCGGGAGCAGGTCAAAGCGGCCAGCCATCGCAGTGACGGTGGCGGACAGGGTCCGAAGGTCACCTCTGAGGCCACTCACCGCCCCCTCGAGAGCACGAATGCTCTGAAGTACAGTGTCGGGGGGAGGTGGTGCAGAGGGACGCACCGGTTGGGGCTGTGCAGGTCGGGGCTGGCGTACTCTGGTGGCGTAGGTGACGGGCTCAGTAGGCAAGGGAACAAAAGGGGCTGCACTCGCAAGTGTGGGCCTGGCCTCAGTGCGAGGCTGGGCAGGACGGTGAGAAGTGGAGGCAGCAGCAACGAAAGAAGAATACAAAAGTGGCAACGAGGCGGCCGGAGATGTCGGTGACACAGAAGTGTGGACATACGCCACGACACTCTCAGAGAATACATCAGCGGTGGAGACAGAGGCAGAGACTACGGTCTCCGCGGCGGTGGCAAAAGAGGGCTCTCGGCACTCAACTATAGTCGGCGGGCGCTCGGGTGGGGCAGAGGAAACGGGCTCGGCAGACAGAGGGCCAGTGGTGGTGGTGACAGGCATGGAAGCAGTGGAAGTGGGCTCAGCTAAGGTACTCCCGACACCGACAGAGGTGTCTGGAGCAGCGGAAATATCAGGGATATGCTGAGGGTCCACGGGGTCAACAGGGGCAGCAGGCTCGGCAGGTGCAACAGGGTCTGCGGGGGTAGCGTGGGCAGCATGAGCCTGCGCGGCCTCCTCGGCCTCGAGCACGTATGTGGCAGGGATCGGAACATCCATCACAGGGAGCCAGTCCACCTGGGCCGGTGCAATCTGAGTCCGAGCTGGGCTCGGAAGAATCATGTAATCGGCACCGTAAGGGCCGTGCAGCCAGACCCAGTGTCGCTCACCGTGCGGACGCAGCATCTTCATTCGGGCCATAACATCAATCGACAGAGAAGTGGGGCCCGGTGCTCGTCGCAGGTCGTCAGGGAAGTCCTCGCCAGTCATAAGGGCGAGCAAGGTGATCAGGCCGCCGCAGCATATCGATGAGCGAGCGCCCACCGATACGATGATGCGGTCCAAAAACCAAGCCGCGACATCAATCACGACGGCGGGGACCAACTCATCGCCCTCCCTAGATAGAGCTCTGGGCCGTGTCATCGCATAGAGCATATAGAGCTCCGGCGTGGACATCGTACCAGGCTCATATCTGGCCAAAAAGGTCGTCGCCATAAGGTGCTGAGCTACACGAAGGCAGGGATGGACAATGGCCGAGGCCTTGGCCCTACTAGGGTCAAAGGCAGCGTGAAGACCCATAATCCGGGCCCAGATGGCGTCGGCATCGAAGGAAGGTGGGGGGATATGGGTGGGGGCGTAACCTCGGTCGGCCCCGGGGACATCGGGCCACGAGAAGAAGGATCTCATCATACCGAGAGTGACCTGGCACTCTCGGTCCATGAACCGAAACGAGCATCCCTCGTCGGTCCGGGAGATCGAACTAAGTACCTCAAGTGTCGGGCGGATAAACGTGTCCGCTGACACCTGAAAGAAATCTCTCCAGCCCACGTTGTCGTACAACGTGAGCATCCCCTCTAGTACCCCCAGGCGTGCTAGGTCTGCAGGGTGTGCGAACCTGGAGGGTACGATCGAGCGCTGGGAGATACGCTCGAAAGCGACGCGGTGTGCGTCGTTCCGGAACGTGATCCCCAGCGGCCCGATAAGTGGAGCCGGAGGTGGTGGCTGTGGAGCTGCAGGGAGTGGCTGTGCGGGCTCTGCAGGCTGTGCGGGGTGTGCGGGGCCTGCAGGCTGTGCTGGGTGAACGGGGTGTGTGGGAGAAGGCAGAGGAGAGTCCTCCACCTCGTGGGAGGGGCCGGCATCATCCGACCGCTTCCGCTTGGCGGAAGCTCTCCTCGACATCGGCCGTGTCCGGGGCGGCATATGGGCCCCGAGCGCTCACCGAAAAGCGTGAAAAGTGCGGCGTGCGTAAAAAAAAGGAAAGAATATACCACGACACACCGCGAGTGCAAAACAATGGAAGCGTGCGAAGACGACGCCTCCACGCAGCCCAAATCAGTCTCTGGAAGCTCCCCTGGGCTCCCCTAAGCTCCCAGAAATAACCTGCGCATGAAATGGAGATATCAGCGAGTAATATTCAAAACGTATGGAGCATTAGGGGTATAATAGATAGAAATAGAAATCAATTTGGGTTTGGGGTTCGTTAAGCACATGGATCCTCGAAAAATACACAGAAAGAGGAGAAATAGGTGAAAATGGGGTTACCGGAGTCGGTCGGAGCAGTGGCCGCCGGCGGCAACTCGGGCGAGGAGCGGCAGCGGCTCGGCCGGTGGTGGGTGGCCGAGCGGCGGCACGGGGTCGACGGTCGGGCGAGTGGGCAAGGGCAGCGGGCGAGGGAAGGCGAAGGGTCGGGGCGCTGCGAATTGTTTCGTTTCGAAAAACGAGCCCGAACCTTGCCCCTATTTATCGCAAAAGTTACGACTCGGCCGAGTG
Source organism: Scilla litardierei (assembly GCA_030789695.1). NCBI lineage: Eukaryota > Viridiplantae > Streptophyta > Magnoliopsida > Asparagales > Asparagaceae > Scilla > Scilla litardierei. The sequence goes on from CM061141.1 coordinate 103,570,732, forward strand.
ACTGGGTCGCTCGGCCGATTGAACTTTTAAGAAAAATTCCCCCCCCCCCCCCGCTACGCTTCGGCCGAGTGGCCTTGCCACCCTCGGCCGAGTGGAGTAAGTCCATTCGGTCGAGTGGCTCAAGCTACTCGGCAAGACTCGCCCTAGGAGCGTATCAGTTTTACTCGGCCGAGTGAATATATATACTCGGCAGAGTAGCAGTTATACTGAAATCAGGAAAATAAACAGAGAGTTGGGTACATCAGACTTCCCTCGTTCGTGGGCGGCTCGGCCGGACGAACTTGTGTACTCGGCCGAGCGACTAGTATGCTCGGCCGAGTGAGCCTTGTTTTCTGTCGTTTGTCTTCGTTTGGGCTCTAAACTCCGTTTTTCTTCCTCCAGTCGATTTCATCTTCCTCCTAAGCATCGAGCGCCTTCCTGGGGCGATCCTCGTCGCCTTGTGCATCCTCCTAATGATGGGTACCTCGTTCTCCTCTCCTGTCAGGAAAAATAGGACCCGTTATCACAAGATTTTTGGGGCGAACGACTCAAAACACTAAAAATTTCTAAAACAAAAATAAAAGAAAAGTGAAAATAAAGCAATAACCGTCGGGTTGCCTCCCGACAACTGCTCGTTTAAGGTCGTGAGCTCGACCCCCTATGATTTTCAATTAATGCGGGATGTTTGGTGCATATGGGATGCACCCGTCAAATTTTCCGGGGAGAACGCTTGGATTCAGAAGTTGCGGCGGCGTGTTCTCCCTCGGTGATCTCCCGTCTCGAATAGTGTTGGGGGGAGGCTCCCCCAACCTAGCATTTGCTCCGGTCCTCGGTTTCACCGGTGACACCGATTTCTGTATCGGCGGAGCTTTCTTCGGAGACTTTAATTTCGAGAGCTTGCAGAGCTCTCGAATCCTTGCGACATCAGCATCGCCTTCATCATTTTCAGCGGAGAGGTCGGGGGAATCATTTATCTTCTCATCGTGGCCTAAATCCGGGCCTTCCTCGAAATCTTCATTGAATAGAGCGCCAATCGAGTGAGGGATCGCCTCCTCAATTACCTCGTCAAGGAGGTCCATGTAGTCAAGCTCCTCGTGGTAAGGCATGTGTTTCATAGCCTTAGGAATATGAAGCTCCACCTCGATGTTGCCGACGTTCAAAGTTAGGGTACCTTCTCGCACGTCAACAATGACACCGGCGGTGGCGAGGAACGGGCGTCCAAGTATCAATGACGTATCTCCCTCCTCCTTAACGTCCATGATCACGAAGTCACATGGCAAGCATATGCCCCCCGGGACTTGTAGCGGGATGTCCTCGGCGATTCCTACCGGCCTTGTTATCCGTCCATCGGCTAATTGTATCCGCATGTCGGTAGGTTTCAACTTCGTCCCGGTGTTTAGCCTTAGGAACATGGAGAGAGGCATGAGGCTTACACTAGCCCCTAAATCCACCAACGCCTTTTATAGAAGGACGCCGCCCAAGGTGCAAGGAATTCGAAAACTCCCCGGATCTTTGAATTTGGCCGGCTCCTTCTCTCTCTTGGTGAACCAAGAGCCCTCCTCGACTAGCATAATTTTCTCCTTCCTCTTTCTCCCCGAAATCAAATCCTTTAAAAATTTAGCATATGTGGGGATTTCCACGATGGCGTCGAGGAAGGGAATGTTGAGGCTAACCCCTCTCAGATACTCGAGAAACTTCGCTAGCCTTTTCTCCATTTTCGCTCTAGCAAGCCTTTGGGGGAATGGGACCGGTGGCATGCAGCGCCTCTCCTCAATCAATTGCTCCGCTCTAGATTTCTCCTTTTCTTGCGGCTCTTTCTCCTTCTCAACTTCAACTACCGGCTCAATTGGCTCTAAACTTTCCTCCACGGGCTCCTCGGTAGGAATCATGGCGGGGGTGGTATCCTTCCCGTCTCTAGTAGTAACGGCAACCACGGCATTAATGTGGCCGGTGTTGCCCTGTGGGTTTTGCTCGGGTTGCGCCGGCAATTGTTGAGTATTCCGATTGAGCAACGCCAATTGCTCTGATATTTGAGCCACAACGGTTGTAAGGGAGTCATGGCCCGCCTTCAAGGAAGCATTGACCTTCTTTTGCTCGACCATAAACTCCTCCACTCTAGCTTCGAAGTCGGATCGTTGTTGAGCTTGTGGAGGGTTTTGATTTTGATTTCTCCACCCTTGATTGTATCCGGGCGGCCTATAAGGTGGAACTTGTTGCTTCGGTTGGAAATTTTGTTGTGGAGGCCCCCTCGGTGGATAGTATTGTTGTTGGGGTGGTGGTGGTGGTCGAGCTTGTTGAGGTGGTTGTTGTGGCGGGTTCAAAGCACCTTCATTGTTGGCGTAAGAGAAACCGGGATGATTTCTTGTGGCCGGATTGGCCCAATATCCTTGGTTCCATGCGACATATTGTACTTGCTCCAAGGATCCTTCTCCTTGCTCTCCTCCCATATACATGGCTTGAGATTGGTCTTGCCAATCACACATTTGGTTCGTTGGTGCGGAGGTGGAAGGGGTTCCTTGGGGCTCCGTGATAAACTTCTCCAGTCTCTCCACTACCTTGTGGAGAGAATCAAACTTGCTCGTAAGCTCCGCTACGGCCTTCGCCTCATAGATACTAGTTGGCTTCAAGGAGGACGTAGAGTGTCCTCGCTCATCGCCCCATTGTTGATTGTTTGAGGCCATCTCCTCAATTAGGGCCGTAGCTTCTTCGGGAGTCTTTGATAAGATAGCACCATTCGCCGCGGCATCAATAATTTGTTTGGTCCCCGGTTGGAGACCATTGTAGAAGCTATGAACTAGCTCCCAATCTTCAATGCTATGGTGCGGGCATTGATGTTGCAGATCTTTAAAACGCTCCCAAGCCTCATAGAGCGTCTCTTGGGGTCCTTGCTTGAAGGACATAAGAGCGCTCCGAATCTTCACCGTCTTGGAGGGCGGATAGAACTTGTCAATGAATGCACTCGCCAACTCGTCCCAAGTGGTAAATACTCCCTCAGCTTGCGTCCTCAACCAATAAAGTGCCTTGTCCTTTAGTGTGAAGGGGAAGAGACGCAGTCTGATGGCATCGATGGAGACCCCCGTCATCTAAAATGTGGCACACTTCGACAAAAATAGCTTGATGTGGTAGTGGGGATTTTCATGGGCATTCCCATGAAATGGATCCTGCTGCATCAGAACCACTAGTCCAGTCTTCAGCTCAAAGTTCTTGTCAGCCGCCAACTCCGGCATGGCAATGGATGAGGTCGTAGAAGAGGTCTTAGGCCGGAGCCTATCTCGAATAGAAATAATCCTCGCCATTCTTGCTGCTAAGTGAAAGAAAACAAGAAAACACGAGAAAACGAATATAAGACGGTGGTAAATAATGGAAAAACACGGAAGAAAACGTGCGCAAATATATGAAATATAAACGCACGTCAAGTCTCCTCAAGGTTGTGAAGCTCAGGGTGGTTGGGTCCCTATCCCATTAAATAACTATATTCGTTCATTTACATGGCTAAAGATGATCGCAGAAATAGTGGGAGAATATAGTTGAATAAATACCATTTTAACTATATTTAAAAAACATGAACATATGTTAAACTAGGGATATTCTATGTTTTTACCAAAGTGGAATCCAAAATTATAATATCCTTAAAAGAAATAAGTCAGCTGGATAAAATGATTAGTTAAGGAATATTTGATAAACCAAACTATATTCTCATTGATATTAGAATGTCCTTCCTAGTACTGAGTTAAGGACAAAGATTTCCTCAAGCTCTAAAATCTAACACAATAAAAGCACGCTACTTAACACCTGCCTAAATATATACGGGCAACTTAAACATGCTGATGTTCAAAGTGGTTTCTCCATATGACTTGTAAGGTTGTATGGAAAACAGATTCAATCCGCAAGGCTTGAAACTTCGATCAAACTGTTTGACTCGAAGATGAGTGTAAGAGCGGTACAAGACAATGTATCCAAATTAGATCTTGAGATGAGCAACTTGTTAAGTCTTCTCAAGGTTGTAAAGCTCAAGTGTTTGTATGCATGTGATGCTTGCATAGCTAATTTTTATGTTAGGATATGAAATGTCTAAATATGATTTAGGAAGGAGATGGCACTAAGGAAAATTTATCGAGAAAGAATATTTGGTTTATCATAAGACAATGCCTAGTAGGAGGAACTGGAAATACGACATGTTTGATGTCTAATATTTCAGAATAATTGCTACAAAAAGATAGTCTCACATATTGGCTAATGAACAAAAGTTGTCTTTAGGACATATGGAACTTATATCACACTTGGCGAATGTCGTCACATTACTTTAGAAGAAATGTTTTGATGTGATTATAATGTATAACAATGTTGTGTTAAGAGTTAATACATGAATACACACGTTAGTAGAAAATCTTATATGGCAAAATTAGACTAGGCCGTACTGAAGAGATTAAGCTTCACAAGTCATATAAAGAGGGGTCTGACCTCTCGTATTATGAGTCGAAAGACACTTGTGAATCTTGTCTCAAAGGTATGATGGCCGAAATTCCATCTGTAAGACAGTAGGAGAATGAGTTGGTGAACTCGGAGTCTCGTACATACAGATGTATCTGGACCCAAGTATAAATAAGCGAAGATAAGGTTTTCTTATTATATTACGACATGTGTTCTTGATGAAACACAAGTCTAATAAAATAGAGAACACAATGACAGAAGTATTTGAACTGATTCGATCGGATCGAATAGTTGAATACTTAGCTATGTAACTCTTGCGTAACTAAAAGAAAATGAGATTTTCTCTCAGGTTGAGTCTTTTAGCACATTGGTGTGTTAGAGAGCATTAATCGTACTCTGTTATACTTAGGGCGAAACATGGCTAGCAACTCTGAGTTACAATCATCTTTCTATGTTAAAACCTAGATAATAATGCCTAAGCATTTGATAAGGTTATGTCAGAACCTTAATTATAAATATAATATTCCTCAAATTAATCATTATGAAGTCACAAGGTTACTCGAGTCTCGTGAGACGATAAGTCGAGGAAAACATCATAGTTGATGATGACTTAGTCAAATTCCAGAATGCCGATCGGAGTAGGGACTCTGATCAATAACTTGATGAAATGCGCTTATATTTCATATATTTGCGCACGTTTTCTTCCGTGTTTTTCCATTGTTTACCGCCGTCTTATATTCGTTCTCTCGTGTTTTCTTGTTTTCTTTCATTTTTCCGTATTTTCCTGTGTTTTCAGGAGATTGCCCTCATAGAGGATATTTAATGAAGATATCACAAGTCCCCGGAGTAACGGGAGGAGTCACGCGTGATCCAGGGGGTCAAATGACGATGATATCATCTTTCATCCCCTCACCCGATCGGTTGGTCATCTTCAACCGATCGGGTGATGCACGCGTGCACCACCCGGACGCAGCTTGGAGCTCACAAGAAGTCACCCGGTCAGTTCGTAGGCCTGTTCAAAAGCCCAAAGTCTCTGGATTTTTATTGTGATTGCCAACCGATCGGGTGACCTTCACCCGATCGGTTCATCTGTAGCCGAATCTCCAGAGCCAAGACACGGTCAGCTCAACTGGCCTCCTCACCCGACGACACCAATATCCAAACGGTCACATTCATATGTCAACCGACCGGGTGAAGATGACCGGGTGAAGTCCGGCATTGCACTGTAAATGAGTGAAGCATCGGGTGATATCATTTTCTATATATAGGATACCTAGGTTTTCCAAAAACGGGAGTTGTTATTTTTTACTGTTTTTCTCTTCCTTGACGGCTGTAATTTTTCAGTTATTAGTAAGTTTTCCGATCTTTGTTAAACTTTGATATGGTGTTATTAGCATTGTTCTTATTGCCTTTCAATTGCCTGATCATGATTTTTACGGTCTATTTCTGTTTAGATCTCTTTTTACTAAATATATGTGAGTAATTCCTGAATCTGGGATTTTGGTGGAAACCCCTTCGTGGGTTCTCCCCGATGCATCCATAGGGCTAGGAAATCGATAGGGATTAGGAATCTACCGGTTACGCGGGGTGTTTTATTGTCATCGGCGGGAAAAAGACCGCCTTTGACCGTTGGGCCAAGGGGGAATAAACTTGGCAGTTGACTCCCTAGCCATAGCTCGCGCCTTTAGAGTAGACGTCGAATCCTAGCGCGCGGGAGCGGCAGGATGAGACGTTGGGAGTTATCGTTGTGATCTTAGTGCTCCCGGAGTCGATCAGTGTTAATGGACATGGGAGTGCCCACTGATCGAACCCGGGAAGTTCGGCGTATCATCCTTGGCATCGACCAGAATATCGTGCCCATGGGACGCCGATACCACTTTCAGAGGCAACGTCTCACCAATAGACCCTAATTCCGATCGCTATCCTACCCGTAGGCCGTATCGTCGAGAATCGCATGATAGGGTGGAAGCCAGAGTCCCGGGTTTTTACTTTATATTGTTTATCCCCTGCATCCTATTTTTCGTGACAACCCATCATCAGATTCGGGCTAGATCGCCCAAGTGGTGAATTTGACCCTTCTTGACACAAGCACATCCACGCCTCCCTGAGTTCGACCCCCAAGCCACACTACAACACCGTGCGCTTGCGGTTACAAATATTTAAATCTCACGCCCCCAATCATATTATTGCACACATCTGGCATAGCCAAAGCCGGGGGCATCAAGCTTTATGGCGCTGTTGCCGGGGAGGAAACGTGCTTGTTATTTTTGGATTTCATGAACCATTGTGTCTAGCTCTCATCCCTACCTTGTGATAATTTTCTCATTCTTATTTTTCCTTTTTATCTTCTTATTTTTATTTTTATTTTTTATCTTATCTGTTTCTTTCCCACTTTTCGCTTCACGGGTGTTTGTTGTTTTTCATGCGCAGGAGTTCAAGAAGTCTCGATGACTTGATCCCCGTTGATCCAGAGATAAACACCACCCTAAGGCGTTTGGCCGCTGAGAAGCGAAGAAGAGAGGATCCTGAAACCATGGGGGAGAACACATCACCTCACAAGTCCCTGCTGGAGTACTCGATGCCTTCCATCGAGTCCACCTTCGCCATCCGTCCTCCTGCTATTACAGCGCAAAGCTTTGAGCTTAAGCCGTCTTTGGTGACGTGGATCCAGCAGGATCAATTTTCGGGTGCGCCCATGGAGAGCCCCATCGAACATTTGGACTCCTTCTTGGAGAAATGTGACACCTTCCGGGTAAATGGTGTCACGACTGAGGCGATCCGTCTGAAGCTATTCCCCTTCTCTCTGCGAGATAAAGCCAAGCTGTGGCTTAGGGGGAAGGACCCCAACACATTCAACACCTGGGAGAAGCTCTCCAATGCTTTTCTGACAAAGTTCTTTCCTCCAGGGAAGACCATGAAGCTGAGGAGTGAGATCTCCTCCTTTTCCCAGGCCAGCCACGAGTCCCTACATGAAGCTTGGACGAGATATAAAGAGATGCAACGAAGATGCCCGCATCAAGAGCTTCCGAAATGACAGATAATTAATCTGTTCTACAACGGGTTGAGGGATGACTTGAAATCTTTCATGGATGCCGCGGCTGGGGGTTCCTTCATGTCAAGAAGTGAAGAAGATGACGGACATATTCTAGAAAATATGGCATCCAACAATGATCGGTGGTGTGACGAGAGAGCCACACCTAGATCTGGGGGTATTCACAGGGTCGAGGACGTCGACAAATTATCCAGCAAGTTTGACTTGCTGTCGACCCAGATCTCTGCACTAATGGTAGGAGCCGGTGGTGCCGGTACACAACATATAGCTGCTGTGGAAGCTGAAGTCTCTGGAGACTTCGACGGTGGTGACATCTCATCTCCGTTGGACCAGGCGAGCGCACTATTCTACAATCCTATAGGGAATGCGCCTTTTCCACCACGAACCAACTCCAACCCGGCCTACTCTCCAAACAACCGGAATAAGCCGAACCTTAGTTACCAGGCACCATATCAGCAGCCAACTCAACAGCAACAACAACAGATATATCAGTCGGCTAGGCCCCAGTAGCAGTTTCAGCAGCAGCAATTTTAGCAGCAACAACCCCCACAGCAGTATCAGCAGTATGCTCCCAGGAATCAGCAGCCAATCCAGCAGCAGCAGCAATTTGGCCAGCAGAGGGCCATCTCTCTAGTTGAGTCCCTCTTGACTCAATACATCGCCAACCAGGAGAAGATAAATCTGAAGCTGGAGATGGGACAAAGAGTCCTCACAGATCAGGTGACCCAGCTGGGGTTGCAAGTGGTGAACCTTTAGAGACCGCAGAATCTTTTACCGCCACAGCCTGCGGTGAACCCGAAGGGGGTGAATCAAACCTTAGCGCTCACGCATGAGCATTAGAATGTATCCGTTATCGTCTTGAGGAGCGGAACGCAAATCCCCACACGAAAGGACCGGAAGCACCGTTGGTCGTGGAACGACTGATTGAAAAATTAAATGACGACGGTGCTTCGTCGCCAAAGCCAACTACTCCGAAGGGAGTCCATGGAGAGGAGAAGAAAAAAGAAGAGGAACGGAACCTCAGAGTGTTCAAGCCTGCTGTGTCTTTTCCACAACGGCTTGCCCAAGCTAAGATTGATGAGAATTATGGCAAATTCTTTGCCATGGTGAAAGATCTGAGCTTACAAATCCCCTTCCTCGAGGCAATCGAGACAATTCCCTCATATGCCAAATTTCTAAAGGACTTGGTGACACGGGGATCCAGAAAGGAGAAGGTCGTACTAACGGCGGAGTGCAGCGCCCTCATTCAGCGCGCAAATCCGCCCAAGCTCAAAGACCCAGGAAGTTTCTACATCCCTTGCTCTATTGGGGAAGTGCGAATCCAGAGGGCGCTTGTCGATTTAGGAGCGAGCGTCAGCTTAATGCCCCTATTGCTATACAGAAGGATAGGGATGGGAGACTTGGAGCCCACCGGCATGACATTACAGCTTGCCGACCGTTCGGTGAAGTACCCGGTGGGAGTAGTAGACGACCTCCCCGTTGATGTGAGTGGAATACAAGTACCGGTGGATTTTGTGGTGATGGACATGCCGGAAGACATGCATACCCCTATTATCATTGGACGGTCCTTTATGGCAACCGCCGGTGTGCTAATAGATGTGAAGAATGGGAAGCTTTCCCTCAACGTTGGCCAAGAAAAAGTCGAATTTGACTTGGGGTTGTCGATGAAGCACCCAGATCCTCCGGATGATCCTAGTATCAATGTGCTGAAGTTGGAAGAGGAGAGAGCTGTGGAGGAAAGCTCCTGGGAAATTCTCTCGAGGAATCCCCCCGATAGCTTGGGGGACATTGGAGAGCGAGTTGGCGCACATAATGAAAAAGATGCTAACGAGGCGGTCGCCCAACGTGTGACCCCTCCCGGATTCTGTAAGGCTCCTCCTACGAGGAGAAAGGGGAAAGAGCCCATGGACCTCACCAGAGATGAGGTCCGGATCCTGGAAAAGATGTGGTAGATGCCAATTTGAGGGAGAAGCCCCCGGATCCTGTCGACAAAGGGAGTGTAGTTGAGCGAATCTTCTTACAGCCTCCGACTACACCAAAAGCCACAAGCTCTGGAGCTGAAGAGATGCCGGATTTTGGGCATCACCCGTATCGCCCACCATGAACATCATTTACAGGCGTCGAGCCAACGATGTTAAACAAAGGCGCTTCATGGGAGGCAACCCATGCTCTAAACTTTTGTTTCAATTTTTAGGATTATTTTTTTAACTTTATTTTATCTATTTTTATAAATAAATCCAGCCGCAATAACTTCCTTGTGGAACTTAGGCGATTTGTGGGTTTTTGCAGAAAACAAGGCCCCAACCGATCGGTTGATAACTCAACCGATCGGTTGGGATGTATCAGGTAGATGCCGTGTTTGCCACTAAATGAACCGACCGGGTGAGGAAAGAAGAGACCGGTTGGCAGACCGGGTGACCTGGGGTAAACTCTCTGGAAAATTTCAAAATTTGTCAACCGATCGGGTGACTAGAAGCAAGACCGGTTGAGGGACCTGGTGAGAAACTCTAAACTCTCGGGAAAATGTGTGGAGCGGTCAACCGACCGATTCCCCAGTAGCAACTCTTCAGCCAAAATTTTCGACCACTAAGTCAACCGATCGGGTGACAACTCACCCGACCGGTTCGACTTAAACCCTATAAATCCCCCCCCAACCCACCCGTTCACATCCCCTCGCCCGATCGTGTTTTCTCACCGTCGTTTCGCCTCCCACCCTCTCCCAACAGCAAAAAACTTCTCTCCCACGTCCTCCACTCCTCCATTAGCCTCTCTCTGCACCTCCCCTTCCATCTCTCCATCTCTTTCTCTCTCTCCCTCTCCTATTTCGCAATTTTCTAGCCCTAATCAACAATATCCACCCCTACTTTCGAATTTTTGCTGAAGAAGAGTGCCGCGGCTCCACACTTCTCCCATTGCACGGCATTGGGTCAACTACAAGCGAAGAACTCGAATCTCTGCTGGGTAACTTCGCTCCACTTCTCAAATTTCAATTTTTACCCTAGATATTTAATTTGCTTGATTGTTCGTGTGTGTGCACTTCGATAGTATTTTACACTCATTTGCATCACTCACATGCACACATGGCCCGGGATAGAGATAAGGGGAAGGGTATCATGCGGGAGGAGGAACCATCTTGAAAGAGACGCAAACAAACACGTCCTCCTTCCAATACACAACGTGCATTATCACTAGCCCCTCCCTCACCTGTTATCCTCCCTCCGGACCCGATGTTGGGCCCGCATGGATATCAATTTCGGAACCAAGAGCAGAAAGACTTCTACCATAGACTAGATGCTCGGGGGCATCTATCAACCAAGTTTGCCCACACCCAATCGCTTATCGACCTCGGTGTCTTCACCGAGGTCGAGACTCTTTTTGCTAACTTAGGTTGGTTGGCCTTCCTGAAAGCCTCTGCGGTATCCTACCTGTCACTCACCCTAGAGTTTCTTTCTACACTTGTTTATGAGTCGGGGTCGACCGTCATCTTCCGGGTGAGTAACAAAACTATCCGCACCAACCTAAATACCATCAACAATATATTTGGTTTCCCCATTCTTGGGGAAGATGCTATCTGACACTACGGATACCCGCCCGAATTTGACGTCGATCAATTTTGGTTCCACCTCACCCTTCTCCATCGCTATCCCCGAGGTAAGGCCAAGGCCTCCTCCATCATCCATCCCATATTTCGTCTGGCCCATAGGATCATATCCTCTGCATTTTTTTCCCAGGGACGAGTTAGGCACCGTGACTATCCCTGATCTTTTTATTCTCTGGGCCATGACTTTCCCTTTCGTTCGAGACGATGATGGGATTAGCTTTAGAGCCCCAACTGTCCCTGTCCATGCCGGCGATTGGCTTGTTTACAGGCTTCTCGAGATTAGCAGGTCCGGGAAGGGCAAGATCTGTTGTGGGGGCATTATCACTATTATTGCTTCTTTCCCGCAGTTTAACATTCCCATCCCCCAAAATCTTCCTACTGCCGTAGGACCCTCACATCTAGATCTTGATGTCCTGCGGCATATTCATATGATTAAGCCCCGCCCCGATGGTCTCTTCAACTTCAATTACGGCCACCCCCAGCTCCTTACAACATTCTCCCCAACCCCGCTCACATGACCATAGCTTTAGTGGGAGATTGGACTTTTTCGACCGATCCCGACTTCCTTGCGGGGTTGCGACTTCCTTTCCTTCCCCAGGACGCACGCAGACCACCGTCCCCTACCGCCCACTTAGGCGAGCAGGATATTCATGCATCCCGAGGAGATATCGGGGCTGGCCCGAGTCACACCACCCGTGCTCCTAGTCCCATCACTTCTGAGCATCTTTTTGCGGCCATCTCTGGCCTTGTGTCCAGTGCCGGCATGACCACTGCCGTCGACACTACTTCCACATCACTTGTCGGCACCACTTCCGCTTCACGTCAGTGCACTTCCTTTGGTCGTCGCCAGGTCTCTGCCGCCTTGCTCTCGAGAGGGAGGTTGCAGCCCTCCGTGATCTTGCCACGTCCTCTGCCCCCTTGGACCCATCACCGTCCTCCTTTCTCACTCACCCACGCTTCCTCGTACTTGAGAGGAACTTGGCCGCCATCCTTCGCCTTCTCACTCACCTCCACGGACCACCACCACCCACACCACCACCCTCACCACCACCTTCACCACCTCGACGATCCTCACCTCCCCCGTCACATTCTTCTCCTCCACCATCCCACCCATCCCCACCTCCCCCACCCCCACCTAGGCGATCATCTCCCCATCCCATATCTATTCCCATCCCCGTATCCACCTCTACTCTCATGACCACTTCTTTCGCACCCACACCACCTACTACATCCTCCACCGTCACTTCATATGTGCGCCGCAAGAAATTGCTGGTGCACTCCAAATCTCTCCCACCGCCACACACTACTGTCACCATCACGTCTTCTCTCCCCATTTCTATCCCTTCTACCACCGCCTTGATCGCCGTACTTCCACCACCACCCACCTCCACCGACACTCTACCCATCGTTCACACCACCACTGCACCTATTCCCCCACCTCTGTCCCCACTTCTCCGCACACCCCCCCCGCATCCCCCGACCACCCAGCCACACCCTCTTCTGAGGAGGGCGAGGACCCCCCATCTCTTGCTTCTTGATTTCATTTTTTTTTCTGACCTCCCCCTTGCACATCTCTGCATTTTCACGATCATATCATCTTGCTAGCATTGTCATGTCTAGCTTGGGGGAAGTCAAATTTTTTCTGTGTGCTATCGTGTTTGTTTTCCTTTGTGTGTTTGTTTATTTGTCGTGTCGTGTGATTTTTATTTTCTTTCTTATATTTTAATTTCTTTTCTGTTTATATATCATGTGGTGTGCTTTTTATTTTTATTCGTATTTTAAGTCTCGTCTGTGTGATTTTCTTGTTTTTCGTGTCTTTTTGTGTCTGTGTGAACCCCCCCATATTTATTGCCCTCCCGTGTAACGGCTGGTTTTTGTAAGATGAATAGTATCTATATATATGCAATTGTTCGTCTTCTTTCTTTACTTCTCCGCGCTCACATCTTAGTATAGGATCACTCTTGGAACTCATTAGAATCATCCCGAAGCATCCCGCTTCAATTTGCGACTTCCTGTGCAAGTTAGCCGGTTCACGTTGAGGAACCGACCGACTAGATGTCCATCTAGTCGGTCAACAACTCCTCATGGACCGACTAGTTTTTGTCAGGCTTTTTCCCTTGAGTTACTGTTTACACTTAGTCGGTCTAAGTTCAACCACCGACCGACTAGTTATCAAACTAGTCGGTCAACACTTCTTCACAGACCGACTAAGTACAGAGATCATTTTTCACATCAGGTTACTGTTTACCGTTAGTCGGTCAAAGAACGAAAACCGACCGACTAGTTGACGAACTAGTCGGTTAGGTATCCTTCTCTGACCGACTAACCTTCAAAATATCTTGTTGACCATTTCCACCCTTTAGTCGGTTTATGAACACTGGCCGACCGACTAGGTTGCAAACTAGTCGGTCGACGAGCCTTCACAGACCGACTAACTCCATAAATTCTACAACAACCCTGTTCACGGTTTGGGTTTTAGTCGGTCACAGTTATACGACCGACCGACTAGTTTTCAAACTAGTCGGTCGACCGCCCTTCTCTGACCGACTAGTTGACCCCGAAACCCTAATTTCTGTGCTAGCCGCCGTTTTATTTTCTTATTTAAACTGGGCTTTCTCTTTCATTTCTCCTGATTATTTTCAGTCTCCCTCTTCCCCAAACCTATTCCCCTACCTCTCACGTCCTCCCATTTGCTCGTTCCTCCATCATTGCGTCCTCCACCTTCCCCATAGCTCTCCCTTTATCTCATTTCTCCCTTTTGCCCTAGCTTGAAGTTCCCATTTCAGATCCAGCAGCAACGACGTCGGGAGACGCTGGGATCTTCACCATCACCGGCGATCAACATTCCTCACTGCGCTACCCGTGGCCTAGGAATTTCCGAACGATGCAAAGCTTCCAACTTTCCAGATTCGACACCGGATCTTCGTGCAACCATCAATTTCAGGTTAGTTCTCTAAATTTATAGTAACCCCCACAATAGATGATCAAACCCTAAATAAAAGTCGCAACCTAATCAAACTAAATTTATTTTCCGCGGATCTTTAAAACGTTGTACAACCGTAGAAATCGACGAATGGACATTATGCATGCACACATAGGATAGATCGTCGATTAGGTCAATTCATTAAAAATGTGATTTTTTAACTGAATAGGATAGTCCCGATAACCTAGACACAACCCTAATAGGGATTAATGCATCGGGATCTGACACCGTCACCGTGTCACGATTTTCAGACACTTTTCCGCCGCCGAGACGATTGGACGAGGCGTACCAGGGAGACGACGCGCTCGCCACCACAGGCAAGTGTACCACTTGCGCACTTGGCCATGCTTAGGCCTTAGTCTTGTTAGATTAGACATGTTGAAACATGAGAACCGGACGTGAAATGATAGTGTCCGGGACGCCTTTGATGGCTCAGATTTGACAACGAAATCTGAGTCCAACAACAACAATTTCTAACATCATAGGATTGACATGCATGTGCGTGAGTTGTGGACACCCTAGAACAACCCCTTCCTGTTTTGTCGTGTCTTGTTCCTTTCCGTTTGCACAGCCCGCTGGGCAATAGGGCACTCGCCAAGCCAGAGCGGGTGATCCCTTGTATTAGTTCACAGCCCGATGGGCAATTGGGCACCTGTCAAGCTAGAGAAGGTGATCCCATGTACCGATACACAACTCAGAGAGCAATTGGACACTTGTTAAGCTAGAGCAAGTGATCCCATGTCTTGTCACGATTCTTGGGGTTATGGGGTAGGGTTGAGCGTCCAAGCGGCAAGAGGGATTGATCCCCCTCGAACCAAACAGGTGTGAACCCTTTCGTGTCTTATCTTGTCTTGTCTTGTCTTGTCTGGCTTCCGTGTTCCGTCTTGTCTTGACACCTGTAGGCTAGTCCCGTAGTCCATAGCACTCGCTATGACTACTACTTGTCTTGTTTACTTGTCTGTTATGTTTCTTTCTGTTGTTAAAAACCTCAGCATGTTAATCAACCAGTAAAATGTTGTAAGTAAATGGTACACTTGTAGCCTGGTCTAACCTTTTCTTCTAGACCTTGCCTGACTTACAGTTCCTTCTTTTGGTGCTGTACGTCAGGGATTGAGCCAGAGTACGTGGAGGAGACTGACTTGTCAGCCGACGTGGAGCCAGAGAACGTTGATCCCAAGTACGACCCCGAGGAGGATTAGAGTTAGAGACTTTTAGTAGCAGATTCCAGAGGCGTTATTATCTTTGTTGGGTACGTAGCACCTTCTATGTTTCTTTGTTTAGGTTGGGTGCTTGCACCATTAGATTTACTTTTCTGCTGTTGTAGCCCTTCGGGCATTGAGACTTGGTACTATTGATATGTTGGAATAAAATTTTGTGATGTTCTTTCCTTCTTGTACTTTTATTGTTCTGTACTAACATGCAGGGACATGTACCTTTGCCTTGGTACAACATAGACGCTTATTGGGTCAGGGCTTCGTAGCTCTGGCCTAAGCGGGCCTAGTCACGCTTCACCTCCGTTGTTTTGGGAAGTGGGGCGTGACATCCCGTATTTAATTCTATTGCATTGAGGGAAATGCAAGTTTCAGCTTGGGGGAGTCGTACTTCGTGCGTCATTTGTCTCTTTTTCCTTGTTATTTGAGTCGTTTTCCTCCATCTTTTTCTTTTTCTCTTTCGTTTCTTCTTTTTTTATCTCTTTCTCCTAGAGATGAACCCTATGATGAATTGCCACAAAATCACGCACACCTAGCATAGCATCGATAATCACATTCACTAACCCTAGGATATCGAGTCCTCCTGCATTTCACGCATCGTGGGTCCACTTAGCTTTTTGTGAGTCGTGCGTCGTGCCTAGCTGTTTGGTGTGCTTCTACTTTGTGATTTTGTTTTATATACCTGTCCAATAATGACCCCTAGATTATCATGCTTCGATTTGAATATGCGGTATTTGTTTCTCCTGTTTGCTTCTGCATGCTATATATATATCGTATACTTCATTTCGCATGTGTCGGGATTCCACAATTAAGGACTAGAATAACCCATTTAGCTCAAGCTCTAATTAGCGAGAATAGTTTCCTTTGCCCAAGTGTTTAGATTCCGATTTCTTTTTTTGTTTTACTTGGTGCAAATCCCCTCGTCGTGTACCGTTCTCCCACTTGGGAGAGTACACATGTGTATAGCCAAAAAAACCCAAAAATCCAAAAAGAAAAGATAAATGAAAAGAAAGAAAAATTGTATAGCCAAAAATCCAAAAAAAAATACAAATACCCTAAGCCAAAAAAGATTCCCGTGTGAATATTTTCCTACTTGCCGAGAATAAAGGGAGGACGAGAATTTGCACCGAGTGATCTACTCCACATCATCTCAACCCCCATCGTTTTCGAAAACACTTGGCTTAGGAACTTTTTAGCTATTATCTAGGCTATAGTGTGGTGATTTCCTTAACCCTAGTTGTGGAGTCCCTGATGCATGATATGTTTCGATTCTCTCTCTATTCTCATACAGGCTTGAACTACATATATTCACCGCTTAATTCGAATCGAATCGATATTTGGGTCATTTCTTGGATTTGTGTATATCGAGCTTTATCGCACATCGTAGATAGTGACACGGACTGCTAGCGCATGACCACACTCACTCGTGCTTCACCGCGTGGGCCCACGGCACTTGTCTGGACTCGTATTCCTTGGTTTAGTGATGTGATTTGGAGTTTGCTTGCTTGGTGTGTCGTTTTTGCTCATGTTGGCACTGACGGGTGATCTAGGATATAGAGTTTTCTTTTTCTCTCTTTCTCTCTATTTTCTCTCTCCGAGCTCCTACTCTCACTCGTCTTCCTCGAGGACGAGGAAGAGTTCAGCTTGGCGGATTTTGACATGCATTTATATTTCATATATTTGCGCACATTTTCTTCCGTGTTTTTCCGTTGTTTACCTCCGTCTTATATTCGTTCTCTCGTGTTTTCTTGTTTTCTTTCATTTTTCTGTATTTTCCTGTGTTTTCAGGAGATTGCCAGCATAGGGGACATTTAATGAAGATATCACAAGTCCCCGGAGCAACGGGAGGAGTCACGCGTGATCCAGGGGTCAAACGACGATGATATCATCTTTCAGCCCCTCACCCGATCGGTTGGTCATCTTCAATCGATCGGGTGATGCACGCGTGCACCACCGGGACGCAGCTTGGAGCTCACAAGAAGTCACCTGGTCAGTTCGTAGGCCGGTTCAAAAGCCCAAAGTCTTTGGATTTTTATTATGATTACCAACCGATCGGGTGACCTTCACCCGATCGGTTCATCTGTAGCTGAATCTCCAGAGCCAAGACACGGTCAGCTCAACCGGCCTCCTCACCCGACGGCACCAAGATCCAATCGGTCACATTCATATGTCAACCGACCGGGTGAAGATGACCGGGTGAAGTCCCGCATTGCACTGTAAATGAGTGAAGCAGATCACCTGATCGGTTGACTTGTCAACCGATCAGGTGATATCATTTTCTATATATATAACCCCTAGGTTTTCCAGAAACGATAGTTGTTATTTTTTACTTTTTTTCTCTTCCTTGACGGCTGTAATTTTTCAGTTATTAGTAAGTTTTCCGATCTTTGTTAAACTTTGATATAGTGTTATTAGCATTGTTCTTATTGCCTTTCAATTGCCTGATCATGATTTTTACGGTCGACTTCTGTTTAGATCACTTTTTACTAAATATATGTGAGTAGTTCCTGAATCTGGGATTTTGGTGGAAACCCCTTCGTGGGTTCTCCCTGATGCATCCATAGGGCTAGGAAATTGATAGGGATTAGGAATCTACCGGTTACGCGGGGTGTTTTAATGTCATCGGTGGGAAAAAGACCGCCTTTGACCGTTGGGCCAAGGGGGAATAAACTTGGCGGTTGACTCCCTAGCCATAGCTCGCAACCTTAGCATAGACGTCGAATCCTAGCGCGCGGGAGCGACAGGATGAGACGTTGGGAGTTATCGTTGTGATCTTAGTGCTCCCGGAGTCGATCAGTGTTAATGGACATGGGAGTGCCCACTGATCGAACCCGGGAAGTCCGGCGTATCATCCTGGGCATTGACCGGAATATCGGGCCTATGGGATGCCGGTACCACTTTCAGAGGCAACGTCTCATCAATAGACCCTAATTCCGATCGCTATCCTACCAGTAGGCCGTATCGGCGAGAATCACATGATAGGGTGGAAGCCAGAGTCCCGGGTTTTTACTTTATATTGTTTATCCCCTGCATCCTATTTTTCGTGACAACCCATCATCTGATTCGGGCTAGATCGCCCATGGGGTGAATTTGACCCTTCTTGACACAAGCACATCCACGCCTCCCTGAGTTCGACCCCCAAGCCACACTACAACACCGTGCGCTTGCGGTTACAAATATTTAAATCTCACGCCCCCAATCATATTATTGTACACATCTGGCATAGGCAAATCCGGGGGGCGTCACTTGACGCAATCCGAAAAAGGTCCATGCACGTAAATAAAGTATGGACTCTGGTTTATGTGCACAAAGGAAGTGTTTCTTATTAGCTGCATGTAAATCTTCAAGACAGAAGATTGGTGCAGAAAGAAAATAGTGAAGTACAACTTATATTGGTTGAGAACAGTTATCATCCTAACTCCTATAAACGGATTATGATGAAACTTTCTTTCATGCAGATGTGTACAGATGTACTCGGACCGAACTCGATGTAAATGCTCATGCTGACCATGAAAACTGGAGCATTCATGTGTAGTCTGTTTTCTAAATATGATTTAGAAGAACGAACTTATATGAATCAGCCAGAGAGTTTTCAAGGTCAGTAGGAGCAAATAAAACATGCGAGGCATCAAGGAGCCGGAACATTGTTTTGACAAAGTGGTCAAAGAGTTTGACACTTTATCAGAAATGATTATGAACCATTTAAATGACCAGTAAAACTTATTTGGATTATTCTCGTAAGGTACAATGATCTGGATAAGATCCAGGCAAGACATTAATTATGGATTCCAAGAGACCAAGGAAATAATTTGGATAAGATTCAAATGTGTGGTCTGAAATGTACATAGAAACTCTTTAAGTCTATAAAGGAGACGGTTTAGCAGATTCACTCACGAAGGCTCTGTCACATAAAGTCTGTAGAGACTTATGTGTAATGCGATATGAGATGTCGGGATAAATAGGCCTGAGTACAAGTGAAAGATGTTGGAAGATAGGTATGCCCTAGATCTCGAGGCAACTTATCTCTTTATAAGTATACAGACATCTTGTTCAAAATAACCGTAAGCTGTTTGGTAAGAATTTACCGAAGTTTAATAATAGTAGTCTTCATTAGAACTTAGGTAAAGTCCTGAGACTTAATGCGAGGTCAAAAATGTATCAAGATGGAGATCTTGATCATAGAGAAGTATTTGACCGATTGTAGCATAGGTCTGAAAACTTTTGTGGTCATCGATGTTTCAAGAAAAGGATATCGAAACATCGGATAGACTATTGTGTCTTTGTCTTCACCATGGAGTGGTGACGATGATCGCATGGTCGTTCGACTTGGTAAAGTCGGAGACGAGACATAGATGCTCATTGGAGAATGAGTTTACTGAACGACCCAACGAGAGTTATCATATGGTTATGATTGCACAATCTATCAATGATAACTCTTAGTGATGATAGATACGTTGGTCTTTTGACTTGAGGTTATTGTACAAACCTGTATGTGAATGGTGTCACTTAGATCACTGATCTAGCCTCAGGGTAAGCCCCGATGAAAGGCCTTTGGTTGGGTGACACTTGAAACGTGCGAGGAGAGTAATGACCAAGATAAGATTCGTCTCTCCTGGTCAATGGGAGTTAGTGTCACGGTGTTAGTTCGACCTTTTAATGAAAACTCTGGCCAGAGTATGTTGGAAGTAGTCCAACATTATTTGACTAAAGATCGATGGAGAGTAACCAAGTTCAAGTTGGTAGGGTTGATAGTTGACCATACCTTAGGCTTGACTAAATGGCATAGTTTTAACGGAAAGACTATAACGGTGGTATTCATCACAGGACACAGTCTGGGTGGTCTAGACAATACTCATGTCAATGAGTTAACCACATACGTATGATACCGAAACAGGGACGGTACCTGCTGCTCGTGGTCTCTGCCATCTGGGGTTTCGAGCCCCACCTGTAGTAGGGTCAGGCTATAGGGTCTCACATAGAGTGAGACCTTCGTCAAGTAATAGGTAGAAATTAGGAAGAATAAGCATTTGATGCGAAAGATAGAAAACTGCAAAGAGTTTGCAGTTAGCTCCTGTATTCGGGATAAATGATCCTGAGTACAAGTGGAAGATGTTGGGGGATGTATGCCCTTATATCATTTATATTTGATGCAAATGATTTTTTTATAATAGATGTGGGAATTTTTGCATGTGATGCAAATGAAATTTAATGGTCGTAAATTGTTTACATGCGTATTTAATAAAATAAATGCGTAAAAAGGTTACGTGGATGTCAAGAATGTCCCAGTGAAAATCCAGGTTCGAATGGCGTCGAAAATCGATTGAAAATGGCCCCTAAATCAAGCATTAAGCCCCCAAAGGGCTTAACGGGTCGGGCGCGCCCCATAACCGCCTGCCAAACCGTGCCCGTGCATGACACAGGCGTGGCCCCGTGCCCAGGCGGGCCCAAATTAGTGCAGGCAACACCCGCCTGCTTCATGCGAGCGGGGCTTCCCGCTTGAAGCACGCAGACGCGAGCACAGCCCGCGCCCGATGGCGGGTGGGACCCGCCCGCATGCTGCGGCCAGGAGCCCCAAGGGGTTTGTTGATTTTGGGTGGTGGGGCCCCTTTTATGGAGTGGGCCCCACCCACTAGGGTTTCAAGCAATATGTGTTCTTTTTGCTTGACAGCTATTTTTTTAGCAAAATTTGGTTTTTAGACCATGTTTGGGACATTGTTTGAGGGGTCAAACGAAGTCAGAATGACGCACCGTTTTTTCTACGCGTTCACTGTTCAACCATCTTCGATTTGATAAGTTGTATCACTTACGAAGCTCAACGGTGAGGGATGAAAAATTCACCAAAGTTTGGCCTTGTGAAAGGCAAACTTTAATTAATTTTTCTCCAAAAATTAATAGTCCCACATCTGATATGGAGTGAAGTGGAGGGTTCAGCCGCCTATATAAATATGGGCCTACTACCCTCCTTGAAACTCGTCCCAAGATCCAGATCTGGGTAGCTCCATTAAACGTGAGCAAGTCCGGATCTGAGCTTAAAATAAATATTCTCTTTCTCCCTAAATTTCTCCCTTGCTCCTGTTCAGGCTCTCGCAAAGCTACGAAGGAGCTCGAATCGGATCCGGAGTCTTGACGATCCGGAGTCTTGACGAAGGATCCACTCAAGGTGAAATCGTCTTCAGCACGTGGTTGGCTCAACGACAATTGTGTTGCTTGCCTCGAAATGCAGTGTGGTTTGGGAAGCGGTTCGGAAAGCGGTTCGGCTCGGGACAAGGTGCGGCTCAGGACGCAGTTCGGCTCGGGAGAAGAGGCTTTGGGCCAAAGAAATGTTGCTAAAACGATGCTTCGTTTTCTGCAGAAACGAAATGAAAGGTTTGTAGTTTAAATAACATTTGTTTATAAATTGCAACTGTTAGATAGATCTATCCTTAGTGGTTGGTCGGACCCAACCCCGGGATAGTAGAGATCTTGGCTAGGGTTTGTTCCCTTTAGAACTTAACTTAAAACTATTTTAAGTCCATTTTTCTGCAGCTATTTTGATAACTTCGTCCGACCGACTTAGGCCGGACGTCGTATTTATGGCCCTAAGGACCCAGAAACCCCTACAAACGGCACCTTTGTAAATCGCTCTTTTATAGTATAGACTAGTCATAACCCATGCCCCCGAGCACGGTTCAATTTAGATTTTCCCCTGCGAAATCTTTGTTCCCCAAAAAAATTATTTCCACAGCCAAAATTATGCGGAATAACAAACTAGCATAAAAATATTTAGCGGCACGGGCACCTTCTGCGTGGAACAACAAATTCGGTGTAGAACAACAAATTCGGCACGGACGCCTTCAGTACGAAACAACAAATTAGCGTAAAACAATTTAGTACGGGCGCGGGCGCATTCGGTGTGGGAAATTTTTCTCTTCTTGTTGCCACATGCGTCGAAGACATGGTGAGCCCAGCGTTGAGGGAGAGATCATTCAATCTGCAACATCATTCGATCTGCAGCATTAAGTGCAAGTTAAGATTTTTTTTCCACAAATGCATTAATTGTGTTCTGCTATTCCCCAAAAACTTTCATTCCCCAAAAATTTTCATTTCCCCATAAGCTTTCATTTTCCGATAAATGTTTTTCCCTCCAAAACTTTCCACAAAATTTGATCGCAACCATTCATTCCTCAAGATTAAATCTCAGCGTTCTTCTATCAACCCTTTTGTCCTAGTCAGCTTGTCCTAGTCAGCCCTAGAATTCAAAATAGTCATCAAATGTAATATAGATTTTTTGAATAACATTATTTAGTTGACGAGTTTGATAGTTTTTATATTAATTTGGGTATCATTTTGCGATCATTTGGGCCCATATGAGTTTTAACATTGTTAACCCTAAAGTAATCTAAGATATATGTGACCCCAACTGACCGTAGATTCCTAAATTAATTGAGAAACTAACAAAATCATCAGTTAGTGAATGTTAATCAAGAAAATAATAATATAATAGATGTTAAATTAGAATCGAAGAAAGTATCGTGATGTGTAATTTGGTTTACCTTGATTCTTATATATGCTGGAAAAAGAATGAGGAGAAAAAAAACAGATAATATATGTTAATATAACTAATTCAATGGACTGAAAAAAAGAATTGTCTCTATTAACCCTGAGACCTGATTCAATTTGATTATGTCAAGCATCCTATATCTTATTCAAATTCCTCCTATACCTTTTGTTTTAAAAAAGGATAAACAAGCTATCGCCATGAGGGTATAAAAGAAAGTTAATATTCATTAAAATGCCACACCACAAATTGTTCCAGTCGAATTACAAATTTTTTGTTTATTTTTTAAGCAGTTATTTAATGCATCATCATCATTATCATCTTAGCTTTCATCCCAAAAATTTGAGGGTAATATCGTAGACTCAAAACAAAAGATTTCTATATAAATCCATCATCATAAGAATGTGACGATGTATTTCGCTAATATGTTAATCAATAATTCAAATTTTAAAAAAATTATAAATCACATCAAAACATGTTTTATTGGATGTGATTAATCTATCTAGAAACAAAAATTGAAATGATGTTTGGGTTATTTTACTGTCCACACATTGATAACAAAATCAACATTTCAGGATTTTATTAAAATAATTTGTTATATTCTTTATATGAATAATGAGTATAAAGGGTTAGATTATACAAAGACGATATACGATGACACACGAGAGACTCCTTTTATATACGATAACATGATATATTTTTCTTCACAAAATATAAATGGTCATACATTGTGTATACACTTTTTTCATGCATGTCTTTTTCGATAGAAAATGTAACGACCCGTTCTCGGGGGGGAGGGGGGGCATTACTTATTTGATATACTCGCAGGTCTGCAGATCACTAGTGAAAACAATATAGCCATCATGCAGATATGTACAAAAGTACTCAAATAGCGTCCATTTATTACAATCTATATTATACAACAAGGATACATGAAAGAAAAGAAATGTAGCTGGAAAATACACAACTCTAATCTAAAAGTTTGCTGTCTCAGAGTCGAATTCTTGCACAGTCACTTCTCTTTGTGGGAATTATAGTGAATATTGGTATGGCTGGACGTACCCAAGTTTTGGGGAACCAGTGTAAAATCCTTGTGTTTGCGATTGTTGTTGTTGAGCATTCTGTTTATTTTCCACTGCTTATTGTGCTTTAATTTTAGTAACTTTTAATTAATCACTTTGCTTGCCATTACACTATTCACCCCCTCTCCCTCTAGTGTGTATTTAGCCCCGCAGGGTCCTTTACAGGTTACAGTAAAACCAGACATATATGCAAGTACAATAAGTAAAGGAGAAGTGACTGTGCAGGTACAAAAAGTAACGTACAAGAGCAACCATGGTGATAGCAATAATAAAACTAGCAGGCATGAACTGTGACACTAGAAAACATGCAAAGTACTGAACAAGAAGTACATTCAATTAAATAATTATTGTGATGCTAGCAGAAATTATCTAAACTATGTGACTCATGTAGGAGAGTATGATATGCAACCATGGAGCCCACCTCTTTAGCAACAAGGAGCTAATTCCGCGCAGCTACACACAACATACTTTTGAAATCAAGAATATTTTTGAAAACTAGACTGGACGTGAAAAGGAGACGAGACTCATGGTCACTTGACAAGATAGGTGCCTCCCGGTCATAGCTCCCACACACTCTCTACAATGAGTTACCCCAAACCCAAGTGATGTGTCATGTGTCTCAAGTATATATTTATTACAGGATATTCCACAAGATATTCCACAGAATGTACCATAAGATATTCCACAAGATGTACCACAAGATATTCCACAATATAATTCATTAACATACCCTGAGTCATAGATGTCATGCAGCAAGTGATGTAACTATTTAAGGTGAGTAATCATGCAACAAGTCTATCCAAAGTTCATGCATAGTTTTCAAGTGAAAAGCATCAAAACATGGTAGTCAAGGGTGAACGAAAGTTATTAAAGTGATACGAGTTTACGTGCGATGAAAGGTCGAAGTAACTCATTTAAATGTATTTATAATCAATGGTTGCACATTGATGATAATTGGAATTCTATCATTGATCCATGCATATACTGCCAGTTAGGTTTGGCCAAGAAGGTCACTATCCCTGCAAGTAGGTTGATCCAAATTTTGGCGCAAATGATCCTAGACACCGAGTGATACCAATGTTAAGAATAGCGATTATCACATCTGCTCCATTGATTATATTCACAAACAGAAGAATAGTTCCCTATTTACTATGATAGTTAAACTAGGATCACTGATTGACTTTCTTATTGAAAACCAGAAAGTAAAGTAAAGAGGATGCTAAGAAATTTGAGGATAAAGACAAGTCCAACAACTATGATGTTGATCCCATGCTTTGAGCATGTATAGTATTTCCATTAGTACACGGTTTACCCAAGTAGATGGTCGTGTGTTACAACCACCAAAGTTGAAAGTTGGCAATGTCGTATGCTTAAATAGACAGGTGTTTTGCAATTGATTAGTTTCCTATTGATTAGGTCTCTAGTATTTGTTTCAAGTCAATAGCCATTCTGAGGCTAAACATGATGTCCTAAGTTCATATGAGTACACTATCTAAATTTCTGAAGCAAGAATTAGAGTGACTTACGGGTTTGAGAATCATCGTAGTAAGTCAAGACTGGAGCTAGAGCTTCTGAGGGTGCTTGTGTGCGAGAGTATGTACCTGCAATCATAAGAAATAATTGGTTAAAGACCACACTATTTTCAATCTATTTTTCTTAACGTGTTCATATTTGTATTATCGCTTAAAACTTGTCAAAACACATACTAAATATTTTTAGATAGGCTAGAAGGGAGTAAAATAATTTTATATAGGAAGAAAATATTTTTATGAAGCTCATATGTATTTTTAATAATTCTTAAAAGCTCAAAAACAATTTTTAGAATTAAAACTACATTAAAAATTAACGATCCTAAATGTTCCACGATTTATTCAGAAAAATATACGTGTCAGAAATCTTCATATTATATGTCGAAATTTTACTCTTGACTAGTAGAATATGAAAATATTTTTATATGTAGGTGTTTTCGTGTAATATGGGAGATATAAGTGTTTTTATCAATTCTGAATTAACTATCGTAATCTTTGAAAAATCATAACTTGAAAAATAAACTTCGAATTGAGACGAGACTGGCGCCTATGCGTTCGTGACAATGCGTAGGACATTTTTGTATTTTTAGATTTTTTGTCTAGGCCCTATATTTTCAGTTTCTAATTTTTTTTCTATTAAAAACATTTTCTCTCTCTTTTTCTCTCTCTAACCTCTCTCTCTCTCTCTGTTATGTGCGACCAACTGCTGTTGTTGCTTTTGTTTGCGCCTTTGCGCGCGCTGTTGCGGATGCCAAAGGGGACGAGCGGCCAGGGGGGCGGCATCGGGAAAGGGGTGGTTGAGGGTGGCACGCGGCGGGGGCCATAGGCCCGTGCGTGGTGGCGTGCGTGGCAGCAAGTCTCTCGGGCTATTTTCGAGTGTTTTCGACACGGATGAGCTCCGACGAGCTCGGAGGAGGCGTGGGGGCAAACACTGCGAGGCAAGGAGGCTGAGGGGGAGACCAGGGCGAGTGGGTGCAGTGGCAGGTCGTGCGGGTGGGCTCGTCGGTGGCTTCACGGAGGTGAGGTTAAACGGTGGGGAAAGTGGAGCTCGAGGCTCGGGCACGATGGGAAGGTGGTGGTGGTCGGATGATCGATGGCGGGGAGCTTGGAGGGAGGCCACGGCTAGAGGGTGGTGTTGGTGGTGTTGTGTTTTAGTGGTGGTGGAGGGGAAGCCGTGTGCTCATGGGGAGGAGAGGAAGGGGGTCAGCGTGGCTATGGCCTCGAGATAAGGGTCGTCTCACCGACGACTGTGAGAGAACGAGGGTCGAGGGGGAGGGGAGTTCGGTTGCGGGAGTTGGGTGATGGGTTTTGAATGAAAGAGATGGGAGGGGATGCGCCAAACGAAGGGGAAAGGAAGGAGGTTAAATAGGATTAGAATGTTATAAGCATTAGTTCGGGTCTAATTTAATAGGGGATTGGGTGTTTTGGGGGAATGAATCAAATTAGGGGGAGAGGAAAACATGAAGCCATGTTTTCCTCGGTTGGACTGGGTTAGGGTTAATTAAATAGTTATTTAGGTTAAGATAAAAAATGTAATTAGAGATGTAATTAGGAAATGGTAATTAGTAAAAACGAAATTACGATTTTGCCCATGAGATGAAACGACTTCGAAATTTTTTGAAAATAATACCACAGGTCCGTATCTTCACGTGGATCATGAAAATGAAGTCCATTTTCAGATTTGTGCGACAAAAAATAGAAAAATTCATTTACTCAACTTTGAAATCGTTTGAAATCGTCTTGTTAGGGAAAAACGTGCACTATGAAAACAAGCCGTTACATTCTACCCTCCTTACAAAAATTCCGTCCTCGGAATTCAAAAGACCAATCATTGCCTAATCAATTAAACGATCAACGGGAAGGCTTGATGAATGATAACGATATAGAAAGATAAGTTGTTAATAGCATGAAATATGATGTGATATCATAGCATCAAGAAAACAAGAGATGTTATATATGAATACATACTATTAATATCATCATATCTTCCGTAACTAGTCCCGAAACCTAGTATCATCACAATAGTTACCCCGACTTCTCAAGTAGCCAAGATTAATATGAGATAATGGCATCACATGAAAATGAGGGCTAATATGATGACAACATCTGTTCGAACTTGGAATTTGAGGTGATAAGACAATATCAAGCTATTGAAACCACATCAAAAGGAAGATCATAAAGTTTAAATCTTATAATCATGCTAATTGTGACTAACTGGGCCTAGCCAAGGATGTCATTCATAATATAGCATACAAAGAGGGGTATCGATTTATCCATATGCAGTTGTGTTGTTACACCTAACCAGCCAATCACCAATGCCATCAACTCTCATAATATCCAATAACAAGCCAACATCCAGGAGAACACCAAAAAACAAATACAAGGCAAACTTTCAAGGACCATACTTATCTCTATCACTCCTTCCAGTAATACCCATAACAGCCAACAACAAGCCAACACCAAAACTATCTTCCAAATCCAAGCACAAGGCCGACATCTAACCACAATACCTAAGGCCAATAGCATGCCAATACTCATCCCCAATGATACCCCTTACCAACTCCATTGGTCAACATCCACAATTATCATCATTAACCCTAAACAAGTCAACGACCTAGAACACACAGTCCAACAAACATGAAAGAGTGGATCCAAAAGAAACCGAAGCGAGCCACCAATAGGGGCAATACCTAGGGCAAGGAGCTCGAAAGAAGTCCAAGAATCGCAACTTCCCGAGATCTCAACCACATGGAAACAACGAGGGTGGTGGTGAGGGTCGTCGCTAAGCCCAACAATCCCAAAAATCTTGAAGTATATCATAGGTCAGCCATCGACGGCTGTTGATCCATGTTGTGCGACGGCTGTGACTGCTCGATGTGGCTGGTGTCACCGAAATAAGGTGGGGGTGGCAGAACTTCGGGTGAGACGAGATGGGTTGGGCTATCAGGGGAGAGACAGGGTGTAGTGGTGGGTGTCGACACGGCATAGGGGAAACCACGGGATAGGTTTGGTGAGGGAAGAGATGAGATGATTAAATGGGGTGCCGAAGTCGTTGATAGGGTAGGGTAGGCTGAGTTGGGGCTCGAGGAAAGAATGCAGACAAAAGAAAATAAAGAAGAGGAAGACGGTGGACGGAAAAAGGATTCAACCAATGGGAAGTAGGGTATATGGTGAAAGCAGTGGATAGAAGAAGAATACAAGCTCAAGAAAGACGAAGAAAAAGTAGCTGCCTACACTTGCACGTCTTGGTTTGGTTCGTCTCAATATTCTAGCACCATCCTCAAATGATTGGCATACTTCTGAATATCCTTCGAAGACGTCGTTGAAGAGGACTACCATGAATATATTCAAGCACTCGTAGAATACTTGGATTACGAGACTCGTGAATACCTGCGGTGGGTTGACCACACCAATGGCATCATCAAGTATTCGTAACGAATATACTTGGCCTTGGAAGTAGTCTTCAAGACGTTAACTTTCAGCTGGTGATATCCACTTCTTAAGTTCAACTTTACTTGATCCGTCGGGTTGATCGAAATGTCACTGATGCGAGGAAGATGACAATTGCTCTCCACAGCCATCTAATCCAACGATCGATAGTCGATACTCTTGTACCAAGATCCATTCTTCCAAGAGCATTCCAATATTAGGTCGCATCCATTTATCTCGCAATAAATCATTCAATCGAGCATGAAGCTCAAGTGGCGTTGTGCGTAAAGTGCCTTCATACTGGTTGAGTGCCTGACATCAGATCAATTGAAAACTCGAGGACGTGATCCAAAATAATCCTAGGAGATCATTCAAAAATATGTCTAGGATTTCTCAAATCACTTCAACTCTTTCTTGCTCAACTTTTATTGCAGTCGTCACTGCCTCCGTAAGTCTGGCCTGACCTTCACTGGTCTTTCTGATCTGCTCCCATTGTCGGACTCAAACTTTGGATGATCGATAATTCGAATGATACCCTCCTTACAAAAGAGTACCAGAGTTCAAGTGAACTAAACGAAAATAGAAAGATTCTAAGAAGGTCAATCGAAAGGTCATCAAGCTAAAGGAAGGGTGATGAAGAAGAAGTGAGTAGATAGCTCAACTAATGGAACATCCATCTGGTTTTCATCAAAGGAGGTTATGACGATATATCCAAAGATTGTAACACAAGTTCCTAGACAAGTGTTAAGAGTTCAAAGAAGGTGATGAGGATTAAAGAAGACGAAGAAAGATGGGTAATAAGTACGCTTCACCCGTATGTCCTATACAGGTGAGAACTCGAGATGTTATGTACTCGAGATATATTTGAGTAGTTCATACTGTAACGACCCACTCCCGGGGGCCCGTTACTTATTTGATATTTGCGCAGGTCCTGCAGTTAACCAGTGAAACCAAAATAGCCACGATGCAGAGATGTATAAAAATACCCAAATAGCGTCCAATTATTACAATACAAGATGTCCCAACAGATATACATGAAAGAAGAAAAGTACACAACTGAAAATAGCTCTGAAAGCTGCGGTCTCATGGTCGAACTCTGGCGCTATCAACCCAAGAGCACCTCCCTCCATATGTACGTCGTCTGCGGTGCCACGGAGATGGAACCTTAGGTAAGTCACAACAATTCTAAATAAAGAAAGAGAGGTACTGTACAAGTATGACAAAGAAGACCAAAGTGAAAGTAAAGTACGGTGCAGTGTCTGTACAAGAGTAGAAAGTAAAAGTACGGCAAGTAAAGTGCAGTGACTGTACTGGCAAGGAAAGTAAAGTGCATGTACTGTAAAGAAAGTAACTGTGCAAGTTACACTAGAACAACGTGACTCAAGTCTCAGAGTACAATATGTGACCGTTCAGTTCGTCTCTTGCCTGGGTGATACCCAGACGAATGCCGGAACCCAGGCAGTAGGATGGTTTGCCGAAACACAGGCAGCTAGACCAGAGACTGAAACACAGGCAGCTTGACATGTAGATCGAACTCTAGTCACTCCCGTACTCTCGCAACTGTGAGTTACCCCGAAACCCCGGTGATGTGTCAATTACAAGTTCTATACATGATTGTTCCACAGAATGTTCCCCATGTTAGTCACAACAGGTCAACTGGTTGACTTCCTCATTGAAAACCAGCAAGTAGGATAAAGACAAGTCCAACACCAAAAGCTGTTACTTCCGTGCTTTGAGCACGTGGTAGTGTGGTTTAGCACACAATTTACCCAAGTTGGTAGTTGTGTGCTACAACCACCAAAGTTTAAAGTTGGCAAAGTAATCTTTGGTTGATTACTTTCATTTTAGTTTAGATCTCCTGTTCGGTTCAAGTCAAATTGCCGTTCGAGGCTATAGGAGTGTCAACGGTTCATACGAGCACAGTAAACTAGTTTTCTAAACTTAGAATCTGTCGTGACTTACTATATTCGAGCTCGTTGTGGCAAGACGAGGTTGGAGCTAGAAGAGCTGGTGCACGAGGATTGGTACCTGTAATCACAAAAATAGTTGGTTAAAGAACGCTAAATTTCTATTGAGAAATTGGTTGGTTTGATTTTTAAACCGATTGAAACGTTATCGAAAAAGGTTCTAAATTTTTATATAGACTATATATGGTAAAAATAGTTTTACTGCAAGAGGGAATATTTTTCTGAGGCTTATAGTAATTTCTATAATTTTTAAAAGCTCAAAAACCATTTAAAAACCATTATTCAATTAGTAACGTATTTATTCCACAATTTCTTCTGGGTGCAATCTACATCGGAATGTTGCAAATGAGATGTCAAAACGACCGTCTTGGAGAGATAGATAACATATATTTTTCTCAAGTATTAGTTTACGTAAAAATAAGAAGATACGGATTTTTGAACGAAAATCAGGTATTTATCTTTTAGGGTTAAAAATTAATTCTGGAAAAAATAAGCATTGGATTGAGATGAAACTAGCTCCATTGGGTCCAGAATATTATTTCTAATTTTCTGGAGCTAGTCTCGCATTTTTATGGGGCTTATATAATTAGTTATGGATTTAAAACCAATAATAGCCAATTATTAATCAATAATTTACTGAAAATACGAAAGAATCCTCATATTTACGATTTTGCCATCATCACCTCCCGCTCTTCGTTCTCCTTCATTCGTCGACAGCACGGAGGGGGGTGGTTCACCTTCGTTCGAAGGCCGACGGCGACGAGAGGCTCGACGGCGGATCGGTGGCGGGGAGCTGCATCCGGGGGCGGAGCACGGCTGTGTTGTCGTGGCGGGAGCTTCTCAGGTGAAGCGACCACGTACAGAGGGCGCTGCGTGCTTCGGGGACGAGGGACGTCGTCGTCGGCGTTGCTGCAGCGGACGGAGGACGGCGGAGGCTCGGGGAAGCTCTGTCGGAGCGGCGGCGGGTCCAGCTGAGCGGAGAGGCGCCTCCGGCGGCTCTGTCGGCGTCGTAGCGAACGGCTGTGGGAGACGTTCAGGCTGCGGGATTGAAGGCGGACGGAGCGGAGGCTCACGGCGGTCGACGTTGACCGTAGGGAGAGAGGGGGAGACGAACGCGGGGAGATGGTGAGAGAGGAAAGAGTTTGAGAGGGAGATAGACTTTGAGAGCGGGGGAAAAGATTTTTGTGCGGGCATGGGTTGAGGGAAAACGAAACGAGAGAGAGATAAAGAGTCTGTGGGTTGGGGTTTCGAACAAGAGATGGGGTGTGTGCTTGGGAACAAGAGATATGGGTTCATATATATAGGGTTAATGATGGTGGGGGGTTGCTGATGAACGAAGAGGGGATTGTTGGATGAAAACGGGTTCACCCATCTAAGTTGTTGGAGGGTTAGGTAGAGGTGATTAGGTAGGGTAAATTAACAGGTAATTAATTAAGGTGATTATGGAGGTAAGTAAGGTAATTAGTGAAACGAAATTACGAAAATGCCCCTACTAGTAAACGTGTCCGAAAAATTACGAAAACATACCCACGGGATCGTATCGTCACGAGGATCGTGAATACGAAGACCGTTTCTGGGGTTGAGCTACGGAAATACTAGTTTTTGGCCAAAACGTTTAGAAAGCGGGTTTGCGGGTTCTCTATCAAAATGATATCAGAAAATTATGAAATTAATGTGGGGAGCCCTAAATGATCATAGGATGCTACTACGGAAGTTTGAAAATGTTTTGAAGACGTTTGTATAGAAAATAAATTCATTGAGCCAAAACAGCAATATCTAAAAATGAATTTTTATCAGATCTTTTAGAAGTATTTGACGAAATCCGATTTTACTAAAATACTCCATAACTAGTCTGGTACTTCCAAATATTTTTATAAGAAATTTTTGATATCAGTTTTGTTATAAAATTCCTGACTACATTTATAAAGAGATTTTAAAATGTTAAAAATACGTTAAGCACGTAAATTGAAGTGTTGAAAAATACAGGTCGTTATATCCTACCCTCCTTAAAAATAATTCCGTCCTCGGAATTTAAAAATCTCTTTTGAAAATAATTGATTTTATGAAGAAGCTCAAACAAATAAATGATAGAAAAGATAGCAATCTTTATAAATCAGGTTGTAAATAACATGAAATGCGATAAGAAAATAAGGGATGTGACTAATATATATTATCAAGTAGCCAAGATAATGTCATTACATGAAAAGGAGATATATTAAGATGATGACATCTGTTCGAACTTGGAACCTGAGGTGATAAGCCAGTAGCAAACTATTTAAACCACAAAAAGAGCATAACGTTTAAAACTTTCAACTCAAATAAATGATGACTACATGGTCTGGATCTTAATCATGTAAATCATCGTCATAGCATACAAAATCGTAAGGGATAAACCTAGTGCATCCTTACTGTTACAACTTAACCAGCCGAACACAAAGGACTTCATCTGCCACGCTACCAGATTGCAAGTCAGTACCCAGATCAACACATACAGGCAAGTATAAGGCCAACTCTCGAGGGTCAAGATCATCGCTACCACTTGTCCCAGCAGTCTCCATAACATCCACCAAGAAACCAACATCCTAGCCGTCTCCTAAATCCGAGCACAAGACCGACATCCAACTTCAACGCCTAGGCCCAAAAGTATGCCAATACCCAATCCTAAGGATACACCTTCCCAACACCATTGGTCGATATCTACGGTAAACACCATCAGCCCTAAGCAGTTCAACGACCAAAAACTTAGGAACCTACAAGCACTAAGGAGCACCCCTAAGAAACACTCGAAGCTGGGCAGCTCAAGGGGGAAGAACCAGAAAAAGGAGCTCCCAATGATACCAAGGGCGGCGGGTTCCCAATATCCCGACCACACGGCAATAGCGAGGGCGACGGTGAGGGCTGTCACTAAGCCCAACAAACCCCAAGGTCGTCGGTGGGCCATCGGAGGCTGGCGATCCACGTCGGCGAGCGCTGCGACTGGCTGTCGATCCATGGTGGGGAGGGCCTCCGGGATGGAGCGAAGCGGAAGCTGGTGGATCTTCGGGTGAGGCCGGCGGATCGGAGATCGGAGCGGCGATGCGAGGTCCGATCGAGCTCGCTTGGGGAAGAGGCCGGGAGGGGGAGTGGGCTTGTCGGAGCGGAGGGGAACCACGGGGTGGCTTAGGGAGGAAGGAGAGGGGTTAAAAGAAAAGGGGGGAAGGGGCACCGAAAGTCGGGTTAGGGTAGGGTAGGGTTCGGCGGGAACGTATCTCGAGGAGGGGAAGCGGACAAACGAAATAAAGAGGGGGGGAAAGGTGGTCGATGGGAAGGGAAATCAAACCCTTGGAGAGAAAAAGACGGGTACAAGATAGAAGTAGGGGCTAGAAGAGAAACACTAGCTCAAAAGATGCAAACAGCCTACACTTACCATCCTTTAATACTTCTGAGCGTCCTTCGATCCGCTTCCGTTGTCGAATTCGAACTCCTGGTGATCGAAAATTGAATGCTACCCTCCTTAGAATAAACGTAGCTAGAGTTCAGATGAACTAAAAGTGATTAGGAAGAAGTAAAAGAATCAGGAGGCCATCATTAGCTAAAGAAAGGGTGATAATGATGGAGATCGATGGTGTTACATAATCACGATTCACATCCTTGCGGTCCAGCGGACACGGCCAGGGAAGTGACTAAGCCAGGATCACTTACACCTAGTCTAGCTAGGTTGATCCAACAAACTTAGCCAAGCACATTGACCGGATCATGGTCCATTGAAGGAAGCTTATCATTTAAATGCGTGCCATCAACAACTGAAGGAAAGGTGATGAAGTGGGTAGATAATCCAACCAACGAAAAAAATCACTATAACTGCTAGCAAAAGAGGGTACCAGAGAGGTATAATCAAGAATGGAACACGAATTCCTAAGCAAGGGTTAAGAGTTCAAAGGAAGTAAGGAAGACTTAATGAAGATGGTAATAAGGACACTTCACCAGTATATCCAATACAGGTGAACACTCGAGACATCTCGTACTCGAGGTTAATTTGAGTATCTTATATTATACATCCTGATCTTGCTATAATGTTCATGAGGTAGTTAGCGAGGACCTGCATGGGCCACCAAACTTGTAACGACCTACTCCCGGGGGCCCGTTACTTATTTGATATTTGCGCAGGTCCTGCAGTTAACCAGTGAAACCAAAATAGCCACGATGCAGAGATGTACAAAAATACCCAAATAGTGTCCAATTATTACAATACAAGATGTCCCAACAGATATACATGAAAGAAGAAAAGTACACAACTGAAAATAGCTCTGAAAGATGCGGTCTCATGGTCGAACTCTGGCGCTATCAACCCAAGAGCATCTGCCTCCATATGTACGTCGTCTGCGGTGCCACGGAGATGGAACCGTAGGTAAGTCACAACAATTCTAAATAAAGAAAGAGAGGTACTATACAAGTATGACAAAGCAGACCAAAGTGAAAGTAAAGTACAGTGCAGTGTCTATACAAGAGTAGAAAGTAAAAGTAGGGCAAGTAAAGTGCGGTGACTGTACTGGCAAGGAAAGTAAAGTGCATGTACTGTAAAGAAAGTAATTGTGCAAGTTACACTAGAACTACGTGACTCAAGTCTGAGAGTACAATATGTGACTGTTCAGTTCGTCTCTTGCCTGGGTGCTACCCAGACGAATGCCGGAACCCAGGCAGCAGGATGGTTTGCCGAAACGCAGGCAGCTAGACAGGAGGCCGAAACACAGGCAGCTTGACATGTAGATCGAACTCTAGTCACTCCCGTACTCTCGCAACTGTGAGTTACCCCGAAACCCCGGTGATGTGTCAATTACAAGTTCTATACAGGATTGTTCCACAGGATGTTCCACATGTTAGTCGCACCAGGTCAACTAGTTGACTTCCTCAATGAAAACCAGCAAGTAGGATAAAGACAAGTCCAACACCAAAAGCTGTTACTTCCGTGCTTTGAGCATGTGGTAGTGTGGTTTAGCACACAATTTACCCAAGTTGGTAGTTGTGTGCTACAACCACCAAAGTTGAAAGTTGGCAAAGTAACCTTTGGTTGATTACTTTCATTTTAGTTTAGATCTCCTGCTCGGTTCAAGTCAAATTGCCGTTCGAGGCTATAGGAGTGTCAACGGTTCATACGAGCACAGTAAACTAGTTTTCTAAACTTAGAATCTGTCGTGACTTACTATATTCGAGCTCGTCGTGGCAAGATGAGGTTGGAGCTAGAAGAGCTGGTGCACGAGGATTGGTACCTGTAATCACAAAAATAGTTGGTTAAAGAACGCTACATTTCTATTTAAGAAATTGGTTGGTTTGATTTTTAAACCGATTGAAACGTTGTCGAAAAAGGTTCTAAATTTTTATATAGACTATATATGATAAAAATAGTTTTACTGCAAAAGGGAATATTTTTCTGAGGCTTATAGTAATTTCTATAATTTTTAAAAGCTCAAAAACCATTTAAAACCCATTTTTCAATTAGTAACGTATTTATTCCACAATTTCTTCTGGGTGCAATCTACATCGGAATGTTGCAAATGAGGTGTCAAAACGACCATCTTGGAGAGATATATAACATATATTTTTCTCAAGTATTAGTTTACGTAAAAATAATAAGATACAGATTTTTGAACGAAAATCAGGTATTTATCTTTTAGGGTTAAAAATTAATTCTGGAAAAACTAAGCATCGGATTGAGATGAAACTAGCGCCATTGGGTCCAGAATATTATTTCTGATTTTCTGGAGCTAGCCTCACATTTTTATGGGGCTTATATAATTAGTTATGGATTTAAAACCAATAATAGCCAATTATTAATCAATAATGTACTGAAAATACGAAAGAATCCTCATATTTACGATTTTGCCATCATCACCTCCCGCTCTTCGCTCTCCTTCGTTCTTCGACAGCACGGAGGGGGGTGGTTCACCTTCGTTCGAAGGCCGACGGCGACGAGAGGCTCGACGGCGGATCGGTGGCGGGGAGCTGCATCCGGGGGCGGAGCACGGCTGTGTTGTCGTGGCGGGAGCTTCTCAGGCGAAGCGACCACGTACAGAGGGCGTTGCGTGCTTTGGGGCTGAGGGACATCGTCGTCGGCGTTGCTGCAGCGGACGGAGGACGGCGGAGGCTCGGGGAAGCTCTGTCGGAGCGGCGGCGGGTCCAGCTGAGCGGAGAGGCGCCTCCGGTGGCTCTGTAGACGTCGTAGCGAGCGGCTGTGGTAGACGTTCAGGCTGCGGGCTTCACGGCGGACGGAGCGGAGGCTCACGGCGGTCGACGTTGACCGTAGGGAGAGAGGGGGAGACGAACGTGGGGAGATGGTGAGAGAGGAAAGAGTTTGAGAGGGAGATAGACTTTGAGAGCGGGGAAAAAGATTTTTGTGCGGGCATGGGTTGAGGGAAAACGAAATGAGAGAGAGATAAAGAGTCTGTGGGTTGGGG
Source organism: Scilla litardierei (assembly GCA_030789695.1). Lineage (NCBI taxonomy): Eukaryota > Viridiplantae > Streptophyta > Magnoliopsida > Asparagales > Asparagaceae > Scilla > Scilla litardierei. Next base: position 103,607,964 of record CM061141.1, read on the forward strand.
TTTCGAACAAGAGATGGGGTGTGTGCTTGGGAACAAGAGATATGGGTTCATATACATATGGTTAATGATGGTGGGGGGGTTGCTGATGAACGAAGAGGGGATTGTTGGATGAAAACGGGTTCACCCATCTAAGTTGTTGGAGGGTTAGGTCGAGGTGATTAGGTAGGGTAAATTAACAGGTAATTAATTAAGGTGATTAGGGAGGTAAGTAAGGTAATTAGTGAAACGAAATTACGAAAATGCCACTACTAGTAAATGTGTCCGAAAAATTACGAAAACATACCCACGGGATCGTATCGTCACGAGGATCGTGAATACGAAGACCGTTTCAGGGTTTGAGCTACGGAAATACAAGTTTTTGGCCAAAACGTTTAGAAAGCGAGTTTGCGGGTTCTCTATCAAAATGATATCAGAAAATTATGAAATTAATGTGGGGAGCCCTAAATGATCATAGGATGCTACTACGGAAGTTTGAAAATGTTTTGAAGACGTTTGTATAGAAAATAAATTCATTGAGCCAAAACAACAATATCTAAAAATGAATTTTTATCAGATCTTTTAGAGGTATTTGACGAAATCCGATTTTACTAAAATACTCCATAACTAGTCTGGTACTTCCAAATATTTTTATAAGAAATTTTTGATATCAGTTTTGTTATAAAATTCCTGACTACATTTAAAAAGAGATTTTAAAATGTTAAAAATACGTTAAGCACATAAATTGAAGTGTTGAAAAATACAGGTCGTTACACATACTGTACATCCTGATCATACTATATTGTTCACAAGGTATTTAGCGTGGACCTGCATGGGCCACCAAACTTGTAACAACCTATTCTAAGGAGGGCTATAACTTATTTTATATACTCGCAGGTCTGCAGATCACCAGTGAAAACAATATAACCACGATGCAGAGATGTACAAAAGTACTCAAATAGCGTCCATTTATTACAATCCATATTATACAACAAGGATACATGAAAGAAAATAAATACAGCTGGAAAATACACAACTCTAATCTAAAAGTCAGCAGCCTCAGAGTTGAACCCTGGCTCATCGATCTCAGGAGCCTCTATGTCAACCTGTTCGTTGTCTGCGGTGCCACGAAGATGGAACCGTAGGTAAGTCACAATAATTCTAGCAATAGAAATAAAGTAGTACAAAAGTATAGACATGCTATGGTAAAAAACTAAAGATGATCATACAAGTGTAATGGGTAATGTTAGTTCTTGGGTTTAAAAATAACGTTGTTTTGATGATGATCAATACGTTATGTTAGTGTGTTAATCAATTTTATGTCTTAGTCTCAGTTTATCTTATTGATTATCTATTGATGAGAAAAAGCATAATGCTTGGAGGATGATGCAATGATTATATTAAAGACCTTCAAGAGTGATGGAGTGCTCAAGCTTGGATGAAGTCATGAAGATCATCTAATGAATCCAAAGCTTGGAGCATGATGATGGATGGACATCGAGAGGAGCAATGACAAAGCTTGGAGCTTGATGAAGGGAAGCTCATCAAGGGGTGCCAAAGCTTGGAGATGACTGGGAGCATCAAAGTATCGTGAGCTTGAAGACATAGACTCTAGGAGATGCAATATGTAATCAATGTAATTTCAATTACTTGCATTTCTCTTTTTGAGTCTAGGATTATTGTAATGCCTTGATAGATGGTCATACTCTCATGCATATGCATTTAACCATCTTAGTGAGCCTTAATATTATCATAGAATCTAACCTAATAGGTTCATCTTGCCCAAAGACTCAATTGGAGTCTCTGGCTCTCCAACAGTCCCCTGATGAAGGTTTTACAGTCGATTGGGTGATTCCAGGCACCTGTCGAGCCTTCTACAGTCGACTGTAGTGCACTACTCAAGTCAACCTTTTATTGACTCATACTTGAGCTTATGGAACAGTCGACTAACGTCAATTTACAGTCGCCTGTCTTCCAACAGTCGCCTGTGAATTGTTCTACAGTCGCTTGTCTGCAACTTGCTTTGTCTGGGCTTCATCCCAATTTGCAAGTCAGTCGACTGTTGCAGTTTTTACAGTCGCCTGTCTATTTGACAGTTGCCTATACTCTGGCCATCAGTCATGTGTCAGCATACAGTGCGTAAGTTGCATCTCTCTGTTTTATTCCATCCCATGCAGCAGTCGCCTACTGAAGGATTACAGGCGCCTGTCCTATATACAGTTGACTGTGTAGTCTTCATCAGTCGACTGTCCTAGCTCAGTTTATAGCCAATGGGTTTTATTTAACCGTTGGCCAGTCGACTGTCATATGTTCATCAGTGAACTGTCGTTGACGTTTCTGCCCAAAATCTAGTTGTTGCAGATTTCTTTCCTTTCGGTTTTTGGCTGGTTTTATGGGGTCTTCTAGACTTCCTATTTATAGGAGATGGCTTAGTTAATTTAGAACTTCTTGGTTGATATTGAATATATTTAAGAATCAATAGCCACTCGTAACTCTCCCATTTCTCTCTCATGAGCATATTACTCTTCATGCATTGAAGCTAGCTCATAGGAAAATTCTCGAAGGGATCTAATTCTCATTCCTTTATTGGAGATCATCTTTCTTCTTTTCATTTCATACACTCAAGTGAGAAGTATTAGGATTCATTCATAGAAGAGAGAAAGATCATCAAGTGCAATCAGAGCCTCATCTCAAGCACTTGAGTTTCACTTGCATGCCTTCTTTTTCACATTGGTAAGATCATATCAAGGCATAGGTAAGTGTTATTTCATTTCACCTTTGTGATAACCCGAATTCTCTTTGTGGGAATTAGATACTCTCTTTGTGGGAGTTACTCTCTTTGTGGGAGTTTGATGTCCTAGTGTAGGGCTAACCCTAATTCTCTGTATGGGAGTTAGTAATTCTCTGTGTGGTAGTTTGACCCTTGTGTAGGGCTTGTTTGGTTCTTGTATAGGACAAAATCCTCTGTGTGAGCTATCTCTTTGTGGGATTGTATTCACTTCTCTTTGTGGGAATAGTGAATGTTGGTGTGGCTGGACGTACCCAAGTTTTGGGGAACGAGGGTAAAATCCATGTGTTTGCGATTGTTGTTATTGAGCACTTTGATTATTTTCTGCTGCTTATTGTGCTTTAATTTTAGTAACTTTAATTAAGCACTTTGTTTGCCATTACACTATTCAACCCCCCTCTAGTGTGTGTAGCCCCGCAATGTCCCTTACAGTTGGTATCAGAGCCTTGGTTTGGTAGCTTTTGCAAGCATGAATTTTATGTCTCAACTACATCCTCCCAAGTTCGATCCAGAGAACTATACTCAATGGAGGAGCAAAATGATCAATCACCTTAAGAAGAACAATCTCTTGGATGCGGTGACTTTGGATGTCTCAGATTCAAACTTCGTGATAGACGCCCACACCAAAAGAGCTTTGTGCATCTCCATGTGGGACCATGAAAATGAAGATGTTGGATGCATAAACAGGCACATTAAATGTGGATCTATTGACCGCCCGTCCGTTTTGCACTCAAATCGGGACGGGGATACTAGGATTAGAATTTGTAACCGCAAGTGCACGGTGTCGAAGTGTGGCTTGGGGCTCGAACGCAGGGAGGCGTGTGTTGTGCTTGTGAACAATCGGGATCCTGATCACCCAGTGGGTGAGCTAGCTTAATCGCTTGTTGGGCGTCACGATAGTAAAATGAAAAAGGTGTAAGAGATAAAAAAAGGTCAACCTAGGACTTTGGCTTCCGCCCTATCATGAGTTCTCACTATTACGACCGAAGGATAGGAATGTGATTGGATTCTAGTGTTTAACGGTGAGACATTGTCTATAATAGTGGTACCTAGCGTCCCATGGGCCCGATATTCCGGTCGATGCCCAGGATGATACGCTAGGTCTATCTGGGTTCGAACGGTGGGCATTCCCATGTCCTACACCGCCCGACTCCGGGAGCACTAAGCTCGTAATGATTGCTCCCGACATTTCATCCAAGCCGCTCCCACGTGCGAGGAATCAATGTCTACGCTAGGAGGTGATCTGTGAATAGGGAATCAAACTCCCGTTTTATTTCCCCTTGGCCCGACGGTTAAAGGCGGTCTTTCTCCCTCACGTGACAATAAAACGCCCCTTCATAACCATCTAAATCCATATATCCTATCGAATCCCTAATCCTATGGTCGTTCTAGAGAGAACCTACGAAGGAGCTTCCACCAATGTTCCAGATTTAAGAACTACTCACTAATCATGGCATGAAAGGTGATAAAACAGATTATAGCCATCTAAATGAAAAGCAAGCAATAGATTACTATAGCAAATGATAATATAAACGCAATATTAAAGTATTGAAACAATCAAGAAACTTACAAATGAAAAAAAATTCAGAGTAGTCAAAACCCTTAAAAACAGCTTAAGAAAATGGGGATTACGTTTTCTGGGAAACCTAGCTCTATTTATACATTTTGGCAAGATGCCAGGGAATATTCCCATTAAAAGACAAAAATAGATGTTCACCCGATCGGATGAGGCAGCGGGAATTTTGCTCTTCAGCTTCTGATAATTTTCACCCAATCGCTGAACCGATCGGGTGAGTCTTCGGGTTCTCGAGCTTGGGAAACAGCTGATATAGGTGATCCGATCGGTTGACAAGTCAACCGATCAGGTGAACTTTGGCACTCAAAATAGCATCCTGTGTCACATCCACCTGATCACTGAACCGATCGGGTGGAGTCGTCTCTTCCTCTGGACTAATACGGACGCACGAACCGATCGGGTGGATTTGTCCACCCGATCGGGTAAGAGCTGATACGTGATTTATCTTGACGATTGGCTCTCAGGGTATCGTGCGACACCTTACATTGCTCCGGGGGCTCATGATGTTAGCCTTATATGTCCCATGTGCCAGCAATATCCTACAAAAGCACACAAACACAACGAAAGTGAAAAGGAAATAAAAAACACAAGGGAATAGATTCGAAACAACGAAAAAACGACGGGAAATTACGAAGAAGACGTGCGTGAATAAATAAAATATAAATGCACGTCAAAATCCCCCAAGCTGAACCCTTCCTCATCCTCGAGGAAGACGAGTGAGAATAGGAGCTTGGAGGGGAAAATAGAAAGAAAGAAACAGAAAAAGAAAAGGAAATCCTAAATTACCTATCAGAGCCAATCGGAAACAAACACAATACACTAAGCAAGCACGCAAGAAGCATAACACTAAGCCCAGGAATACGAGTTACTACTAGTGTCGTGGGTCCACGTGGTGAAGCGCGAGTGAGTGTGGTTGTGAGCTAGCCAACGGTGTAATTATCTAAATCGTGCAATCAAGTTCCATATACACATATCCATGGAATGACCCAAATATCGAATCAATTCGAGTTAGCAGTGAATAATAGTTCAAGCATGCATGAGAATAGAGTAGGAATAGAAACATGTCATTTGTCAGGGACTCTACTGCTAGAAACTAGGAAATCGCCGCACGATTGCCAAGATGATTGCTAGAAAGCTCCTATGCCAAGTGTGTTCGAAAACGAAGTGGGTTGAGTAGGTGTGGAGGAGAGCACTTGGTGAAAATTCTCGCCTTCCTTTTATTCACGGCGATAGGAGTAATATTCACAACAGAAGATTTTTGGGGGTTTGGATATTTGTATATTTTTGGATTTTGGCTATACAAATTCTTTTTTTCATCTCTTTTTTTCATCTCTTTTTTTCTTTTTTTTTCTTCTTCTTTTTTTTTGAATTTTATTTTCCCTTCTCTCCTTTTTTTAGAAGTGGGATAATGCGCATTCTCCAAAAGCAGGTGAACGATGCGCTGGAAAGTGCCAAAATTGTGTACTCTTGTAAGTGGAAGTAAAGTACACGACAAGTGGATTTGCACCAAGTAAAACAAAAAAGAATTCGAATTCTAAACACTTGGGCAAAAGGAAATTTTTCGCGGATCAGAGCGTAAGCAACATGGGTTATCCTAGTCCTATTGGTAGAGTCCCGACACATGAGATTTGAAGCGTAATATATAGATGATTCATGCATAATGAAGCAGAAAGTAGAGGCAGTATACCGCATATTCGAAATTGAAGCATGATAGTCTAGGGGTCATCCAAGGATAGGCATATAAAACAAAATCACGACCTAGAAACACACCAACTAGCTAGTCACAACACACATCTCAACACAAAAAACAAAGTGAACCAATAGAGCATAAAACGCAATAGAACTCGGCTTCCTAGGGTTAGTAAGAATGATTATCGTAGCTCAGCTAAGTGTGTGTGCGGTTCAGTGGCAGTTTCATCATGCGGGGTCATCTCTAGGAGAGGGAGAATAAAAGCATGGAAAGAAAAAGAAAAACATGGCCAAAACGACTCAAAACAATGAAAAAGACACGACTTGACACACATAGTGTGACTCCCCCAAGCTGAACATTGTATTGCCCTCAATGCAATAGGAGTAAATGTGAGAGGGCAACGAAAGATGGGAGGAAAGTACGCACCAACAAATAAACGGGAAAAACATGAAAACACACACAAAGAGACATAGAAAAATAAAGAAAATAAATACCGAAACGAACTATACAAAAGACATACGCACAAACATACAAAACAAACACACAGCAAACAAGTGACACGACGACAATCACAAAATATTGATTTCCCCCAAGATGAACTCGACAATGCCCGAAAAAAATGTGATCATGGTGAATCAGGAAAAAAACTGGCTAGGGGGAAAATAAAAAAAAGGAAAATGAAATCAAGGTGCAGGAGCGGAAGGCTCCTCATCCTCCTTGGAAGAGAGTGGCACAGACAAATAAACGCATGAAAAACAAACAAAAAGATGGATCTCTCGCTGTCGAGAGGATTCGTATTTATTTAAAACATAAAATTTTACGCTATTGCTACACTACTGGATTGATATCACATATAGCAAAAGGCGGATCCAGTATCTTTGTCGGTACAGGCAACTGCTCCGACTGCTCCTTCCGTGGACCCGCCAGGTGCGTGTGTCCACGAACACCTACGAACTCTAGCAATGCATCCTCCAGAATTTCCACAAGGACTCCACCTGTCCCCTGTAAAGAATATGATGCATCAGTTCGCTGCAAAAATTTCACCCTCATAATAAAAGTATTCCAAAGAGGATCGTCTATAGAAATATATTAAATAAATAGTGGTGAACGATACTTCCTTGGAAATAATTCAATATCATCTTGTGTTGTGATAGCTATCTCCATGGTGTCCTCTCTCACCCGCTCAGGTGAATCTGGATCATAGGTGTGGACTTCCTCGACAGGTTCGTTCAATATGACACGTCCAAGCATACCTCCGATACATAATCGTACGTGTGCTACAAAAGGTACGACGTAGCAAGAATAGATGAATCAAAGTAAATATCAAATGAAATACGTGATGTAGAAATGGAGCGGGTAGAAATATCTCCCTGGCTGGGAGTAGTAAGCCTTGTGGGATAGTCCTTGGCGTCAGTGGAAGGATAAGGTGGCGGCGGAAGCTCTAAAGGAGGAAGGTAGTGCTCGAGATCCTCATGAATGGCTGTGTCCTCGTCTCAATGCACGACCTCCTCGTCGATAAGCTCTGGCTCCATGTGTAAGGCCTCCTCAAAATCATGCTCTGGCTCCATATGGTGCTCTATTGCCGCCTCAACAACTATCAATGTAGGCTCTCTCTGGAATGGTGATGCTGGCTGCTTATGTGTGTCAACTTGTGGGGATGTATCATGTGGAGGAGAATGCCTGCAAGCAATCCAAAAATTTATTCTATCCCCCTCAAGACTGATATGGATGTCTTCCTCAATTGTCCCGGCAGCCAAAACATGGTTCATAACAAAATCTGCAAAGCGTAACTCAAATGCATCGCATGCTGTAACACTAACTAAACCGGTGAACCTCACTGACTCCAAGATGCCCTCCAATAAGTTCTGAAATGTGTCCTCCTCTGGCGACGCATATGACTCAATTCCTGCTTCTTCACTGCCTCTTCGTCCATCCACTCTTCATAAGCAATAGATGTATCGTAGGATATGGGATCGACGATGGCACATTCTGGCTCTAGTAATATGACTGGCGATGATTCTTGCCCATAAGATGAAGAAGCAGAACTGATATCCTTGGAAATCATTGCAACCTTAAGCATGAGCGCATCGATTTCAGTGTCTCTTTTCACCAATTCCAATTGAAAATCACCCTTTTCAATCTTGGCTTGCATTTCAACCTGATGTGAAAGCATCTCATCAAGAAGGTGATCTCCCGTCTGAGCGTTCTGATCAAAATCTGTGGTACATATGGAAGCATGCATCCCATCAAAAGGGTATTCTCCCGTCTGAGCAGTCTGATCAAAATAGTATTGTCCCATCTGAGCACTATGATCAAAATAATATAGTCCCATCTGAGCGCTCTGATCAAAATCTGTGGCCCATATAGTATAATCCATAATACCCGATCAACAAAGTACATACCTGGAGAAAAATATCAGTGGCATAAAAGAATATACAAATGATAGTAATGGTGGCGAGGGTGAAATTTTCCCGATAAGGATGTGAGCTAGTCTCAAGGATCACTAGGTCCTAAATGTAACAAGCACGTTGTCTCCCCGGCAATGGCACCATAAAGCTTGACCGCCGCCTGTTTAACACTCAAATCGGGACAGGGATACTAAGATTAGAATTTGTAACCGCAAGCGCACGGTGTCGAAGTGTGGCTTGGGGGTCGAACATAGGGAGGCGTGTGTTGTGCTTGTGAACAATCGGGATCCTGATCACCCGGTGGGTGATCTAGCTTAATCGCTTGTTGGGTGTCACGATAGTAAACTAATAAAAAAGGTGTAAGAGATAAAAAAGGGCAACCTAGGACTTTGGCTTCCGCCGTATCATGAGTTCTCACTATTACAACCGAAGGATAGGAATGTGATCGGATTCTAGGGTTTAGCGGTGAGACGTTGCCTCTAATAGTGGTACCTAGCGTCCCATGGGCCCGATATTCCGATCGATGCCCATGATGATATGCTAGGTCTACCCGGTTTCGGACGGTGGGCATTTTCATGTCCTACACCGCCCGACTCTTGGAGCACTAAGCTCGCAACGATTGCTACCGACATTTCATCCAAGCCATTCCCATGCACGAGGAATCAATGTATACGCTTGGGGGGTGAGCTGTGTCTAGGGAATCAAACTCCCGTTTTATTTCCCCTTGGCCAGATGGTCAAAGGCGGTCTTTCTCCCGCCAGTGACAATAAAACGCCCCCACGTAACCATCTAAATCCCTATATCCTATCGAGTCCCTAATCCTATGGTCGTTCTAGGGAGAACCCATGAATGGGCTTCCACCAATGTTCCAGATTTAAGAACTACTCACTAATCATGGCATGAAAGGCGATAAAATAGATTATATCCATCAATATAAACATCAAGCAATATATTACTATATCAAATGATAATATAAACGCAATATTAAAGTATTGAAACGATCAAGAAACTTACAAATGAAAATAAATTCAGAGCTGCCAAAACCCCCTAAAACAGCTTAAGAAAATGTGGATTACGTTTTCTGGGAAACCTAGCTCTATTTATACATTTTGGCAAGATGCCAGGAAATATTCCCACTAAAAGACAAAAATAGACGTTCCCTCGATCGGTTGACAAGTCAACCGATCGGGGGAACTTTGGCACTCAAAACAGCAACTAGTGTCACATCCACCCAATCACTGAACTGATCGGGTGGAGTCGTCTCTTCCTCTGGACTGATACAGCAGTACGAACCGATCGGATGGATCTGTCCACCCGATCGGTTGAGAGCTGATACATGATTTATCTTGACGATTGGCTCTCAGGGTCTCGTGCGACCTCCCGTTACTCTGAGGACTCATGATGTTAGCCTTGTATGTCCCCTGCGCCAGCAATATCTTACAAAAGCACACAAACACAACGAAAGTGAAAAGGAACTAAAAAACACAAGGGAATAGATTCGAAACAACGAAAAACGACGAGAAATTACGGAGAAGACGTGCGTGAATATATAAAATATAAACGCACGTCGGCTATCTTGTGACCAAGTACACTGGAGGTGATGAGATTAAGTCAAGTGATCACTCCATATTTTACACCTTTTTTCCGCATACTTGCATGCCATTTAGACCGCCCAAATCATGTTTTTTCACGATATATCGACGATATTGCGATGCTTTTCACGATTTGTTGTTTTTGTCGCATTTCAGGTGATTTGGCGCGATTTGGAGTGATCATGAGATGCGCTCACTCTAGACGGCCACCGACGACCTCCCCGAGGGGTATTTTGCTGATTGGAGAGGAGCGGAAGAAGAATGGACGTCGCAGGAGCGACGAGGAGGCCAAAATAAGCAGAATGGGCATTTTTTGTGTCCCACTCGGCCGAGTGGAGGAGCCACTCGGCCGACCAGCGAGACACTGCTCGGCCAACCCGTTCAGACACGATTTCCATGTGTACTCGGCCGAGCGACGGAGACCACATCGGCCGAGTGACGATACCACGTCCGCCCGAGTGGCGCCCAGACGAAGCCCATCCAAAATATCGAAGTTACTATTTTTCGGCCATCTGAGCTTCAGAAGACCCACTCGGCCGAGTGGTAAACCACGTCCGCCCGAGTGCAGTGAAGCCATCGGCCGAGTGACAACAACTCACTCGGCCGAGCCGCCCCTGAACTGAAGCCCCCTGAAGCCCCCGACTTACTGGAAAATGACAGGGTTCTCACTCGGCCGAGCGACTTTTGTCACTCGGCCGAGTGCGATGCGCTGCCTGTAGCGAAATTTGCGGAAAACAGGCTGTGCAGGGGCGTTTTGGTCAGGATTTTTGGACGATTTTTGGGGCTATTTAAGCCCTGTTTTTCCCCTAGTTTAGGGAGCCATCTCTTATATTTTTTGCAGCTTTTTGAGACTACTTTTTGCTTTATTATTCGTGATTGGAGAAGAGGAAAAACCTGGATTTTTGTTGGATTAATTGAAGAACTACATTGGTTTGCATCTCTCTTCCCCAAAAAAACTCTATTTTTATTGTTTATATCATTGTTGTGATGAATTCCATTGCCTATTTTATTGATTATTTTTGTGCTATTGCTATGATTTGTGAGTAGTCTCCACGTCTTGGGGCGTGGGGATGAACCCTACAAGCCCAATTTCGTATTTGTGATAAATTGGTAGAAATTGTGCTTGAATCAATAATTAGAGATTAGGTTGGGATCGAATTACTACGGATAGCTAGGTATTCATATCAATTGGGATTTGCAAGAGATTGGATCCCAATTTGATAGGAAGCCCTAGAAATCCGAATTGGGTTGGAGTCGGACTTTCGAAGTATCGGTTTGCAAGAGATTGGACCGATACTAGGATCTCCGGGTGCAATTCCGTGCCGATACCCGTTTGCAAGAGATTGGACGGGTAGGAACTATCCTAATTTAGATTGTGGACCGAGTTTGCAAGAGATTGGACTCGGTGCATGATTGAACGATGATGTTGATCCTAATGCTAGCTTTCCTAGGCTAGGGTTTGCAAGAGATTGGACCCGACCCTTGGATAGCTATAGACCGGCAACAGCGCGAGAGCGTGAGCTTGGTTCCACATTTAGTTGCAACTAGTTCATCCAAATTCTCATTCTAGCAATTTTGATACCGACGAACCACATTTATGAAATACGGTGAGTAGCGGGAATTCCCCATTCCCTAGACGTTCTTTATTTGATTATATTTTTCGCACATTTGTCTGACGATTGTGACAGGATCACCCAAGGCAATTTCTCTCTATTCTTAAATAGCCAGGAGGATTAGGAGCAAGCACGGTCATTCGTCCTCCCTGTGTTCGATACCCGATCGCCGCTATACCGTGCGCTTGCGGTAAAACTACAACCGTTCTTTGGGTGTACACTCAGGATCGACCAAGTTTTTGGCGCCGTTGCCGGGGAGGCGATTGCGTTTGATTCTTTTTCACCCTAGCTATTCTTTTTCTTTTTATTATTATCATTATTTTTATTTCTTATTTCTTGCCTAACCCTTCCACGGTATTAATCATTTCTTTGAAACTCTGTTTCCCCTGTGCATGAACACGAGATCTACGGCGGACCCAGAAGACTTATTATTTGATCCCGAGATCGAACGTACCGCGCGGAGACTTAGAGCGGAAAAGAGACAAGATCCGGAAGGGAGGTATATGACCAACCCGGAAACTCCTGAAGAATTGGCGGCAAGGATGGCAAGGATAATCTCTATTCGAGATAGGCTTCGGCCTAAGACTTCTTCTACCACTTCGTCCATTGCCATGCCGGGGTTGGCGGCTGACAAGAACTTCGAGCTAAAGACTGGATTGGTGGTTTTGATGCAACAAGACCCATTTCATGGGAACGCACATGAGAACCCCCACTACCACATCCAACTATTCTTGTCAAAGTGCGCCACATTCCAGATGCCGGGGGTCTCCAACGACGCTATCAGACTGCGCCTCTTCCCCTTTACGCTAAAGGACAAGGCACTCTATTGGTTGAGGACGCAAGCTGAGGGTGTCTTCACCACTTGGGACGAGTTGGCGAGTGCATTTATTGACAAATTTTATCCGCCATCCAAGACGGTGAAGATCCGGAGCGCTTTCATGTCCTTCAAGCAAGGACCACAGGAGACGCTCTATGAAGCATGGGAGCGTTTTAAGGATTTGCAACATCAATGCCCGCACCACAGTATAGAGGATTGGGAGCTAGTTCATAGCTTCTACAACGGTCTCCAACCGGGGACCAAGCAAATTATTGATGCCGCGGCGAATGGTGCAATCTTGTCAAAGACTCCCGAGGAAGCTACGGCCCTAATTGAGGAGATGGCCTCAAATAACCAACAATGGGGCGATGAGCGAGGACACTCCACATCCTCCTTAAAGCCAACTAGCATCTACGAGGCGAAGGCCGTAGCGGAGCTCACGAGCAAATTTGATTCTCTCCACAAGGTGGTGGAGAGATTGGAGAAATTTATCACGGAGCCCCAAGGAAGCCCATCCACCTCCGCACCGACCAACCAAATGTGTGATTGGCAAGACCAATCTCAAGTCTTGTACTCGGGAGGAGAGCAAGGAGAAGGATCCTTGGAGCAAATACAATATGTTGCGGGGAACCAAGGGTATTGGTCCAATCCGGCCGCAAGAAATCATCCGGGATTCTCCTACGCCAACAATGAAGGATCCTTGAACCCGCCACAACCACCGCCTCAACAAGCTCGACCACCACCACCCCAACAACAAAACTATCCACCGAGGGGGCCTCCACAACAAAACTTTCAACCGAAGCAACAAGTTCCACCATATAGGCCTCCCGGATACAACCAAGGGTGGAGGAATCAAAATCAAAACCCTCCACAAGCTCCACAACGAACCGACTTCGAATCTAGAGTGGAGGCTTTCATGGTCGAGCAAAATAAGGTGAATGCTACTTTGAAGGTGGGGAAACAATCTCTTAATATCGTAGTGGCTCAAATATCGGAGCAATTGGCGTTGCTCAATCGGAACACTCAAAGATTACCGGCGCAACCGGAGCAAAACCCACGGGGCAACACGGGCCACATCAACGCCGTAGTTGTCGTCACTACTAGAGGCGGGAAGGACACCACCCCCGCTATGATACCTACCGAGGAGACCGTGGAGGAAAGCTTGGAGCCGGTTGAGCCGGTAGTTGAGGATGATAAGGAGAAGGAGCCATAAGACAAGGAGAAATCTAGGGCGGAGCGATTAATTGAGGAGAGGCGCTTCATGCCACCGGTCCCATTCCCCCAAAGGCTCGCTAGAGCGAAAATGGAGAAGAGGCTAGCCAAATTTCTCGAGTACCTAAGAGGAGTTAGCCTTAACATCCCCTTCCTCGACGCCATCGTCGAGATCCCCACGTATGCTAAATTCTTGAAGGACTTGATTTCGGGGAGGAAAAGGAAGGAGAAGATAATGCTAGCCGAGGAGGGCTCTTGGTTCACCAAGAGAGAGAAGGAGCCGGCAAAATTTAAAGATCCGGGGAGTTTTCGGATTCCTTGCACTTTGGGTGGCGTGCCTCTTCAAAAGGCGTTGGTCGATCTTGGGGCTAGTGTGAGTCTCATGCCCCTCTCCATGTTCTTAAAGCTCAACACCGGGACAAAGTTGAAACCCACCGACATGCGCATTCAATTAGCCGATGGCCGGATAACAAGGCCGGTGGGTATCGCCGAGGACATCCCACTTCAAGTCCCGGGTGGAATATGCTTGCCATGTGACTTCGTCATCATGGACGTTAAGGAGGAGGGAGACACCTCATTGATACTTGGACGCCCATTCCTCGCCACCGCCGGAGTCATCGTCGACGTGCGCGAAGGTACCTTAACCTTAAACGTCGGAAACATCGAGGTGGAGCTCCACATTCCTAAGGCAATGAAGCACATGCCTTACCACGAGGAGCTTGATTACATGGACCTCCTTGATGAGGTGATAGAGGAGGCGATTCCTCACTCAATCGGGGCTCTTTTTGATGAAGAATTTGAAGAAGGCCCGGATTTAAGCCAAGATGAAGAGAACAAAGACGATTCCTCCGACTTCTCCGCTGATGAAGATGAAGGCGACGCTGATGTCGCAAGGATTGGAGAGCTCTGCAAGCTCTCGAAATTAAAGTCTCAAAGGAAATCCCCGCCGGTGCGGAAATCGGCATCGCAGGTTAAGCCGTTGACCGGGGCAAATGCTAGCTTGGGGGAGCCTCCCCCCAACACCATTCGAGACAAGAGACCTCCGAGGGAGAACGCTACGCCGCCACGTCCAAATCCAAGCGCGCTCCCCGGGAAGTTTGACGGGTGCATCTCATATGCACCAAACATCCCGCATTGATTGAAAATTATAGGGGGTCGAGCTCACGACCTAAAACAAGCGCTTGTCGGGAGGCAACCCGACGATTTTTGCTTTATTTTTACTTTTTCTTTATTTTCGTTTTAGAAATTTTTAGTGTTTTGAGTCATTCGACCAAAAATTTTGTGATAACGGGTCCTATTTTTCTTAACAGGACAGGAGATAGGTAGATCCATCATGAGGAGGATGAACGAGACGACGAGGAGCGCCTCAAGAAGGCACTCGACGCTTAGGAGGAGGATGAAATCGACTGGAGGAAGAAAGACGGAGTTTAGAGCCAAAACGAAGACAAACAGCAGAAATTAAGGCTCACTCGGCCGAGTATACTAGTCACTCGGCCGAGTGCACAAGTTCGTCCGGCCGAGCCGCTCACGAACGAGGGAAGTCTGCTGAACCCAACTCTCTGTTTATTTTCTTGATTTCGATATAAACTGCTACTCGGCCGAGTATAAATATTCACTCGGCCGAGTAAAACGGATACCCTCCTAGGGCGAGTCATGCCGAGTAGCTTGAGTCACTCGGCCGAATGGACTTACTCCACTCGGCCGAGGCTGGCAAAGCCACTCGGCCGAAGCGATATCGGGGAGAAAATTTCTATTGCCTCGCTCGGCCGAGTGACCACGTCACTCGGCCGAGTCGTAACTTCTATTATATAAGGACCGAGGGGGGGGGCGCGTTTTTTGAAACCGCAAAATTCCCAAATCGCCCGACCCCTCGGATTCCACTCGCCCGATACCGTTCGTTCTCACCCCCACTCGCCCGACCAAGCCCGCGCGCGCCGCCGCTCGGCCAGCCACCGCCGGCCGACCGTCGCCGCACCCCGCCCGAGTCGCCGCCGGCGGCCTCGTCTCCGATCACCTCCGGTATATCTTGATTTGCCCGTTTTCTCCTCTCTTTGCGTATTTTTCGAGGATCCGTATATTAATCGAACCCCTAACCCGAATCAATTCCCATATCTATCTGTTATACCCCTATTGCCCCATACATTTTGATTATTACTCACTGATATCGCTTTTTCACGCGCAGGTTGCTTTTTGGAGCCTAGGGGAGCTCCTACGGGCTGTTTCGGACTTCGTGGAGGCGCGGACTTCGCACGCTTCCACCGCTTAGCACTCGCGGCGTGTTTTGGTACACTCTTTTCACTCTTTTTGCACACGCCACACTTTTTCACTTTTCGGCGCGCTCGGGCCCGATATGCCGCCCCGGACACGGCCTCGGACGAGGAGACCTTCCGCTAAGCGGAAGAGGTCGGATGACGCCGGCCCCGCCCACGAGGCGGAAGAGTCTCCTCCTCCTTCCCCCACACACGCCGTCCACCTAGCACAGCCTGCAGGCCCCGCACACCCCGCACAGCCTGCAGTGCACCCACAGCCCGCACAGCCTCTCCCCGCCGATCCACAGCCACCACCACCAGCTCCACTGGTCGGGCCGCTCGGGATTACGTTCCGAGACGACGCACACCGCGCCGTCTTCGAGCGTATCTCCCAGCGCTCGATCGTACCCTCCAGGTTTACACACCTCGCTGACCTAGGACGCCTGGGGGTACTTGAGGGGATGCTCACGTTGTACGATAACGTGGGCTGGCGAGATTTTTTCCAGGTGTCGGTGGATACTTTTACCCGTCCGACACTTGAGGTTTTGAGTTCGATTGCCCGGACCGATGAGGGATGCTCATTCCGGTTTATGGATCGAGAGTGCCAGGTCACTCTCGATATGATGAGAGCATTTTTCTCTTGGCCCGCCGTCCCCGGAGCCGATCACGGTTATGGCCCCACACATATCCCCCACCCTCTTTCGACGCCGGTGCCTTCTGGGCACGTATCACGGGTCTCCACGCCGCCTTTGACCCTAGTAGGGCCAAGGCTTCGGCCATCGTACATCCCTGCCTTCGCATTGCTCAGCGCCTTATGGCGACGACATTTTTGGCCAGATATGAGCCGGGCACGATGTCTACGCCAGAGCTTTACATGCTCTACGCGATGACCCGTCCTAGAGCTCTATCTAGGGATGGAGATGAGCTTGTCCCCGCCGTCGTGATCGATATCGCGGCATGGTACTTAGACCGCATCATTGTATCGGTGGGCGCTCGCTCACCGATATGCTGCGGCGGCCTGATTACCCTGCTGGCTCTTATGACCGGCGAGGACTTCCCCGACGACTTGCGGCGCGTCCCGGGCCCCACCACTTTGTCGATAGATGTTATGGCCCGGATGAAGATGCTTCGTCTGCATGGTGAGCGTCACTGGGTCTGGTTGCACGGCCCTTTCGATGCCGACTACATGATTCTCCCGAGCCCAGCTCGGACCCAGATTGCACCAGCCCACGTTGACTGGCTCCCAGCGATGGATGTCCTCATCCCCGCTGCATACGTGCTCGAGGCCGAGGAGGCCGAGCAGGCCCACGCTGCCCACGCTGCCCAGGCTGCTCCCGCAGACCCTGCTGCACACCCTACCGAGCCTGCTGCCGACCCCGTCGACCCTGTGGCCCCTCAGCCTGTTCCTGACGTTTCCGCTGCTCTTGACACTTCTGTCCCCACCTCTGCCGGTGTCGAGAGTACCATTGCTGAGCCCACTTCCACCACTGTCACCACTTCCGAGGCTGTCCCCACCACTCCCGCTGCCACCTCTGGCCCTCTGTCCGTGGAGCCTCTTTGCTCCGCTCTCCCCGAGCGCCCGCAGACCTTTGTCGAGAGTGGAGAGCCCACGTTCGCCGCGGTCGTGGAGACCATGGCTAGCATGATCTCCGCTGGGATTGCGCCTTTCGGTCCACACACTTCCACCCCCAGTGGTAGATTCCTCTGTCTCCACAGCTGCCGTATTCTCTGAGAGCGTCGTGGCGTCTGTCCACACTTCTGTGCCACTGACCTCTCTAGCCGCCTCGTAGCCGCTTTTGTACTCTTCTTTCGCTGCCGCTGCCTCCACTTCTCACCGCCCGCCCCGGCCTCACACTGAGGCCCGGCCCACATTTCCAGGCGCGGCACCTTTCGTCCCCTTCCCTGCTGAGCCCGTTACATACTCCACTCACGTACGCCAGCCTCGCCCTGCGCAGCCCCGACAGGCGCGTCCCTCTGCGCCACCCCCACCCGACACTGTACTGCAGAGCATACGTGCTCTTGAGTTGGCGGTGAGTGGTCTTAGAGGAGACCTTAGGACCCTGTCCTCCACCGTCTCTGCGATGGCTGGACGCTTTGACCTGATCCCTCAGATCCACTACTGCCTGACACAGATCTTAGAGCGTCTTCCGCGCGTACCCCCACCCACCCAGCAGGTTCCCACACACACTTCCACACACACTAGACCTGCTTCCACTTCCACGCCCACCCCAGCTCAGCAGCTAGCACCACCCTCACGACCTCCGCCTCAGGACGGAGACGGCGCGGCACCGCCTTCTTAGGCACTCTTGATGCCTTGATCCATTCCTGCCGTTGTGCTGCCCGTCTCTGTTGGGTCCTGATGCACTTTTGTCCACCCCCCCTCCCCTCACTTATTTTGGTATTATAATTTTGATCATATCTTTTTGTGCATATCATATCATATCTACTTGGGATTCTCATTTTGATCACATCTATATATATCTTTTTTGGGAGAGAGGGATAGTTTTTGGTGCCGCATTTATTTTCATATCACTCCTATCTGTGCTTGCATCATTTCCGCATCATATTTTCATTTCTTTATTTTTCCTTTCATTATCTTTTTTCTTCCCATCATGCATGCATCCTCACTTGCCCCTCACATTACTTGTCTCCCTGTGTGCCACACTTTGCACATTGAGGACACTGTGCCGTTTAGCTTGGGGGAGTGAGTTCTCACGTTCTTTTTCGATTTGCCACCTTTATTTTCAGTTTTTCACACCGTTTTTCACTTTTGCACTCATTTTTCATTATTTTTCTTTTATTTTGCCATGCATCACGTTTTTCTTATTTTCCTGTGTGCCGCATTGCATAGTTCTATTTTCCTTTTATCTTTACTTCTTTCTTTTTCATCTCATGCTAGAGATGAATTTTCTGTGATGATGTCTACGTGGAGTTAGCTTGTTCTATATGCATGCTATATTTGTCATGTCTTAGATTTCATTTCTGATATCATATGCTATGACTTGCTTTGCATTTAGGAGTAGTAACCCACACTTTTTCCTCATGAAAATGGATGAAATTTTATTATTAGCTAAGCCTGAATATTCATATGTATTCTATCACAGAAACCACACCAAGATTCACGCATTGAATGCCTATGTCTGGAGTACTGATTTCTTTTCCTTTATCACTTCTATATGCATGAATTGTACACTTCACTTCAGGATGATTGAATGATGATTAGCTATGATATATCTGGATTAGTTAGTTTTTTTTTGTGATCGAAACTGAGTAGATTAGATTACCCTGCCGAAGTTGTCGTGCATGTCTTATAGAGTGAGCCGAGAGTTATATTTATTTCTTTCTCCACAAATCTTGAACATCATTTCTCTACTTTTAAAAATCATTGGTGAATCTCCCCTTAGTGATTCTATTTTATGGCATTTCCCCCTCTATTAATTCTTAGCTCCAAATCTCTTATTCTAAAAAATATATATAATAAAAGAGAGAAGAACATTCTTGTATATCATTATCTCTCTCTGAGTTGGGATCATTGTATATATGACCAAAAAAAGAGAAAAAGAAAAAGAAAAGAGGAAAAATCCTCAATAAAAGATCCCATCTCACTTTCTTTCTTTCTTCCTTCTCTTCTTTGCCTTTGGAGCTATATAAAAATGGGGATGTAAATATTTTTGTGCCACCACGCTTATAGATAAGCTTGGGGGAGGGGATCCATTGATGTGTGAGAGAGTGACTACTTGACGTTGCACGACAACCTAGGCTAAGTAATATTCTATACTCGGTGAGATTGTTTCTAGCTTTACGAAATCCAGAAATCTAAGCCTAGCGTTCATTTCATGAAATCCATACTTTTCTATTCTCACTATTCTATGGTGTGATACTCTTATACTCCAGATAGAAAGCGTTCAATTGAAAAGTGTGTGATCTGAGATTTGTATACCGCTTTAGATGATTCAGGCGATGTTAATTTTAAAATTATTCCGTTTTTCATGATTATACCGTTGTTCGTGGGTTTTCTATTTTCTACTTGCACTATTATACTATGATATCAAAATGAGATTCTTTGACATGTATTTCTCACTCGGTGCATGCTATAAGAGTAAGTGAAACCCACGTCCTGAGAAAATGATCTAGCATCCTACCTCTTTGTTTCTTTCTTTCTTTATTTTCATTTGGTTTTCATTCTTCTTCGTTTTTCATTTTTTTTCGTTTTTCGCCGTTTTCGTTTTCCGAATCCACCGGGTTCGCCTTTTACTTATCTTCCTCGAGGACGAGTAAGAGGCAAGCTTGGGGGATTTTGATCACTCCATATTTTACACCTTTTTTCCGCATACTTGCATGCCATTTAGACCGCCCAAATCATGTTTTTTCACGATATATCGACGATATTGCGATGCTTTTCACGATTTGTTGTTTTTGTCGCATTTCAGGTGATTTGGCGCGATTTGGAGTGATCATGAGATGTGCTCACTCTAGACGGCCACCGACGACCTCCCCGAGGGGTATTTTGCTGATTGGAGAGGAGCGGAAGAAGAATGGACGTCGCAGGAGCGACGAGGAGGCCAAAATAAGCAGAATGGGCATTTTTTGTGTCCCACTCGGCCGAGTGGAGGAGCCACTCGGCCGACCAGCGAGACACTGCTCGGCCGACCCGTTCAGACACGATTTCCATGTGTACTCGGCCGAGCGACGGAGACCACATCGGCCGAGTGACGATACCACGTCCGCCCGAGTGGCGCCCAGACGAAGCCCATCCAAAATATCGAAGTTACTGTTTTTCGGCCATCTGAGCTTCAGAAGACCCACTCGGCCGAGTGGTAAACCACGTCCGCCCGAGTGCAGTGAAGCCATCGGCCGAGTGACGACAACTCACTCGGCCGAGCCGCCCCCGAACTGAAGCCCCCTGAAGCCCCCGACTTACTGGAAAATGACAGGGTTCTCACTCGGCCGAGCGACTTTTGTCACTCGGCCGAGTGCGATGCGCTGCCTGTAGCGAAATTTGCGGAAAACAGGCTGTGCAGGGGCGTTTTGGTCAGGATTTTTGGACGATTTTTGGGGCTATTTAAGCCCTGTTTTTCCCCTAGTTTAGGGAGCCATCTCTTAGATTTTTTGCAGCTTTTTGAGACTACTTTTTGCTTTATTATTCGTGATTGGAGAAGAGGAAAAACCTGGATTTTTGTTGGATTAATTGAAGAACTACATTGGTTTGCATCTCTCTTCCCCAAAAAACTCTATTTTTATTGTTTATATCATTGTTGTGATGAATTCCATTGCCTATTTTATTGATTATTTTTGTGCTATTGCTATGATTTGTGAGTAGTCTCCACGTCTTGGGGCGTGGGGATGAACCCTACAAGCCCAATTTCGTATTTGTGATAAATTGGTAGAAATTGTGCTCGAATCAATAATTAGAGATTAGGTTGGGATCGAATTACTACGGATAGCTAGGTATTCATATCAATTGGGATTTGCAAGAGATTGGATCCCAATTTGATAGGAAGCCCTAGAAATCTGAATTGGGTTGGAGTCGGACTTTCGAAGTATCGGTTTGCAAGAGATTGGACCGATACTAGGATCTCCGGGTGCAATTCCGTGCCGATACCCGTTTGCAAGAGATTGGACGGGTAGGAACTATCCTAATTTAGATTGTGGACCGAGTTTGCAAGAGATTGGACTCGGTGCATGATTGAACGATGATGTTGATCCTAATGCTAGTTTTCCTAGGCTAGGGTTTGCAAGAGATTGGACCCGACCCTAGGATAGCTATAGACCGGCAACAGCGCGAGAGCGTGAGCTTGGTTCCACATTTAGTTGCAACTAGTTCATCCAAATTCTCATTCTAGCAATTTTGATACCGACGAACCACATTTATGAAATACGGTGAGTAGCGGGAATTCCCCATTCCCTAGACGTTCTTTATTTGATTAGATTTTTCACACATTTGTCTGACGATTGTGACAGGATCGCCCAAGGCAATTTCTCTCTATTCTTAAATAGCCAGGAGGATTAGGAGCAAGCACGGTCATTCGTCCTCCCTGTGTTCGATACCCGCTCGCCGCTATACCGTGCGCTTGCGGTAAAACTACAACCGTTCTTTGGGTGTACACTCAGGATCGACCATCAAGCAATGAAGAGGTATCTCAAACCCAATCTTCTTATGAGCATAGTTATACTAGTGATAAAAATTAATTAAATGCTCATAAGTGTAGTACATATTCTCTTCATGATGACACACATGATTGCACTACATTGCATTCTACTCATAAGTCATTAATTGAATCTTTGCATGCTGAGAAAGAAGGATTTCTTTCTCTAATCTATGAGTTACGTAAGGAGAATGATTCACTTAAACTTGCTCACGTTTCGTATTGTGACTCCGTCATTCTTGAGAGAAATTCTCACATTGACGATTTGAGAAATGAGACATCGACTCTCAAATCTCAATGTAATGAGCTTAGCTCACATCTATCCGCCAGGGATGACGACATTTCTTTGTTTTTGAAGAAATATGAGCTATTCAAGGTTTTCGGATTCTATACTTTGAAGGTGAACAAACCAAGCTCTTCCCCTAGAAGCACCCAAATAAATTTTGTGGGGGATCCTTCTAAGGGGTTAGTCACATCCAAGTCTTTTTTGGGCCAAAAACAACTTTGAATATTAAGCCAAAGAAGAATCATGCATATACGTACACCTCATTGCATAAGAAGCCCATTCAAAAACCTATTGGTGTGGATGATTCTTCATATGTTGATATGCATGATAAATCTACCCATGGGAATAACTTACTTTTCTTGCATGCTAGAATTGATGATAAATCTTTGCATGCTTCACATGTTCCTATACATGGTAGAAAGTCTTGTGTGAATGCATCTAATGATAAATATCATGTTTCACACACGGGGCACACCAATGTTTATATTCCACCTCATAAGCGTGTTCCCTCACCTCCTACTCATGCCTTAAACAAATTTCTTCGTAAGAATCCCAAATCACTTTCTTTATGGATTCCTAAGAATGTTTCTAGGCCTTATAGGAACTCGTATATAGAATCATATATTTGTCTTGTTATATTTTCATATGACTATATACGGAAACAAAACTCCACTTTTGTTTGGTTTCCAACTTGCTAGCTCACTTACTTTGTTATTCATTGCTTCAGTACCATGCTTGTATGTTTACATTTTGACCCACATGTTTGTGAGTATGGCCATTACTCATATATTTGCATGGTTTGTATGATTATAGGGGAGTATGGAATTTTTGCTTGCTAGCATTATTTTTCTATTCATATGTTACATTGAATGTCATTAACATTATGTTTGTGCATATGTGATGGTTATTTCTCTTGCCCTTGGTTTTCCTATTTGGCTATTACCCATCTTTTTGATATGCAAATGGAGGAGAGAAATAGTTTATGTAAAAATATACCTTATGCTTGTTCTTGCATTATTATCAATTGGTATACTTTTGCATAACAACCATCAATATGATTTGTGATTTACATGTTTATATTTTGTGCACATTTGCATATTGATTGGGTGAGTTTGTTAGCACATATTGTTTATTTCAATATTAATTATATTTTGACATAATGGATTGTCATCGTCAAAAAGGGAGAGATTGTTAGTTCTTGGGTTCAATACTAACGTTGTTTTGATGATGATCAATATATTATGTTAGTGTGCTAATCGATCTTATGTTTTAGTCTCAGTTTATCTTATTGATTATCTATTGATGAGACAAAACTTAATGCTTGGAGGATGATGCAATGATTATATTAAAGACTTCCAAGAGTGATGGAGTACTCACACTTGAATGTCATGAAGATCATCTAATGAAGCCATAGCTTGGAGCTTAGTGATGGATGGACATCTAGAGGAGCAATGAAAAATCTTGGAGCATGATGAATGGAAGCTCATCAAGGGGTGCCAAAGCTTGGAAATGATTGGGAGCATCAAGGTATCGTGAGCTTGAAGACATAGACTCTAGGAGATGCAATATGTAATCAATGTAATTTCAACTACTTGCATTTCTCTTTTTGAGACTAGGATTATTGTAATGCCTTGATAGATGGTCATACTCTCATGCATATGCATTTAACCATCTCAGTGATCCTTAAGATTATCATAGAATCCAACTCAATAGATTCATCTTGCCCAAAGACTTAATTGGAGTCTTTGGCTCTCCAACAGTCGCCTGATGAAGGTTTTACAGTCAATTGGGTGATTCCAGGCGCCTGTCGAGCCTTCTACAATCGACTTAGTACACTGCTCAAGTCAACCTTTTATTGACTCAAACTTTAGCTTATGGAACAGTCGACTGACGGTCAATTTATAGTCGCATGTCTTCCAACAGTCGCCTGTGAATTGTTCTATAGTCGACTGTTCGCAACTTGCTTTGTCTGGGCTTCATCCCAATTTGCAAGTCAGTCGAGTGTTGCAGTTTTTACAGTCACATGTCCATTTGACAGTCGCCAGTACTCTGGCCATCAGTCGTCTTTCTGCACACAGTGTGTAAGTTGCATCTCTCTATTTTATTCCATCCCATGTAGTAGTCGCCTGCTGAAGGATTTACAAGCATCTGTTATGTATACGGTCGACTGTGTAGTCTTCATCAGTCGACTGTCCTGGCTCAGTTTATAGCCGTTGGGTTTTATTTAGTCGTTGGCCAGTCGATTGTCATATGGTCATCAGTCGACTATCGCAGACATTTTTGCCCAAAATCTAGTCGTTGCAGATTTCTTCACTTGGGGTTTTTAGCTGGTTTTATGGGGTCTTCTTGGCTTCCTATTTATATGAGATGGCTTAGTTCATTTAGAACATCTTAGTTGATATTTAATATCTTTGAGAATCAATAGCCACTCCTAATCCTCCCATTTCCCTCTCATGAGCACATTACTCTTCATGCAATGAAGCTAGCTCATAGAGAAATTCTCCAAGGGATCTAATTATCATTCCTTTCTTGGAGATCATCTTTCTTCTCTTCATTTCATACACTCAAGTGAGAAGTGTTCAGATTCATTCCTAGAAGAGAAAAAGATCATCAAGTGTAATCAAAGCCTCATCTCAAGCACTTGTGTTTCACTTGCATGCCTTCTTCTTCACATTGGTAAGATCATATCAAGGCATAGGTAAGTGTTATTTCGTTTCACCTTTGTGATAACCCTAATTCTCTTTGTCGGAATTAGATACTCTCTTTGTGGGAGTTACTCTCTTTATAGGAGTTTGGTGTCCTAGTGTAGGACTAACCCTAACTCTTTGTATGGGAGTTAGTAATTCTCTTGTGGGAGTTTGACCCTTGTGTAGGGTTGGTTTGGTTCTTGTGTAGGACAAAATCCTCTGTGTGAGGTATCTCTTTGTGGGATTGTATTCACTTCTTTTTGTGGGAATTATAGTGAATATTGATGTGGCTAGACGTACCCAAGTTTTGGGAAACCTGGGTAAAATCCTTGTGTTTGTGATGTTGTTGTTATGCCCTAAGGGCTGGCCCATGGAGTTCATGCCCATATGTGCAGGGGAGGCCCAAGCAGACACCACACCGACTCTCTTGATGGGACACTTGCCGAGCTGATTGCCTCATTCTTGAGAAGCTCACCTCACCCCGCCTCGAGCTTGCCTCCAAGGACCACCAAGAAGCCCGTCGTAGCGACCTGATAGCTCGCCATGTCAAGGACCAGCTCACCTACCTACAATAAGAAGCATCCTCCGGAGAAGCCGAGTTTACTCGCCAACCTATAGCTCGCCCTTGAGGGTGACCAAGCATAAATATCTCTTACAGGGTGACGTGAGCTCACCTACACTCCATTATTGCCAGGGGTTAAGGGAAAGAACTGATGGCTGCCACTCACATCTCATTAATGTTTCTGACGCCTCCTGACACCATTACTGCAGTAAATACCTCTGCTACATCCCCATCACTCGAGTGCCAGTAGGGATGATTCGACGGCTGACAAGACGGCGAGAAACCACCTCTCAGCCCTATAAATACCCCCTCCTGCCTCCATTGAGGGGGTTGGTTGGAAAATTGTTGATCAGTAAATCATATAACTCAGCTCAACACACAAGGTCAGATATCGTCCATATATCTGTGTCTTCCTCATAAGCCCGCCGCACTTCGACGCCCTGCCTTAGGGTCACCAAGTGTACCCGCCGCCTACATTTTACGTCACCAGCTGACTTAGACATTGGAGGGGCTAAGGGCTGATAGCCAGCCTTGCCTTTCTGACCTATTATTCATCCTCGTAGGGAGCTCACCTCAGCTACCGGGAGTAGGCGATATTCGTGTGACCTCCAGGCGGCCTAGGGCTCTTCACCCTTGAAGCGTGCTCCGACTCGTCCTAGCCTCGCCTTCACCCAAAACCTGTAAATCATTGTACCCGTGATTCCTACTACAAACAAATATTATTTTGTGCGGATCTGACCTGCAACAGTTGGCACCGTCTGTGGTAACAAGGGTTACATCCATGTAAGGATCCACACGCCCTCAGCGTAATCCTCTCCACAGAAAGTCACCCGACATCACGCCCCCTCTGCCCATGAGGAGGCCGGGTTGACTTGAGACATGATCGACGATGCTCTGAGGCCTCCTCTGGTCGAAGGGCCTCGTTCTCCCAGAAAAGCTTCCCCGGTGAATCAACCCCTTGAGGGGTCGGCCGTGGCCATTCAGGATGCGGCCCTCAGCATCTACAAGAGCTTCCAGGGCTTCACCAAGATGATTGAGGAGTGGACCACTGCGCGGCAGGCGGGACAGTCCTGGGCAGAAGGCCCCTTCGAGCCCCACGGCGTGAGGAGAGACCTCCTCCCCCAGTTTGATGAGGAAGCAGCGACAGCACAGTAGATGCGGTTCGACGAAGCAAAGGTAGCCACTCTGCAGAGGGAGATCAACAAGGAGGAAGAAGCCGCCCAGCACAGGCAGTTACAAGAGGAAGCGTGTCGTCAACGGCTTCACCTCCTTGATGTGGAGAGAGAGAGAGAGAGAGAGAGAGAGAGAGAGAGAGAGAGAGAGAGAGAGGCTCTAAGAGGGGAGCCGAGGAGTCCCCTTGGCATCGGCCTCGATGGTGCGAAGGGACGCCCTGTCGGATCACCCTGTTAAAAGATACCATCGCGGGAGATCACCCAGTCCGAGGCGAGGGGGCACGAGTTTCGTGATAGAAGCCCCCCGTGAGATCATTGTTCTCCTAGATATGGAGACGGAAGGCAGAGGAGTCGCGACCGTAGTCCTACCCCTCGAGAGATAGGGAGGAATGCCTCTGAGCACCGAGGTGGCTCATCCGGCGATTCCAACCGGCGAGATGGAGAGCCAGCACCTCCCCGGCCCCAGAGAGGTCAATCCATTGACTCGCAGGGTGATCTTAACACCGATACCCTATAGGTTCAAGCTACCTCACGTTGAACTCTATGACGGTTCGGGTGATCCCCTGGAGCACGTGCAGCTATAACAGGACGTGATGGAGGTCAACGGGGTAGGCGACGCCCTCCTTTGTCGAGTATTCAAAACCACCTTGAAGGAGGCGATGAGGGAGTCATATAACGACTTGCACAGTGGTTCCGTTGATTCGTTTGATGATCTCTAGTGAAAGTTCTACAACCAATTCCTGGCGGGGTGGAGGAGGAAGAAGGCGTCGGACTATTTGTTCACGGTGGTCCAGAAGGAGGGGGTGACCATCTGTATCTTCCTGTAGAGCTTCAACAAAGAGCGGCTCTGCATGACGAGCTTTGGTAAAGAGCTCCTCATGGCTGCCTTCGAAAAGGGGTTGGCGAACAGAAGTCTTCACAAGTCGCTGCTCCGAGAACCGCCCGCCAACCTCCCTGATCTCTACACTCGGGCAGAGAAGTTTATGCTGAGCGAGGAGGCCCTGGGGACGGTGCAGAGAGCCCCCGCCGGTGTAGCCCCCCTGTGTTGAAGCCAGGCCCGGTGAGCGACCGAGGCGGGATGAGTGCCCCGGGTTCGCGACTAGGACCGGAGCAGGGGTCGTGACCCAGACCGCCCCCGAGGACATAAGCAGGGGGCCCACGAGTGCAAGGTCGTCTCGGACCTTTGATGGGGTTCTTTTCTCCCAGAAATTCCTCCCAGAGGGACGTACCAAAGAGAGCACAGGAGGTGGCACACTACACCTGGCTCAACGCCCCCTGGCCAAAGTGATGGCGGCGGCCCTGACTGGCAGACTCCCCAAAGACCCGCCCCGAAGGTGAGGGCGAGAGGTGGCGGAAGGAGTATGCAGAAATATTGTCGGTACCACAGTGACATTGGCCATGACACTGATGACTGCTTCGCCCTGAAGAGAGACATTGAGCGGCTGATTCAAGAAGGACATCTCCGGAGGTTTATCGACCTCGTGAGACCTGGCCGAGGAAGGAGGGCCACCGCAGGGCCTGATCAATCGACCCACGATGCCAGGCAAGTGGCCCACCACGGGCCTGAGTCAGTCGTGCGTGTGGATGTTATATGTGGCGAGCCAGCCCAGGGCGGTACATCAATGTTCGCGTGGAAGGCTTATGCTCGATAAGTCCTGACAACAGGCGCTGGCATCGGGGCGAAGCAGAGGAGAGTGGATTGTCCCCCAATCTCCTTCTCTAATGATGACCTGGAGGGGGTCGAGCTGCCCCATGAGGACGACATCGTCATTGAAGCACTCGTCGTCCCGAAGATTGTGAGTAGGCTCCTGATTGATACATGTAGTTTGTGCGACATCTTGTTCTTGTCCACGATTCTGAAGATGGGACTTGACCAGGCGGAGCTGAAGCCATGCTTAGGCCCGATCATCGACTTCACCGAACATTCGGTGACCTTTGTTGGGGTGATCACGCTGTCGGTCACCTTGGAGGAGAGGCCTAAGGTCGTCACTCGGATGACGCAGTTCATTGTTGTCGATGTCACCTCGACATACAATGGAATCATAGAACAACCTTACATGACAGTCATCGAAGCTCTCCCCTCACTCCTGCATCAGATGGTGAAGTTCCAGACCCCGCATGGAGTTGGACAGGTACGGGGGTCACAGAAGCTCTCCCGAAGCTGCTATGTTGGCTCCACCAAGCACAAGGGGTCCGAGCAAGCCTTGCCGATCGACCTCCTCGACGATCGGAAGGACTTTGCTTAGCAACGACCCAATCCTGTGGAAAACATAGAGGAGATACTGGTGGCGGAGGAAGCGGACAAGACAGTGTCGATCGGCATGAAGCTCCCCGAGGTGCTGAGGGCAGACATAAATCACCTCCTCAGGGAAAATGTAGACGTCTTCGCATGGTCTCCCTCAGACATGCCCGGAGTCGACCCAGGTGTGATCGCCCATGAGCTACATGTCGACCCCGAAGCGCGCCCCATCTGACAGAAGAAGAGAGGGGTAGGAGGTGAGAAGAAGCAAGCAGCGGAGGAAGAGGTGAAGTAACTCTTGGATGCCAAATTCATCAGAGAAGTGAGCTACCCTGAGTGGCTCGCCAATGTGGTCATGGTGAACAAGCCCAGCAGCAAGTGGTGAATGTGCATGGACTTTACCGACCTTAACAAGGCGTACCCTAAAGATAGCGTTCCGCTTCCCAGGATTGACCATCTGGCAGACAACGCCTCCGGTTATAAGTTGCTCACTTTCATGGACGCCTTCTCCGGCTACAATCAGATCCAGATGGTGCCCCACGACAAGGAGAAGATGTCGTTCATTATTGACCGGGGGACATTCTGCTACACCAAGATGCCTTTTGGACTGAAGAATGCTGGGGTGACCTATCAGCAGATGGTGGACAAGATCTTTCACCGCCAGGTCGACAGGAACCTGGAGGTTTATATCGATGATATGTTGGTGAAGTCCAAGAGATCCAAATATCATCTTGCTGATCTTGAAGAGACCTTCCAGTAGGTGCGGTGCTACAATCTGCGGCTCAATCCGGCGAAGTGCATATTTGGCGTCCAGCTAAGAAGTTCCTCTGCTTCATGATCACGAATCGAGGAATCGAGGTTAACCTCGATAAGATATCTGCCCTCGTCAACATGAGCGAGCCAAAGACGATCCAAGACTTGCATAAACTGAACTACCGGATCGCTGCACTGGGGGGATTCTTGTCAAAGTCCACCGAAAGGTCTCTCCCTTTCTTCAAAATCTTGAGGGAGTCCCTTGACGTCATGAAGGGCGACAGGAAGGGAGTGAGATGGGATGATAGCTGTGCCCTGGCCTTTGGCAAGCTTAAAGCATATCTACAGAGCCCGTCGCTGCTTGCCAAGCTGGATGAAGGGGAGTAGCTGGCCTTTATCTTGCCACCACTGAAGAAGCTGTTAGCTCGGTCCTGATCAAAAAAGAAATGGTGATCCAGCAGCCAATCTACTATGTAAGCCGGGTGCTTCGGGAGGTAGAGACCCGCTACAGCCCGATCGAGAAGGTCGCCTATGGCCTAGTACTGACAGCAAGGAAACTCCGCCGGTACTTCTAGGCACACTCCATCGTCGTCTACACCAACTTGCCACATGAGAAGAATCTGAGGAGATTGGAGAGATCGGGTAGGATGCTGAATTAGAGTGTCGAGCTCAGTGAGTTCCACATCATTTATAAGCCCAGGGCGATGATTAAAGGCCAGGTGTTAGCGAACTTTGTGGCAGAGTACACCATTGAAGAGATTGGTGGTGCGACGCACGACGCCAAACCAGACGTACCACCGTCACAGCTCATCGACAAGAATATTCCCTCCACTTCTGTGCAGCACGGAGGTGGGCTGTGGATCATCCATGTTGACAGGTCGGCCATGGCGTCGGGCAGTGGAGCCGGCATAGTTATCGAGACCTTGGAGGGAAGCCTGCTGGAGTACACCCTCCGCTTCAACTTCCCATCAACCAATAATATCGTGGAGTATGAGGCCGCCATTAATTGGCTGAAGCTGTGCAGGGCGCTTGAGACGACGAATGTGCTATTGATCAGCGACTCAAGGCTTGTCGTCTAGTAGAATAAGGGCAGCTTCGAAGCCAGGGAAGATTTGATGAAGCTATACGTGAAGTGCGCTCGTGCCGAGCTACTCAAGTTCGAGAGAGTTGTGGTCCAGCACCTCCCGAGGTCGAACAACCTCCATACGACGCCTTCTCAAAACTAGCATCCTCTTCTCCGGCCGAGATTGGAAAGGCCATCTATATCGAGAATCTGCTCACACCAAGTCTCGGGGAGGAAGAGCTTATATGCGTCGACCGAGAGCTATCGTGGATGAGCCCAATTGTTGCCTACCTGGAAAGTGGAACCCTACCAGAGGACAGGTTAGAGGTGCGAAAGATCAAGTGGTGGGCCTTAACGTTCGTGATCTTCGACGGCGTGCTCTAACGGAAGAGCCATGCGAGGTACGACGTCCTGCCTGATCTAAAAGTGCTTGGGGCCCAGGAGGGTAGCGGATGTCATCCGTGAGATCCATGAAGGGGTCTGCAGGAACCACTATAGAGGACGCACCGTGGCACAAAATTCGATTCGACAAGGCTATTACTGGCCGACCATGGTGAAGGATGCGACTGACTATGTCAAGCGGTTCAGAGAGTGCCAGAGGTTCTTCAAACATACAACGGCCCCGTCGGTTGATCTGATTCTGATCCTAAGACCGGTCCCATTTGCCAAATAAGGCCTCGACATCCTCGGACTGTTCTACCTTATGGCCACCGGAGGAAGGAAATACATGGTTGTTACCGTCGATTATTTCACAAAGTGGATCAAGGCAAAGCTGTTAGTGCACATCACCTGGGTGGACATGAAGAACTTCATCTAGAAGTCAATTATATGCCACATTGGGATACCTTGCTCCATAGTGACGGACAACGGGAAGCAGTTTGACTCCGTGGACTTCAGAAGCTTCTGGTCGGATTGGGGCATCAACCTCCATTTCGCCTCCATGGCGCATCCCCAGTCCAACGGCCTCGTCAAAGCAGCAAACAAGTGCATCCTGAAACCGATGAAGAAGAAGATCGGAAGCGCCCTTGGTACCTGTCCTGACGAGCTACCTGGCATCCTTTGGTCCTACCGTACGACGTACAAAGCATCAATAAGCGAGATCCCCTTCATACTGGCTTATAGGGCAGATGCCGTCATTCCAGTGGAGGTCGGTGAGGAGTCTCTACGCCTCCAGTACTTCAACAAAGAAGCTAATGAAGAGGGCCTCGACATCAATCTAACGCTCATTGATGAGGTAAGGGATCATGCGCTAACATGTTTGATTAAGCATGGCCAAAGGATGGCGAGATACTACAACTCCTGTGTCAGGAAGCGAAGCTTCAGAGTGGGCGACCTTGTTCTCCGGGACGCCACATTCAGGCCCGAGATCGGCTGACGAGGCAAGCTCTCCGCAAAGTGAGAAGGCCCCTACACCATAACTGATGTTGTGGGGTCGGCAACATACATTCTGGCGAACATGGAGGGCGAGGAGCTGACCCATCGCTGGAATGCTGAGCACTTGCTCAAGTTTTTTCAATAAATGCGCTTATACATTCAGTTCATATTATATTTTCAGTAAACCATTGTGTTTGTACATTCAGTGTGCTATCTGAATCTGCATTTTTGCCCTCACCTCCCTCAAACTCTGGGACATGCTGACGAGCTTCGCCCTCGATAGGATCGCCGCTGGGTTAAGTAACGAGCTCCGGCTTGCACCCTCCCCTCCATCAACTCCGGGGCAAGCCTGACGGCTTCGCCCTCGATAGTGTTCGTCGGGTGGGACAAGGAACGAGCGACGGCTCGAACCCTCCCTTCCCTCAAACTTCAGGTAGTCTGACGAGCTTCATCCTCCAAAGGATCGCTGGTGGGTTAAGGAGCAAGTGACGGCTTGCACCCTCCCCTCCATCAACTCCGGGGCAAGCCCGACGGCTTTGTAGGAAGACGTATGCCCTTGAGGCATTTATCCTAAGATAATCATCTCATTCTAATTAATATATGGTATTAATTATCCTAACTATGAATTCACGGAATCATATACTTGGACAATTTCCTTAGACTTATAGTCAGGTCATTACGTATCCAGATGTAGATCTCGATTATGAGAAGTTAGTGACCGATTAGAAAATTAAGTCTTAAACGGTTCATGGTCATAGATGTGTCGAGAATAGGATATCGACACATCGGTTAGACCATTGTGTCTTTGTCTTACCTTAGGGTAATGATGATCGCATAGTCATTCAACCTGGCAAAGTCGGAGACGAGACACATGTGCTCATTAGAGAATGAGTTCACTGAACGACCAACTTAGAGTTATTAAATGGTTAAGCTTTAACTAGACTGTCAATAATAACTCTAGAGTGATGATAGGTAAGCTGGTCCTTAAGACCTGAAGTCATCAGTACGAACCTGTGAATGGATAGTGTCACTTAGATTTATGATCTAGCTTCGAGACTTGGCTTGCTGAAAGATCTTAGGTTGGGTGACACCTGAAGCTCACGAGTGAAGTGGATGACTAAATGGGATTCGTCTCTTTCGTTAAAGGGAAGTTAGAGTCACTGGATCAGTACGTCTTTGTGTTAATCCTTGGTCGGGATACGTTGTAGGATGTACAACGTGAATACAACAAAGACCGATGTATACTGACCGATGCTGGCTATTGGGGTTGACGGTAAACCATACCCTAGGCCATGCAGAGACACAGTCTTGACGAAGAGACTTAAACTGTAGAATTAATCACTGACACAGTCTGAGTGATCCCAACGACCCGTTTGTCAATGGGTCGATCACGTAAGTATGATTCTGAAACAGGGACGACGCCTGCTGCTTGTGATTACCGTCATCTAGGGGTTTTGAGCCCCAACCTGTTATAGGGTCAGGCTGTAGGGTCTCACACCGAGTAGTATCCATGTCTTAGTAATAGGAAGAACGTTAAGATGAATTCATTCGATAAAATGGAATATTTAAGTTCGCAAGTTAGTTGTGAGTTCAAGTTTAATAGGGGACAAACTTTGCATGTGATGCAGACTAGATTAAATATTTTGTAAATTTTTTATGACTATATTTAATGGAACAAACGCGTCGAAAAGGTTACCTGGATGACGGGATCGTCCCGGTCTAATCGCGGGTTCAAACCGCGTTGAAAACAGAGCTCAAACGAGCCCAGAAATGCACAAACAGTCAAAGTCAAGAGTGGGTTAGACCCACTAGGGCAAGCGGGTCCACCCGCAAGAGGAATGGGCGCAACCCACTGAACCAGCGAGCGCGACCGCTGTGTGTTCAGCGGGCCGCGCGTCCGCTGCGGGTGCACCCAATGTGGGCGCACCCATTGCCATTGGCGGGTGCGCCCACATTTCCATTGGCGGGTGCACCCGCTAAGCTTAGCGGGCACGCCTGCAACTTAAGTTGACTTAGGGTTTTTTGAAACCCTTGTGACGGCTACGATGAATGACTTTTTGCCCATCTTTGGGCAATTATTTGAGGGGTCAAACGAAGTCGAAATTCGTCGTCGTTCGTTCCTACGCGTTCACCATTCGAAGCCCTTCGAAATGATAACTTGTATCGTTTCTAAAGCTCAATGGTGAGGGAGAATTAATTGGTTGAAGTTGGCCTTTGTGAAAGGATAATTAACTTCATTAACTCAATTAAAATCTCTTTTTATTTAGTTTTGTCCCCACATTGCTCGTGAAGAAAAGGAAGGAGACGACTCCCTATATAAATAGGGGTGCACTCTCTTCATTGAAAAATGCACCAAGTTAATGATTCGAGAAGCTCCTGACTTTTGAGCACGCTCGATCGTAAACTTAAATATTCCTCTCCTCTTTTTCTTCATATCCTCTCGTCGGGTCCTAGCAAGACTACGAGGAGGTTTAGATCGGATCCAGACGTCTTTGACGTGGGTCTGCTCAAGTGAAACTTTCTTCGACAAGTGATCGGCTCATAGGCGGCTCGGGTAGATCGGTTCGAAGGGGCGAGACAGCTCGGCTACTAGGAGCGCAAGAAGGTGGTGCGGTACATCTTGCATGGCCCAGGGCCAAGATTCCGGGTATGTTAATTAGTAGTTTTTTAGTATAATTTTAATAATGTTGATGTAGGCTAGATCCTTCTGAGGGTGGTCAGATCCACCCCAAGTTGGCATAGATCTTGGCGAGGTTCTGGCTCGCCTTAGGGTTCGCTAAAATGTTTAGCAGGTTTATGTTTTTCTGATATGCATGTTTTTCTCCTATGTTGTCCGTCCGACGTAGGACGGGCATAGATCTCAGCCCTAAGGGTCTTCCAAAACCCATCAGTGGTATCAGAGCCAGGTTGACTACGACTTTATTTTAATTATTAAAATTGCTAACTTTATGTCATAAATATTTTAACTTTATTTGATACCGTTAAAATAAGTATGAACACTTCTTTTAAATGTTTTAAAATTGTTTTTATAGCATGGAAATTTTTTATGAGACATTTTAAATTTTATGTGATAAAGTTTATAGAAACCTCTTATGATTGAATGCTTTTAAAAATTATTTTATGAGATACAATATTTTTTGGTAAGCATTCAAAAATGTTTTAATGATTTTAAACGCTTAGGTTTATAATTAAAAATTATTTGATAATCTTTATGAAACCTATTTTTAATGAGATAAAAGGTTTCAAGTTTTTAAAATCATATCTTTCAATTTAAATGTTAAATTTTAAGATTGGCAAGTTAATTATTTATTTGGTTGATATTTTAGCTTGCATGTTCTCTTTAAATTTCACATAGTTGAACCTTATTTTATGTGATAAAATGTTCGTTGATGTTAACGGACTTGATGTATAATTTAATTATTCATGAACCCTCTTTAGATTAGCCATTAACTCTTTAAATTTTTTTAATGTGGCATGCTATATTTTAATGAACACTTACAACATTTAAACCTAATTCCCGATTAGGGTAGTCCTCTTTAATCGACGATTATTATTTTAATCGTTTCAATAATAATTCTCTTTTAATGATTACTATTTCAAATGTTGTAATTAATTTATTAAAATCCTAATAAAGATTAGGGTAGCACGATGAACGAACAAACCTTATAGTTGATAAGGATCTAATAAAATTTATTGAATAAATCCATAAAATTTCGAATTTTAAGGATCCACTAGTTGATAAAGATTAATTAGTGTTAATAAAAGACTTTTTAAGTTGATGGACGAACATAAGATTAACAAGTCTCCTTCTATGGATTATGATGTCGGTCAATGTGCTTGGCTATGTTTGTTGGATCACCCTAGCTAGACTAGGGGTTTGGTGGGCC
Organism: Scilla litardierei; assembly: GCA_030789695.1. Taxonomy (NCBI): domain Eukaryota; kingdom Viridiplantae; phylum Streptophyta; class Magnoliopsida; order Asparagales; family Asparagaceae; genus Scilla; species Scilla litardierei. Next base: position 103,644,054 of record CM061141.1, read on the forward strand.
TAGCTTAGTCAATTCCCTGGCCGCGTCCGCTGGACCGCAAGGAGTCGAATCATGACTGTGTAAGTCCATCGACTATACCTAAGTCAAATACGATAATAATCTTGTTCAAGATAACTCGTAACCCTCCTTGTTTTAGGAGTTGGTAACTATAGGACCCATGTTCCAGTTGTTGAGCTACATTCAAGCTGTGACATGGCAACCTTATAGAAACCGACTTCTTAAATACATATGACGAGATCTTGTCCTGACCCAGACTGTCGTGTCGTGAATACACAGAGCACCGGCGTAAGTTGATTCATTAATGAAAGTTTATTTCTGACCCAAACCGACGTGTCGTGAATACACCGAGCGGCGGCGTAAATCAGGCTGGACGTGAAAACAATGGTCTGACTAGGCTAGTCATTGTGATTTGGATGAGCACACTCATGATCATAAATGACTAGGGGTAAAACTCATAGGGAATCATATTTTAATGATTGATGAAGAGTTCGTCTACCGACTGCAGAGTCGGACAACTTGTTGAGCTACACTCAAGGTTGTCAGACTCAGGGTAGTCGGATCCCTCTCCCACAAATATTTTATATAATAAATTGTTCATTATTGTGGCTTTAATTCTTAAAATTAGTAGGAGAATATAGTTTAATAAAAACCAATTAAACTGTACAACGAACACATGCTAATTAAATATCTATTTAAATGCAAAATGGAGTCGGGTTTGAAGTACATGATTTAAAAGGCCGTGCTTGACGAGACTAACTATAAAGATTGGCTAAGGAATATTAAGTTAGTCATATCACTAGCTGGGATAGGATACGTGCTATTCGAGGACGCTCCAGAGAAGCCTGACGAAGATGCAACCCACGAACAGAAGGAAGTCTATAAGCAGTACAGGTGCCGCACTCTAGCTTCAATGAACAACGACCTGCAAAGGAAGCACGAACATTTGGATGTTCAAAGCATGCTTCTGAATGCAGAGGAGTTGTATGGCAAGTAGTCAAGAGCTGCCAAGTTTGAAGTCATGAGCAACCTCTGGGGAACTAAGATGGAGACAGGCCCCATGCAAGATCATGTCATTAAGATGATCGGGTACGTGGAAGATGCTGCCCAGTTGGGTTTTGTCCTCGATAATGAGATGGCCGTGGACATCATCCTAAAATATTTAACCCTAAACTTCAAACAATTCATTACTGGTTTCATCATGAACAATATTGAAACGGATCTTCCTGGTCTCCTCAATATGCTTAGGAAATTGGAGGAGATCGAGAAGAAACTGATTGTATTGATTGTTGGCTCTACTTCTTCAGACCAGCCGAAAGGCAAAGGTAAGAAGAGGCAGGTCCCACAACCAGCCAAGGTGAAGAAGGGGAAGAAGAAAAAGGGGGCTCAGTCAAAATCTGAATGTTTTCACTACCACAAGATAGGCCACTGGATGAGGAACTGCAAGATGTACCTTGCAGAAAATAAAAAGGGGCATACTGATGCCTCTACCTCAGGTACAAAATTACTTTTTAATAAAGCATAAAATCCATAAATGCTTTGTTACATGGTATGAGATACTAAGACATATGTGTATTGTATACAAGTGGCTGATAGCAATGCAGAGGATGGAAGAAGTTCCATGTACGGTCGGCATCGGAGTAATCGTTGCTGTTGGGACCGTACAAGGAATTCGAAAGATATGAAGATGAAGCGATCGATATTTTTCCTATTTTGAATAAAATGTATCGATGCTTGGTTTAAAACAATGATTGAGTGTTAATCACTCAATTTTTATTTTTGATAAACAAGTTTGATTCATTTTAATGAATCCATTATTGAAAGATATCTTTGTTTTGTTAAAATTGCGATTTATTGTGAATGGCTGATTGTTGTGGATTAGATTGTCTGTGTTGGTATGCATAAATTCTTGAGTTGTCATACAGAGCTTCTGACGCAATTTTGATTGTTTTGGAGTTGACGAAATATTATAGCCAATCTAAAGTTTCATATAGGTTCCAGGAGCGTAAAATTGGATATGATCCAAATTACACGCAAGTTAAGATTAATTGTTAGTCAAACTACATTTGATACCTTAAAAGAAAAGGATTAAATGTAGTAAAAGGAAAGTGCAGTGTAGGATATTTGACTGAGTAAGTCAGCATCAAGACTCCTATAAACGGGTCTTGATATGACTCATTCTTCAAACTCGCCTGACACTGGTATATTCATATTCAGCACTTAGAAACTGGTTGTACTTTGTAAATAGTCTAAATATGATTCAAATAATTTCCTGAAAGTATTTAACCAGATAGTTCTCAAAGTCAGTGGGAGCTGGCAATATAACTTAGTTTCGTCTCGGACTTAGTAAAAGGTTTCCAACTTATTAAATCGTCTATATGCGACATTAAATAAAAATAGTTTTGATTATGTCAAGCACATAGAGACTTATTGTGTCACTTATGTACCAGACATAATTGACACAAAAATAATTGGAATGAGCCATGACTGACTTGTAGAAATGATCAACACTACATTGTGTGAGCTAAATTTTTAGCTATACATAAGGGAAAATTGTTGGATAGGATCCAAAGCAATTTCGAAGGATCAACCTGTTGTGATCAAGTGATGTCACGACCCGCTTCCCATAAACGGAAGGCGAGGCGTGAAAAGTCCGCTCAGACTTGAAGATGTGGGGCTCCAATCTGTAAAGGGTCTGGTATAACCAAGTAAAGGTCCTTGCAATTGCGAAACAGAACAAAAATAGTAATAAAAGAAGAGAGATAATAATATTGTTCCTATCTCAGAATGTCCACAAATAAAGTTCAACATCACAGAAAAGCAACCAGCTTAAAAGAGTTTTAAAAAGGCCCTAAGCAGGGCCAAAAGAAATAACGAACGTACAGAAAAGGAATGGCGCTACGTACCGACAACCTAACAATAACTAAGCAGAAAGCAACACAAAAGAAGTCGCTACGACTGGTCGCCGGTGTCCTCGAACTCCACGTCAACAGTGGGCCCAAGTTCAATGTCAACAAACACCTCGTCCTCAGCAACGGGCTCTGGCTAAGCAACTAACATGCGACATCCAAAAGAGACGAGGGCGCATGTCAGCAAGTCTACAAGAGACTTGTGCAAGGAAACTAAAAAGAAAGGAAACAACCTAGCAGTTCTAAAATATGCGATGACATGGCTGTTTAAGGTATGAATGCAACAAGTAAGAAAGTGCAATAAGTATGACATGACAACAAGTATGACATGGCAAGGGTAGCAAAGCTACTAAAACACTCACATGGATTTTACAAGTCAAGTAAACACGTCGTGCACAGAGTTTACACCTTTTGGCTGGAGTGGCTGTACGGACCAACTCCTAAGCTCAAGTGATCGATTAACCCTACCCCTCCAAGTGTAATCGGGAATTGGCTTTGACCAACACATGTAGCCCGCTTCTGGTTCACGAGCCAGGAAGTGTATTTGGCTTAGGGTTGTGCCTGCAATGCAGGTACCTAGCCTCAACAAGGAAGTACAGTAGCGTGTGCTACGAATGCAACATTCAAGCATGGAATGACATGTAGGATGCATGGCATGGCAAGAGTACAATTAAAATGCGTACAGATATAGAAATTAAACGTGACAGGCATGGCAGAGTACAATTAAAATGCATACAGATATGGAAAGTAAACATGACAGGCAATATATATGAATGACATGGCAGGGTGTCAGATCTAGCTTCGTTGTCAAGCTAGATCTTGAAATTGCGTCTAGGCGAGTATCATTTCGTCGCCTAGTCTCTTTTACGCTAAAAATGAGGGATGGCCTAAAACATGGCCTAAAACACAAGTTGGCAAGTTTTACTTGCCTGCCATCAGCCATTCTGAAAATACCGTCCAATCAGTCCAATCTACCTATATGCTCGGATCCACCAGCCTACAGTCCCAATTTAAATTATCTTCATTAGTGATTTACCAAGAAATTTAAATACCGATTTTAATCTTGATTAGATGCATTGGTTGGGGGTCCTAAGTGTTCAGAAAATTACCCTTACACGACGCAAGAGCTACACTGTCGTCGGGTAGCGACGCCAGTGGTTGGAATAAAGATAGCGCTCCTAATCCAGATTCCAAAATAAGATTCCACGATCGTCAAAATTAGAAAAGCGACGATATCAGCAAATAGCGTCCAAATCAGCGAGCAATTTGAACGCTAGAAGATCTACGGCTCACGGGAAGCCGTAACAATTGACGGGGACGACGGGGTTGGCGTACATGATGACTACGATGTTGAGCATCGTAGGGGCAGATCGTGATGTTGAGGAACACCTCTAGGCGAGGGGCTGCCGAAACGGTCCAACAGCGAGAGAGAATGACGGGGAGCGCAACGACGCATCGGATCATCGTTAGAAACGCAAAACATCGAGTGCTCGCTGTTTCAGAGCAACGGTGGCCAGCAGGGGCTGCCACAGCCACGCAGAGGTCGAAGGGGGACGGTGGCATGTCGGAGGGGGTGCGGGCAGCGGCTGCGGCGGCGGCTGCGGCAGTGGTGGCTGTTGCTGCTGCTGCTACGAATTGCTGCGGCTGCAGCGGCCTTCTGACGATGCAGCGGCGATCAGCGGGGCTACGGTGGCGCAGCGGTCATCAGCGGGGTCCGACGAGGTCTCTAGGCCGGTCGACGGCGGCTGAGGGAGAAGGGCGCTGGGGTTCTAGGGTTTTGCCGTGAAGAAATGTGTGGGCAGCGGCTGCTTTGTGTTGTGCTGTGAAAACATAAAGCTAACCCTAGGTGTTATTAATAGGGTATGGGCTGAAACGTGGGTGCTAGGTTAGGGCTAGTTAGTTAGGGTTTGTTTTCTTTTAAAAAAATTTGTTATTAACAATTTAAAAGTAATTCACTCCCTCTCTCTCCTGCGCATAGGTTGGGTGCGGCCATGGCTAAGAAGTGAGGCTGGGTCAAATGATTTTGGATGTACATTATAATAAAATTATTTTATGGGATAATAACCAGGTGAAACTTAGGGTTAACAAATATTTAAACTGAGGAAAAATATGAAAGTGGGTCAAACAGGGCTTTATAATTGTAAGATAAAAACTGGGGTGACTGTACCGACGAGAGAAATAAGACAAAATAGACGGATCACAATTTTGACGACGAGGAATAAAACTAAAAATAAAAACGTCTCACGACAAAAGTGGAAATCGCGACGTCTCATCAAACAAAGTCAAATCGTGGGAGAACGACCCGTGAAATGACGTTCCAAATTAATTCCAAAATCTAATATTCTTCGAGAGGCTCACAACGGCATATCACACTATAGGGTTCGGATACAGACAAAGTCTAAAATAAATACGTGCACGAACAAGACTACGTGCACGAAAAGCGAACAAATGATACGAGGTCCAAAGGCGACAGTAATTTCAAGTTGGGCACACGTCGGGGGGGTCGGCTTGCTAAGGATGCAACCATGGTGCTACGGCCCTATCGACTCAACGACACGACTCACACACAAAGCAACAAAACCAATCAGGTAGCCGAACTTGCAATACGCACAACCGTATTACGAATAGAGAGTACATGCCGTTACATCCTACCCACCTTAGGACAAATTCCGTCCTCGGACTTTCTAACATATCTAGTCACTCTAGTAACTATCCCAAATCATATCACATTATAATTCAAACCAGATATAGTCACTACAAGTGCTTATATGCACTAGGTAGTCAAGCAGTAACACTACCAACATGTATATATTTACGCCCATTCTAAACTTACACCTATCATAGTCAGTCAAATTCATACATGCACTTCAATCATCATATAATCACGTACATCCCTACATAACTATTAATCACTTGTTACATACCATGGTGCACATACTCACAACTAATTAAATAGTTCACGCCAGCAAATACCATCGTAATACTCCACGTTTAGATAACTACCTCTGGACAAAACAATAAGGATACACTACTCCCTATATCTTCTAGTGTACATCCAATGCCAACATATCAACACAAGTAACCACACCACTCAATATTAAATCATGTTATTGACGCCCCCCGGCTGTGTGTGCTAGATGTGTGCAATGATACGAACGGGGGCGTGAGATTTAAATATTTGTAACCGCAAGCGCACGATGTTGTAGTGTGGCTTGGGGGTCGAACTCAGGGAGGCGTGGATGTGCTTGCGTCAAAGAGGATCAAAATCAGCCCATGGGCGAGCTAGCCCGGATCAGATGATGGGTAGTCACGGTAAATAGAATGCAAGGTATAGACAATAGAAAGGAAAAACCCGGGACCTTGGTTTCCACCCCAACGAGCGGGTCTCGCCGATACGGCCTACGGGTAGGATAGCGAACGGAATTAGGGTCTAATGGTGAGATGTTTCCTCTAAGAGTGGTACCGGTGTCCCATGGGCCCGATATTCCAGTCGGTGCCCAGGATGATACACCGGACTTCCTGGGTTCGATCAGTGGGCATTCCCGTGTCCATTAACACTGATCGACTACGGGAGCACTAAGCTCGCAACGATAACTCCCAACATCTCATCCTACCGCTCCCGCGCGCTAGGATTCGGCTTCTACGCAAAGGGCGTGAGCTATGACTAGGGAGTCAACCGCCAAGTTTATTCCCCCTTGGCCCAACGGTCAAAGGCGGTCTTTTTCCCGCCGATGACAATGAAACACCCCACGTAACCGTTAGATTCCTAATCCCTATCGATTTCCTAGCCCTATGGACGCATCGGGAAGAGCCCACGAAGGGGTTTTCGCCAAAATCCCAGATTTGGGATCTACTCACAAATATTCATTAAAAAGCGATCTAAACGAAAATGGACCGTCAAAATCATAATCAGACAATAGAAATGCAATGGTAGTAAAGCAATTAAGATAATACTAAAGTTTGACAAAGATCTGAAAACTTACAAAAACTGGGAAATTTCAGCCGTCACAAAATGAGGAAAACAGCAAAAAATAATCAGCTCTCGTTTCTGGAAAACCTAGGGTTCTATATAAAGAAAACGACATCACCCGATCGGTTGACAAGTCAACCGATCGGGTGACCCGCTTCACAGATTTACAACGCGATGCGGAACTTCACCTGGTCCTCTTCACCCGGTCGGCTGACATATGAATGTGACCGGTTGGATCTTGGTGCCGTCGGGTGAGGAGGCCGGTTGAGCTGACCGTGTCTTGGCCTTTGGAATTCAGCTACAGATGAACCGATCGGGTGAAGGTCACCCGATCGGTTGTCAATTACAGTAGAAATCCAGAGACTTGGGCCTTTTGAACCGGCCTGCGAACCGACCGGTTGACTTCTCGTGAGCTCCAAGCTGCGTCCGGGTGGTGCACGCGTGCATCACCCAATCGGTTGAAGATGATCAACCGATCGGGTGAGGGGCTGAAAGATGCAATCTTCGTGGTTTGACCCCCTGGATCACGTGTGACTCCTCCCGTTGCTCTGGGGACTTGTGATATCATCGTTTTATGCCCCATATGCCAGTAAACTCCTGCAAAATACGGAAAACACAGAAAAGTGAAAGAAAACAAGAAAACACGAGAAAACAAATATAAGACGACGGTGAAATACGGAAAAACACGGAAGAAAACGTGCGTAAATATATGAAATATAAACGCAGGTCAAAATCCCCCAAGCTGAACTCTTCCTCATCCTCGAGGAAGACGAGTGAGAGTAGGAGCTCGTAGGGGAAAATAGAGAGAAAGAGAGAAAAAGAAAACTCTATATCCTAGATCGCCCGTCAGGGCCAACAAAATCAAAAACGACACACCAAGCAAGCAAACGCCAAATCACTTCACTAAACCAAGGAGTACGAGTCCAGACAAGTTCCGTGAGCCTACGCGGTGAAGTGCGAGTGAGTGTGGTCGTGCGATAGCAGACGGTGTCACTATCTACAATGTGCGATAAAGCTCGATATACACAAATCCAGGAAATGACCCAAATATCGATTCGAATTGAATAAAGCGGTGAATATATAGTTCAAGCATGCATGAGAATAGAGAGAGAATCGAAACATATCATGCGTCAGGGACTCCACAACTAGGGTTAAGGAAATCACTCCACTATAGTCTAGATATTAGCTAAAAAAGTTCCTAAGCCAAGTGTTTTCGAAACCGATGGGGGTTGAGATGATGTGAAGAAGAACACTCGGTGCAAATTCTCGCCTTCCCTTTATTCTCAGCAAGTAGGAAAAGATATTCACACGGGAAGTTTTTTGGGTTTTGGGTATTTGTAAATTTTTTGGATTTTTGGCTATACAATTTTTTTTTCTTTCTTTTCTTTTCTCTTCTTATTGGGTTTTTCTGTTCTTTTCTCTTTTTTTTGGATTTTTGGGTTTTTTGGCTATACACATGTGTACTCTCCCAAGTGGGAGAACGGTACACGACAAGGGGATTTGCACCAAGTAAAACAAAAAAGAAGTCGGAATCTAAACACTTGGACAAAGGAAACTATCCTCGCTAAATAGAGCATGGGCTAAATGGGTTATCCTAGTCCCTAATTGTGGAATCCCGACACCTGCGAAATGAAGCATACGATATATATATAATCATGCATACAGAAACAGACAAGAGAAACAAATACCGCATTATTCATATCGACGCGTGATAATCTAGGGGTCATTCCTGGACAAGTACATAACGTAAAATCATACAGCAGAAGCACACCAAACAGCTAGGCACGACGCACGACTCACAAAAAGCTAAGTGGACCCACGATGCGTGAAATGCAGGAGGACTCGATATCCTAGAATTAGTGAGTGTGATTATCGATGCTATGCTAGGTGTGTGTGATTTTGTGGTTATTCATCACAGGGTTCATCTCTAGGAGAAAGAGATAAAAAGAAGAAAAGAAAAATTAAAAACACGATGAAAACGACACAAAAACGAAGAAGAAAGACTCAAATGACGCACAAAGTGCGACTCCCCCAAGCTGAAGCTTGCATTGCCCTCAATGCAATAAGAGTGAGTACGGGAGGGCAATGAAAATGGGGGGGGATATGCACTGACACAAAAAAGAAATGAAAAACATGGAAAACACAGATACGAAACTGAAAATAAAGAAAAAATCAAAATCAAACCACACGACATAGAAATAGAAAAAGAAAGAAAGAAAGAAAGATGACACGACACAAAAAAATAAAAATAAAAATAAAACAAGGACACACACAAAGGAAATAAAACACGACAACACAGCAAAATAAACTTCCCCCAAGCTAGACATGACAATGCTAGCAATGAGATATGATCGTGAAAGTGCAGAGATATGCAAGGGGGATGTCAAAAAACAAAGTGAAATCAAAAATCAGGAGAAGGCGAATCCTCGCCCTCCTCGGAAGAGGGTGTGGCTGGGTGGTCGGGGGATGCGGGGGGTGTGCGGAGAAGTGGGGACAGAGGTTGGGGAATAGGTGCAGTGGTGGTGTGAACGATGGGTAGAGTGTCGGTGGAGGTGGGTGGTGGTGGAAGTACGGCGATCAAAGCGGTGGTAGAAGGGATAGAAATGGGGGGAGAAGACGTGATGGTGACGGTAGTGGGTGGCGGTGGGAGAGATTTGGAGCGCACCGGTAATTTCTTGCGGTGCACATATGAAGTGACGGTGGAGGAGGGAGGAGGTGGTGTGGGGGTGACGGAAGTGGTCGTGAGAGGAGTAGTGGATGCAGGAATGGGAATAGATGTGGATGGGGGAGATGATCGCCTAGGTGGGGGAGGGGGAGGTGGAGATGGGTGGGATGGTAGAGGAGAAGGATGTGACGAGGGAGGTGATGATCGTTAGGGTGGTGAAGGTGGTGGTGTGGGTGGGGGTGGACCGTGGAGGTGAGTGAGAAGGCGAAGAATGGCGGCCACGTTCCTCTCAAGTACGAGGAAGCGTGGGTGAGTGAGAAAGGAGGATGGTGATGGGTCCGAGGGGGCAGAGGACGAGGCAAGATCACGGAGGGCTGTGACCTACCTCTCAAGAGCAAGACGGTCAGAGACCTGGCGGCGACCAAAGGAAGTGGACTGACGTGAAGCGGTGGTGCCGACATGTGATGTGGAAGTAGTGTCGATGGCAGTGGTCATGCCGGCACTGGACAGAAGGCCTAAGGTGGCCTGAGAAAGGCTCACTGAAGGAATAGGGCCAGGAGCAGAAACAGGGTGACTCAGGCCAGCCCCCAAATCTCCCCGGAACGCAGGAATATCCTGCTCGCCTAAGTGGGCGGCAGGGGAAGGTGGTCTACGTGCGTCCGGGGGAAGGAAAGGAAGGTGCAACCCCGCTAGAAACTCGGGATCGGGCGGAAAAGTATAATCCGCCACTTAAGCTATGGTCATGCGAGCGAGGTTGGGGAGAATGGTGTAGGGGCGAGGGGGGTGGCCGTAATTGAATTCAAAGCGACCATCGGGGCGGGGCCTAATCATATGAATGTGCCGCAGGACGTCAAGGTCTAGACGTGAGGGTCCTGCGGCAGTAGGAAGATTTTGGGGGATGGGAATGTTAAACTGTGGGGAAGAAACAATGATAGTGATAATGCCCCCACAACAAATCTTTCCCTTCCTGGCCCTGCTAATCTCGAGAAGCTTGAAAACAAGCCAATCGCCGGCATAGACAGTGACAGTCGGGGCCCTGAAGCTAATCCCATCATCATCATGAACAAATGGGAAAGTCATGGCCCGGAGAATAAAAAGATCGGGGATAGTCACGGTGCCTGACTCATCCCGTGGGAAAAAAGTAGAGGATATGATCCTATGGGCTAGACGAAATATGGGATGGATGATGGAGGAGGCCTTGGGCTTACCTCGGGGATAACGATGGAGTATGGTGAGGCGGAACCAAAAGTTATCGACGTCAAATTCCAGGGGGTATCCGTAGTGTCAGATAGCGTCATTCCCAAGAATAGGGAAACCAAATATATCGCAGATGGTATCCAGGTTGGTGCAGATGGTTTGGTTACGCACCGAAAAAGTGACAGTCGACCCCGACTCACAAACGAGGGGGGAAAGGAATTCTAGGGTGAGTGACGGGTAGGATACCGCAGAGGCATTCAAGAAGGCCAACCAACCTAGGTTAGCAAAAAGGGTCTCGACCTCGGTGAAGACACCGAGATCGACGAGTGATTGAGTGTGGGCAAACTTGGTTGATAGATGCCCCCGAGCATCTAGTCTTTGGTAGAAGTCTTTCTGCTCTTGGTTCCTAAATAGGTACCCATGCGGGCCCAACATGGGGTCCACAGGGGGGAGGACAGGTGGGGGTGGGGCTAGTGTTAGTTCACGTGTGTGGGGAGGAGGACGTGTTTGTTTACGTCTCTTTCGAGACGGTTCCTCCTCCCGATGATACCCTTCCCCTTGTCTCGATCTCGGGCCATGTGTGCGTGTGGGTGATGCAAATGAGTGCAAAATACTATCGAAGTGCACACACACGAACAACCAAGCAAATTAAATATCTAGGGTAAAAATTGAAATTTGAGAAGTGGAGCGAAGTTACCCGTAGAAATTCGAGTTCCTTGCTTGTAGATGACCCAATGCCGTGCAATGGGAGAAGTGTGGAGCCGCGACACTCTTTTTCAGCAAAAATTTGAAAGTGGGGGTGGATGTTGGGGATTAGGGCTAGAAAAATGCGAAATTGGGGGGGGGAGAGAGAGAGAGAGAGAGAGAGAGAGAGAGAGAGAGAGAGAGAGAGAGAGAGAGAGATGGAGAAATACAAGGGGGAGGTGGAGAGAGAGGCTAATGGATGAGTGGAGGAAGTGGGAGGGGAGTTTTCGGCCGTTGGGAGAAGTTGGAAGGCGAAACAACGGCGAAGAAGGCGATCGGGCGAGGGGCTGTGAACGGGTGGATCAGGGGATATTTATAGGGTTTAAGTCGAACCGATCGGGTGAGAATTCACCCGATCGGTTGACTTTAGGTCGAAATTTTAAGCTGTAAAAGCGCTACAGGCGAACCGGTCGGGTGATAACTCACCCGATCGGTTGGCCGCTCCACAGATTTTCCCGAAAGTCTAGGGTTTCTCACCCGGTCCCTCAACCGGTCTCGCTTCATGTCACCCGATCGGTTGACAAATCCCTGAAATTTTCCCGAGAGTTTCCCCAGGTCACCCGGTCTGCCAACCGGTCTCTTCTTTCCTCACCCGGTCGGTTCATTTAGTGGCAGACACGGCCGTTAGCTGATACATCCCAATCGATCGGTTGAGTTAACAACCGATCGGTTGAGGCCTTGTTTTCTGCAAAAACCCACAAAGCGCATAAGTTCCACAACGGAAGTTCATGCGGCTGGATTTATTTATAAAAATAGATAAAATAAAGTTAAAAATAATCCTAAAAATTGAAACAAAAGTTTAGAGCATGGGTTGCCTCCCATGAAGCGCTTTTGTTTAACGTCATTTAGCTCGACGCCCGTTGATGATGTTCATGGTGGGCGATACGGGTGATGCCCAAAATTCGGCATCTCTTCAACTCCTAAACTTGTGGCTATTGGTGTAGTCGGCGGCTGTAAGAAGATTTGCTCAACTACCCTCCCTTTGTCGACAGGATCCGGGGGCTTCTCCCTCAAATTGGCATCTACTGTCATCTTTTTCAGGATCCGGACCTCATAATTGATGAGGTCCATGGGTTCTTTCCCCTTTCTCCTCGTAGGAGGAGACATAGGGAATCCGGGAGGGGTCACACTTCGCGCGACTGCCTCATTAGCAACTTCATTCTTTGGGGAGCTAACTTTCTCTCCAAGGTCCCCCAAGCTATCGGGGGGATTCCTCGAGAGTACTTCCCAGGCACTTGTTTCAACAGCTCTATCTTCTTCGTTCTCCAGCATACTGATACTAGGATCGTCCGGGAGATTTGGATGCTTTATCGACAAGCCTAAGTCAAATTCGACTCTTTCTTGGCTGACATTGAGGGAAAGCTTCCCATTCTTCACGTCTATCAATACTCCGGCGGTTGCCATAAAGGGCCGTCCAAGGATAATTGGGTTATGCTTGTCTTCTGGCATGTCCATCACCATAAAATCAACCAGTACTTGTACTCCTCTCACATCGACGGGGAGGTCGTCCACTACTCTCACCGGGTACTTGACCGAACGGTCAGCAAGTTGTAATGTCATGCCGGTGGGCTCTAAGTCTCCCATCCCTATTCTCTTATACAGCGATAGGGGCATTAAGCTGACGCTCGCTCCTAGATCGACGAGCACCCTCTGGATTTGCACTTCCCCAATAGAGCAAGGGATGGAGAAACTTCATGGGTCCTTGAGCTTGGGCAGATTTGCACGCTGAATGAGGGCGCTGCACTCCGCCGTTAACACGACCTTCTCTTTTCTAGATCCCCGTGTCACCAAGTCTTTCAGAAATTTGTCATATGAGGGAATTGTCTTGATGGCCTCGAGGAAAGGGATTTGTAAGCTCAGATCTTTCACCATGGCAAAAAATTTGCCATACTTCTCATCAATTTTGGCTTGGGCAAGCCGTTGTGGGAAAGGCACAATGGGCTTGAATACTCTTAGGTTCCCTTCCTCATCCTTCTTCTTCTCCTCTCTATGAACTCCCTCCAGAGTAGTTGGCTTGGGCAACGAAGCACCGTCATCATTTAATTTCTCAATTGGTCGTTCCACGACCAACGGTGCTTCCGGTCCTTTGGGGAGCTCTCTAGTAGGTATTTGCGTTCCGCTCCTCAAGACGATGGCGGAAACGTTCGCATGCTCATGCGTGAGCGCCAAGGTCTGATTTACCCCCCTCGGGTTCACCTCAGGCTGTGGCGGTAATAAATTCTGCGGTCTCTGAAGGTTCGCCACTTGCAACCCCAGCTGGGTCACCTGATCAGTGAGGACTCTTTGTCCCATCTCTAGTTTCAGATTTATCTTCTCCTGGTTGGCGATGTATTGAGTCAAGAGGGACTCAACCGGAGAGATGGCCCTATGCTATCTGTATTGCTGCTGGGTGGGCTGCTGATTCCTAGGAGCATACTGTTGATACAGTTGTGGAGGTTGTTGCTGCTGAAATTGATGCTGCTGAAACTGCTGATGGGGCCAGCCGGCTGATATATCTGCTGTTGTTGCTGAGCCGGCTGTTGATAAGGCGCTCGGTAGCTAAGGTTGGGATGATTCCGGTTGTTGGGAGAGTAGGCCGGGTTGGAGTTGGTTCGTGGTGGAAAAGGCGCATTCCTTGTAGGATTGTAAAATAATGCGCTCGCCTGATCCAACGGTGGTGAGATGTCACCACCGTCGAACTCTCCAAAAACATCGGACTCCACCGCATCAATCTGTTGTGAACCGACGCCACCGGCGCCTACCATCAATGCGGAGATCTCGGTCGACAGAAAGTCAAACTTGCTTGACAATTTGTCGACGTCCTCGACTCTGTGTATGCCCCCAGATCTAGGTGTGGCTCTCTCGTCACACCACCGCTCATTGTTGGATGCCATATTTACAAGAATCTGTCCAGCATCTTCTTCGCTTCTTGACATAAAGGACCCTCCAACCGTGGCGTCCATGGAAGATTTTAAATCGTCCCTCAACCCATTATAAAACAGATTTATGATCTGCCACTTGGGGAGCTCATGGTGGGGACATCTTCTCTGCATCTCCTTGTATCTTGTCCAAGCCTCATGCAAGGACTCGTGGCTGGCCTGGGAGAAGGAGGAGATCTCACTCCTCAGCTTCATTGTCTTCCCCGGGGGAAAGAACTTCGTCAGGAAAGCATTTGAGAGCTTCTGCCAGGTGTTGAATGTATTCGGGTCCTTCCCCCTAAGCCACAGTTTGGCCTTATCTCGCAAGGAGAAGGGGAACAGCTTCAGTTGGATCGCCTCAGTTGTGACACCATTTATCCGGAAGGTGTCACATTTCTCCAAGAAGGAGTCTAAATGCTCAATCGGGCTCTCCATGGGTGCACCCGAAAATTGATCCTGCTGGATCCACGTCACCAAAGATGGCTTAAGCTCGAAGCTTTGGGCCGTAATAGCTGGAGGAAGGATGGCGGAGGTGGACTCGATGGAAGGCATCGAGTACTCCAACAGGGACTTGTGAGGCGGGGTGTTCTCCCCCATGGCTTCAGGATCCTCTCTTCTTCTCTTCTCGGTGGCCAAACGCCTTAGGGTGGCGTTTATCTCTGGATCAACGGGGATCAAGTCGTCGAGACTTCTTGAACTCCTGCGCATGAAAAACAACAAACACCCGTGAAGCGAAAAGTGGGAAAGAAACAAATAAGATAAGAAATAAAAATAAAAATAAAAATAAAAATAAGAAAATAAAAAGGAAAAAGAAGAATGCGAAAATTATCGCGAGGTAGGGATGTGAGCTAGACACTAGGGTTCATGAAATCCTAAAATAACAAGCACGTTGCCTCCTCGGCAACGGTGCCATAAAGCTTGACGCCCCCGGCTATGCGTGCTAGATGTGTGCAATGATAAGAACGGGGGCATGAGATTTAAATATTTGTAACCGCAAGCGCACGGTGTTGTAGTGTGGCTTGGGGGTCGAACTCAGGGAGGCGTGGATGTGCTTGCGTCAAAGAGGATCAAAATCACCCCATGGGCGAGCTAGCCCGGATCAGATGATGGGTAGTCACGGTAAATAGAATGCAAGGTATAGACAATAGAAAGGAAAAACCCGGGACCTTGGTTTCCACCCCCAACGAGCGCCTCTCGCCGATACGGCCTACGGGTAGGATAGCGAACGGAATTAGGGTCTAATGGTGAGACGTTGCCTCTAAGAGTGGTACCGGCGTCCCATGGGCCTGATATTCCGGTCGGTGACCAGGATGATACGCCGGACTTCCCAGGTTCGATCAGTGGGCACTCCCATGTCCATTAACACTGATCGACTCCGGGAGCACTAAGCTCGCAACGATAACTCCCAACATCTCATCCTACCGCTCCCGTACGCTAGGATTCGGCGTCTACGCTAAGGGCATGAGCTATGGCTAGGGAGTCAACCTCCAAGTTTATTCCCACTTGGCCCAACGGTCAAAGGCGGCCTTTTTCCCGCCGATTACAATGAAACACCCCGCGTAACCATTAGATTCCTAATCCCTATCGATTTCCTAGCCCTATGGACGCATCGGGAAGAGCCCACGAAGGGGTTTCCGCCAAAATCCCAGATTTGGGATCTACTCACAAATATTCATTAAACAGCGATCTAAACGAAAATGGACCGTCAAAATCATAATCAGACAATAGAAATGCAATGGTAGTAAAGCAATTAAGATAATACTAAAGTTTGACAAAGATCTGAAAACTTACAAAAACTGGGAAATTACAGCCGTCACAAAATGAAGAAAACAGCAAAAAATAATCAGCTCTCGTTTCTAGAAAACCTAGGGTTCTATATATAGAAAACGACATCACCCGATCGGTTGACAAGTCAACCGATCGGGTGACCCGCTTCACAGATTTACAGCGCGATGCGGAACTTCACCCGGTCATCTTCACCCGGTCGGTTAACATATGAATGTGACCGGTTGGATCTTGGTGCTGTCAGGTGAGGAGGCTGGTTGAGCTGACCGTGTCTTGGCCTTTGAAATTCAGCTACAGATGAACCGATCGATTGAAGGTCACCCGATCGGTTGGCAATTACAGTAGAAATCCAGAGACTTGGGCCTTTTGAACCGGCCTGCGAATCGACCGTTTGACTTCTCATGAGCTCCAAGCTGTGTCCGGGTGGTGCACGCGTGCATCACCCGATCGGTTGAAGATGATCAACCGATCAGGTAGGGGCTGAACGATGCAATCTTCGTCGTTTGACCCCCTAGATCACGTGTGACTCCTCCCGTTGCTCCGGGGACTTGTGATATCATTGTTTTATGCCCCATATGCCAGTAAACTCCTGCAAAATACGGAAAACACGGAAAAGTGAAAGAAAACAAGAAAACACGAGAAAACGAATATAAGACGGCGGTGAAATACGGAAAAACACGGAAGAAAACGTGCGTAAATATATGAAATATAAACGCACGTCAGTTATTATATCTAAGATACACTTACCACTACTATAATTTCCAATTATTTAGTCATTCAAATGCATGCAAATATTTCACCATATATTCACATCACATACGGTCCTATAACTATATTCACGACACGCCACACATACCATAGTCACCAATACCTATAACTAAGCACATACTTACCCATGCATGGTGCATACCCACACATGCTAACATTTCATACATATATACCAATCATACCACTATCTACTCAGCACATCTACACGCCTAGTTTAGCTAGCACACATATGTTCACACAGGCAAGTCCATAGTAAATAACTATACCACAAGACCAACACCTATAACTATATACTGGTATAGCGACCCATAATCATGTGCGTAACACAACCAGGCGCAAACAATCCTATCAATATACATACATCATCCATTGCTATATTCATGGTACTACACGCAAAGCACATACATATGTAACAATATACTTAGAGTATACCCACTCAAGCTTGAGTGAGACTCAAAACACATATCAGAATACTCTATATATGTAACACGGTATCTATACCTATACCGATACCACTCCAATGTATACACATATACCAATATAACCATATACATACCATAATGTCAATCACACTTAATATCTAGTCAGGTAACACCCACATAGTTCAATCACTTTATATACCATAATAATATTAAAGACATCAGCACACATATAATTATAATACCCTCCCTAATATATATGCATTCATCATATAGTCACACACATGTAACATATTGTAAGGCCCGTATGTGTGAAATACTATTTTTTTTGTGTATAGGAATTTTGTTGTGTGCACATTAACGTCCTACGTGAATGGCTATATGGTTGAATGTGATGTGACTTGGGTATATAAGTGAGTATATGTGGTTAGTATTATTATTGTGATGTTGGGTTGTTATGATTTTTCTTGATTGGCTTATTGGTTGGGCTTATAGTATTATGGTTGTTATTATTGTTTTGGTTGATGTTGTCGCGGTTGATGTTGTTATTATAGCCACCCTTAGCCTAGACTCTTAGCTTTTAGAAAGTTCGAGGACGAACTTTATTTTTAAGGTGGATAGATTGTAAGTCACGTATGTGTGAAATACTATTTTGTGTGTGTATATAGTAATTTTGTTGTATGCACATTAACGACATACGTGAATGGATATATGGTTGAATGTATGTGACTTGGTTATATAAGTGAGTATATGTGGTTAGTATTATTATTGTGATGTTGGGTTGTTATGATTTTTCTTGATTGGCTTATTGGTTGGGCTTATAGTATTATGGTTGTTATGATTGTTGTGGTTGATGTTTTCGCGGTTGATGTTGTTTATTGGTATTTGTTATTTTTATTATTGGAGATGTTGATTAATAACATCATTCTTGTTGTTAATCAACGTTAGGATTAATGTTGTTATTAAGATGGTGATGATGATTATTCGGTATCGCTAATAGAATGATGTTGATTATTACTTTATTATTATGGTTGTTGGGCCCTAAGCTAATGTTTGTAATTGATAGTCGAGTTGGGTAGGCTTGATATTGGACCTGAAGAATTAGGAAGAGAGATGAGATTTTAATAGTAAGGGATGGCAAACTTGTAAATGGGGGTTCTCAATTTCTCTTTAATTCTTTTCTCCCATCTCTCTACAACCTTCTACTACTCCTTCTAATTATTTCTCTTTTATTTTTCCCTTTCCTTCTCCCTCAAGCCCCTACCAGCCGAACCCTTGCTTCCCAAAGAGCCCAGGCCGAATTCCCTAGGCCGAATTCCCCAGGCTGCCGACATGTTCCCAGGCCCAAGCTTCTCTAAAAATTGTATTTTATTTTTCCCTGTCCCTTAATCTCCCCCAGTCACTGCCGAATCTCCCACAGTCACTGCCGAAATCTGTCCTCCCTCTCCCCATTTCTGGCCGAAGCTCCTAGGTTCTTTCATGACCGAAAATTGCATCAGGCAAAAAAAATGATGAAGGAAAGAAAGGAAAGAGGTGGAAGAAAGAAGAGTAGAGGGATTTCCAAGAGGAAGGTTAGGGTTTGATGATTGATGATGGATTCTTGGGGAAAATTCGAAATTAGGGCTTGGTGATGATTCATGGAGTTTTCATGAGGAGAGTTGGGGTTGCATGAAATTGAAAGAGAAATTGGCAGAGGGCTTTGTTTAGGGTTGAGTTTGGATGAGAAATCAAGAGAAAGATTTGGGATTTGGGAGCTTGGAGCTTGCATCCATGGTGGAGCTCTCTTGATTTTGAGGTAGGAATTTTATCTCCTTATAGTTTATTATTCGATTTTATCCAATGTCATGTTAATGAGACTATCTTCCATTATGGAGATGCATCTCTTCATGTTATGGAATACATGCCAACTAGGTGTTATAGTAAATATTGTTGCATATGGACGACATAAATACACCCATGAGGGGGTGTATGTGGGTATACAGACCTCAGATGTCACGTGCACGAAGGCATGCGCGAAGGGAACCTTTTCTCGTGAGAAAAGGACCACTCGATAAGTGGAAAAAGCCACTCGATAAGTGGAAAAAGCCACTTTATAAGTGCAAAATGGCACTTGATAAGTGGATAAAGAAGAAGATAAATGAATGTGCTAATATAGGCTAATAAGCTTATAATTGGTTATTTCCTACAATAACCACCCCTAAAGCCTATAAATAGGACCCAAGGGTAAGGCATTCATTCACACTTTCTATGCCATAAGTTTGCATAAGGCATCCTTATGTTCTTCTTCTCCCTTCCATTAAAATCCTCTTCTAGTTAGAGATTTAGGTGGTGAAACTCTGCTTCGATCCTCCGTGACGAAGTATCGACCGTTGTGGCGAATCCGAGGGCGAAGTTCCGAGATTACCGTGCTGCGTACGTAAGCATAAGTCTCAACTTCATTTATCGATCCTAACGTCGTTGTTTTGACAGGATCCCACATTGGTATCAGAGCCATACGGATTCGCTCCGGTCAGAACCGTCGCCCCGTCAAAACTATGAACGAGTCGTTGTCTTTTTCGCGAATGGGTATCCTACCATTATGGATATGGTAGGAATGCTTCGTGACGGAGAGAACGCAGCGGTTGTTTTTTTCACGTTAGGGTCTCCTACCATTACGAATATGGCAGGAACTCTCCGTGACGGGAAGAACCGACCGTTCATATCGTCAAACTCGCTCTCTTCATGGATGCTGAGTCTACATTCATAGGGAATGGGCGCTCTCTTCATGTGGAGCGCGTAGTTTACAAATTTTTAAAGTGGGTTATTTTTTTTGGCACACGGCCATTGGAGGATACCTACTTCCTCGATGAACGGGTGCTTCACCGGAGAAGAAGATGGTGGTTATTCCCATCGGGGAAGATGAATTTTGGTGCATGAAATCTATAGCCAAATGGGCAATGCAGGCAATGCATTCCCTCTCCCCATGCGGAGGGGGTTGGCTACGGCCAATGATGACGAACACCACCACGGCCACCCCCTCCAGTGGGGGTGTGCGGCCAACCCCGTGAATGGGGGAGGCCAGCCATGGCCAAAGGGCCATGGCCGGCCAAGGCCAAAATGGCCATAGCCTGGCCATGGCCGGCCATGGCCGGCCTCTGGCCGAGGCCAGGCAAGGCCAGAGTGGCCTGGCCGACCTCTGGCCGAAGCCAGGCCGGCCTCTGGCCGAGGCCAGGTCAGGCCAGGGAGCCAGGCCGGCCTCTGGCCGAGGCCAGGCCTAGCCAGGGGGCCTAGCCGGCCTCTGACCGAGGCCAGGCAGACCTCTGGCCGAGGCCAGGCCAGGCCAGAGTGGCCTGGCCGGCCTCAGGCCGAGGCCAGGCCTGCCTCTGGCCGAGGCCAGGCCTGCCTCTGGCCGAGGCCAGGCCAGTGGCCTGGCCAGCCCTGGCAGTGGCCAGGGCTGCCTCTGGCCGGTCCTTAGCCAGCCCCGGCCAGGGCAGAGGCCCTGGCCAAGGGGGTGCCAAATAACTGATTGGTCGGTATTGGTCGACCAATTCGGGATTATTGGTCGACCAATTTAGCCAGAGGCCTTGACAATGGTTTCGGCCCCGGCAACCTACAAGCCTAGCCCATACGGGGCCGACGGCAGTCATTAGCGGCAAAATTCTCCTATAAGGGGGGAAGCACCTGGATCCATACGGGAGCCAGCGACAAATTGCTTGCAGAAAAATCTCCACAAAGGGGGGGATCCGACCTTGGCACGGCAACGGCTTAAACCCGGCACTGGCCAGGGATTGCCGAATATTTCACTAGTATCATAAGGGTACTATGTTGAAATATATTTTTGAAAAATACGTTTTCATACGTTTTGAAAAATACGTTTTCAAAAACGCTTTTCCGCTGCGAAGTACTATAAGAGTACGATTATTTGATAAAGTGATGGGGAAATATTGAAAGTTGCTCTAGATGGTGATTGGAAACGTAGTGACTTTTCTGATTCTAGAGTAACATCTTCAATATTTTTCGAAAGTAACTTATCAAATTATGAATATCATTCCAAGTGGGAGTTGATTTTAGAACTATCCATATGGGATATTCTATTATCATTTCAAGTGGGAATTATATCTGAAAAATACGTTTTCAAACTTGTTTTTCCGCTGCTAGTACTATAAGAGTACTATTGTTTGATAAGTGATGGGGGAATATTGAAGGTTGTTCTAGATGGTGATTGGAATCATAGAGACCTTTTCGATTCTAGAACAACATCTTCAATATTTTTCGAAAGTAACTTATCAAATATAATATAATTCCAAGTGGGATTTTGAATTTTTAGAACTATCCAAATGGGATATTCTATTATCATTTCAAGTGGGAGTTATATTTTAAGAATTTTTATGCAATGTTTTGATCAAACCTTCGGTTTTGTGTCTTTTGCAGCATTTTAAAAGTAAAATATCTTCCGCTTCAAAGAATATCGTCGCTGAGTTAAACAGAGGTGAAAAACTCAACGGCGATAATTACAAACTTTGGTCCATCAAGATACAATACGTCTTAGAGGAGCAAGAAGTGCTCAAAACTCTAAAGAACGTAATGATTGACACCGAGTTGGGCACTACGGCCCAACACAGACGAGACAAGGAAGCTTTTGATGCTTGGTCTCGGAAGAATAAGATAGCCCGCATTACGTTATTGAGCAGTATGGCCGATGACATAATGTGCATCTTCCGAGAGCATGACTTAGCCATGGACATATGGTCCAAGCTAGAAGAGAAGTTCGGTGGCACATCGGTGTCCAAACTTCGCGCCTTAACTATAAGGTTCGATTCATATAAGAAACGTCCAGAGCATTCCATGGGGAAACATCTGCGACATATGGTGAATCTTATCTCGGAGTTAAAGGACGCAGGTCATGTGCTCACTAATGAGCAACAAATCCAAGCAGTCATACGTTCCTTACCAAATGGGTGGGACCAAATGAAGATGCATCTCACGCACAATGAGAGCATCAAGACTTTCAGCGATGTTTCTAAGCACCTCGAATTAGAGGAAGAGCGACTTGCGGCTGCCAAGCCAAGTGCAGAAGTGCACATGGTTGCTAGTTCCTCACACGGGGGAAAGAAGAGGAAAGATCGTTCGAAGTCTACCAATGAACGTAATAAGCAACCTGAGTCTACTAAGAAACCCAAACATAAGGGTGGGCACAAGAAATGGCACAAGAAGAAAGACTTGAAGAGGATCAAGTGCTTCAAGTGCAACAAGCTCGGTCACTATGCTCGTTCGTGTACGAGTGGAAGTGACGAGGTAACTTGTAAATATACTAGTTACATATGTGTTTCTAGTTCAATATTTCTTGTGGAATCTAATCCATTTTGGATGATTGATTCAGGTGCCACCGACCACATAGCAAGGGACAGACGGTCCTTCGTGGAGTATCACCGGATACCCCAAGGAATGAAGTGGATCAATGTAGGAAACAACACACGTGTTGAAGTGAAAGGCGTTGGGACTCGCAAGCTAGTCATGGACAATGACCGCACTCTCCTACTTCATGATGTTCTCTTCATTCCATATATTCAAAGTAATATTAAAACTGTGGTCAATTTAATGGGTCTTGGTTATAGTTGGTTCCTTCATGATTGTAATATGGACCTATTTTGTAATAATTCCTTAATTGGCACATGGTATGTTTTCAAATGATTTATTGTAATAAGTACAATGTATGATTCCTCATGTAATGAAAATTTCCTTGTGACAAATTTTTTTTGACTAATGAGTCTAATATAATTTGTTGGCACGCAAGGCTTGGTCATATTGGACCAACGCGTATGGACAGACTTGCCAAACGTGGCTTTCTGTCCAATGTTTCAAAGGTCGAAATGTCGACCTGCGAACATTGCCTTGTGAGGAAATCTTGTCGCAAGCCGTTTGGAACCGGCACAAGGGCCGAGGTTCCATTACATCTTATCCATTCGGACATATGTGGTCCGATGAATGTCAAGACAAGACGCGGGAAGTCCTATTTCATCACTTTTATTGATGATTTCACCCGATTCGGACATATCTATTTGATATCCCACAAAAGTGAAGCATTGGCTTGCTTTAAAAACTATATGAGTTTAGTGGAGAATCAATTAGATCGCAAGATTACGGTCGTGCAAACCGATAGGGGCGGTGAATATTAATCAACAAGTTTGAGGGAACTTTGTGATAAAACAAGGCATAGTACATCAGGTAACTATGTCTTATTCTCCTCAACAAAACGGTGTTGCAGAAAGGAGAAATAGGACTTTAATGGAAATGGTCCGTTCAATGATGGCGCAAGCTAACTTGCCAATCACCTTTTGGGGTGATGCGTTATTGACGGTCGCTTTCATTTTAAACCGCGTACCCTCGAAATCAGTTAGCTCCACTCCTTATGAGTTCTGGAACCAAAGGTCTCCTGACTCAAACATTTTGAAACCTTGGGGTTGTGCATCCTACGCACATATTTCATCCCATAAGTATCGAAAACTTGAGCCAAGGGGAAGGAAATGTATCTTTATACGATACGTAGAAAACTCCAAAGGTTATGTTTTTGTTAGTCAGGAAGACAATGGTGGGCTAATTGAGTTTGAGTCGAGGGATGTCACTTTCTTGGAAAACGAGTTTCCAAGACAGGGCGAGATAAGTCAGGACTTATCTCTATTTGAGATTTATGATCAAGAAGGATTACCTCATTCGAGTGGGAGAATTCTTGGTGAAAACGAAAATACGTTTCAACCTTCACCAATGGATTATACGAATGACGATTATCCTATTCCATACGGGAATAATGATCCAAGTGGGAGCAATTCTAATGACATTCCAAGTGGGAGTGATATTAGAATTGATCTAAATTCAAGTCAACAAGGACTTGAAGAATCTCAAATACGACGTAGTAGTCGTACAAGGTAGGCTCCTCTAAGATTTGAGGATGAATTTCCGCAAACCTTTATGACTTTACTACAAGAAGATGACGAGCCTGCTACTTTCAAACAGGCCGTATCTTGCCCTGCTAAAAGACAAATGGATGGAAGTGATGCAAGAGGAGTTAGAATCCATGAAAGTTAACCAAGTCTGGGACTTAGTTGACTTACCCAGAGGACGTAGAGCTATTGGGAACAAATGGAATCTCAAGATCAAGCATAAGGCTGATGGCTCTATTGACAGATATAAAGCTCGCCTTGTCGCGAAAGGTTTTACGCAACAAGAAGGGATAGACTACGAAGAGACCTTCTCACTTGTTGTGTGTTTTACCTCGATTCGTCTAATTCTGGCAGCTTGCTTAGACCTCGAATTACATCAGATGGATGTAAAGATTGCCTTTCTCAATGGAGAATTGGACGATGAGATTTATATGGAACAACCAACAGGGTTTGTAAAAGAAGGAAACGAACATAAGGTTTGTAAACTTCTTAAATCCATATATGGTCTTAAACAATCCTCGAGGCAATGGTATATACGATTTCAAGAAGTTGTCTTATCAAATGGTTTTACCATGCTTGATGAAGATAACTGAGTATTTATCAAGAGGATTAAAAGCAAGTATGTTATCATGTCTCTATATGTAGATGACATTTTAATAGCCGGAAATGACAAGGGCTTTGTAATGGATATCAAGGCTTGGCTTTCATCAGTTTTTGAAATGAAAGACATGGGAGAAGCCGCATATATCCTTGGAGTTAAGATTTCAAGGAATCGTTCGAAGAAACTTCTTTCTCTTTCACAGGAGACTTATATAAAGAAGGTTCTAGAACGATTTAATATGCAGGACTGCAAGTCCATTGATATTCATATAAGCATATGCGATAATTTATATCTGGAATCGTGTCCAAAGAACCAAAAGGATAAGGAAATTATGGAAAAAGTTCCATATTCCAGTGCAGTTGATAGTCTTATGTACGCTATGGTGTGTACGAGACCGGACATATGTTTTACCGTTGGAAATGGTAAGCTGTTACCAATCCAATCCAGGGCAAGTACACTAGAAAGCAGTTAAGAGGATAATGTGTCTTGTAAGATCAAACACATTGATATCCGATACGAATTTGCAAAAGACTATGATAAAACCAAGAAGGTAGACATAAGGTACATATCTACGCATGAGATGATAGAGGATCCGCTTACGAAAGCGATCCCCAGAAATATGTTTTATAAACACTTATCATCCCAAGGATTGCGTAAGAGCTGAGTTGTACCAATATATATTCCCATGTCTGAGAAAGATCAAATTTAATAAAAGAATAAGTTCTTTTTCAAACATTGCATATGAATCTCTTGAGAAATGTTTGTGTACATTTTTGAAATCTCAGCTGAATTCTAGTATGTCGGACAGATTGAGGTTGGCTCTCTCACATGAGCAACCGCCTTATTCTATCAGACGGATAGAATAGAGATGAGACCTGTTTAAAGTCAAAATCATCAGACGGATGATTTAGAGTCATGACTTAAACAAAATGGTCGCATGAAAGATCTGCATCATATGGATGCTTATAGAAGATCTAAAAGGATTTTTTAAATCCTATCTGTCTAAATGCGGGATGTGAGTCCAAATGATTATTTGAGTAGAAAAAGGGACTCAAAGTCAGACATTGTGGTGTCTGATCATCATCCTTACAACATCATTGAGACATACACTCCCTGGGAAAGGAGCGATGTTGTAATACGTATTCATACTATGTATGCATTTTTTTGACCATTGGGTTAGAATAGTAAATAAGTTTACTATTATGTGAGACCCAAAGACCACATGGGTCTTAACTTGTTACCCTTATGGACTCTAATTGGTTCCTTAAGATTTGACTGGGTGATTGCTATCTTAGCATGTTGCTAATGGACTATGGTTAATTCGGTCCGGCGGGGCATGTTAAAAAAGCGAGTCAAGTCAAGATCGAAAGGATCGCAAGAAGAGGAAGATTAATTTTGCATTCACATTTGGACTTTAAAGATTCAAAGTTGGCC
Organism: Scilla litardierei; assembly: GCA_030789695.1. Taxonomy (NCBI): domain Eukaryota; kingdom Viridiplantae; phylum Streptophyta; class Magnoliopsida; order Asparagales; family Asparagaceae; genus Scilla; species Scilla litardierei. The sequence continues at coordinate 103,670,357 of CM061141.1, forward strand.
AGCCAATTGCAATCCAGATGGGATTCAATTGTTGAATATAAAGTATAAGAAATGTGAAGAAATAATCTAGGGTAAAGCATGCGTTGATCTACTCAACTTTGCTCCTCGAGGAGTGTTGTGTATCTCTAACAAGTGCACAACAGCGGACTCTATGCGCATGACGGTCACACGGCCTATTTCTCGGTATGACAAACAGAAGAGTTAAAGGAAAATATGTTTCCTTACAATCCCCTCAAGTGTGAGTGGGAGATGTTGGATATGGACAACATAAATACACCCATGAGGGGATGTATGAGGGTATACGGACCTCAGATGTCGCATGCACGAAGGCGTGCGCGAAGGGAACCTTTTCTCGTGTGAAAAGGACCACTCGATAAGTGGAAAAAGCCACTCGATAAGTCGAAAAAGACACTTTATAAGTGCAAAATGGCACTTGATAAGTGGATAAAGAAGAAGATAAATGAATGTGCTAATATAGGCTAATAAGCTTATAATTGGTTATTTCCTACAATAACCACCCCTAAAGCCTATAAATAGGACCCAAGGGTAAGGCATTCATTCACACTTTCTATGCCATAAGTTTGCATAAGGCATCCTTATGTTCTTCTTCTCCCTTCCATTAAAATCCTCTTCTAGTTAGAGATTTAGGCGGTGAAACTCTGCTTCGATCCTCCGTGACGAAGTATCGACCGTTGTGGCGAATCCGAGGGCAAAGTTCCGAGATTACCGTGCTGCGTACGCAAGCGTAAGTCTCAACTTCATTTGTCGATCCTAACGTCGTTGTTTTGACAGGATCCCACAAATATTAGTTCCAATTTTGTTTCATGTTAATATTAGTATCTAGATTATTGTTATAGTAAATTTTATTATTATGGTTGTTCTTGTTAGCAAAAATGAATGGGGATATGGGTTATTTGGGCTTGAGTTGCTACCTTGCCTAAGCTTTATGTTGCTTTCTATTGCATTCTAGTACATGCTATACATGCCAACTAGGTGTTTGACAAAATGTCTACACGAAGTCTTGAATGAAATTAGAGGGAAATGCTTGCACCAAATTGGCCATAAGACAATGTTATGGTAGTATAATCATATGGGGTGGAGTGGTAGGAGGTGGGAGTGGGAAATGATACGAGCCCAAGAACCTAAACATGTTCAAGTTATAGCGGTTAGCTTTATCTATAACTATCTTTCCTTCCATGCTATGAAATTATGTCTACACATGCTCAAGTTGTTATCTTGTTTTCGGTTTTGTGCTATGAAATTAATTAAGTTGAATTGATCTTTAAGTTCAATTTTCACAAATCAAGTTGGATTGTACTCATTTGGCCTTACTCTCAAACATTGAAATGTTAGGGCGTTGGAATTTATTAGGAAATGTTGAAATGATATTTGAATTATTTGATGCAATAGCAATAATTATGTTCCATGTCGCTCGAATGATTTGTTTCAAGAATTATGCAAAAATTTTCTCTTTTTGAATGTTGGAAGTTTAATTAGTTAAAATTCTTGGTATGGAAATGTGAATTGGGTGATAATGAAATGAGTTGTGTAATGTGATGCCAAGATTTAGATTCATGATGCAATTGGTTGATTAAATGAAATTGCTCTATTTTGGTTATATTGATTAACTGAAATTGTTCTCATCTCATTACATTGACCAAATGAAATTGCTCTCATTTTGGCTTGTTGGAAATGATTAATTCAATTTAATTTGCATGAAATGAGGAATATGTGAACATGGATTGTGTGGGAAATGGGAAAGGTGATGTTGGAAATATGCGGATTATGGAATGTGTGACATGGTCACGTTAGGACACGAGGTGGAGTGCACAGGCATGGACAAAGTGCCGCAGTAGGAGGCGGGTGAATACGCCATTGGCCACCTCTTGATCTATTAGGTGCTCCACATTGATAACGGAGTAGAATCATTTGCACGTGCACACCGGCTCATTCATGGGATCCCCATTGCATTGCATTGCATTGTTTGTGTTTCATACGCATCATGGCATCATTGATCATTATATGTGATTGGTGGTTGTGTCTATGACTATATGACTTGTGGTTGTATTTATGATTTTTTGGTGTTGGTGTGTTGGTGTGGTAGTTGTTGTGGGCGTTGTTGTTGGTGAGGTACCTCATTGTATTGTTGTGGTTGGTAGGATGTCATCATTTTAAATGACATCCCCTATGTAAATTATTGAAGATTGTAGTTTAGGGACAAATCTACTTTGGTCTAATTGCCAAGATTTTGCTCTTGTGGTGGTATTTAAGCAAGTTGGATTTATTACCATGATTTCGTTCCCTAAGAAACCGAGGACCTAATTCCTATTAGGAACCATGATAAAGTAGATAATGTTGCTAAACTCACATCTCAGGAGCTAGTTATTAATAGTTTACATGCTAGATACTAAGTTGCCAAGGCTTGCATGTTCTTCAAGATTAGGAGTCATTTAAAGGCTCTCTGGAAATGGCTATAAGCATATCACTAAGTCAAGTTTATTCTAACCAAGCTTCATATTTAGGTGGCATAAAAATTAGAATGGCACTAGTTTTCATATTTGCGTAAACCTAAATTGTGTATGGGGTTGGTCTTCATGCATTTCCCATTAGATTTGTTACTTTTATGCAAATTGCTTAATATTGCAACTAATTGTGGGAATGCCTAAGTAGATTACTAAGGGCTTAATCCTAGTCGCATTTGATGTTTTATGGAAATTGGTTTAAAGTGCAAGTGGACTTAATTGAAGTCGTGTTGTTTTTGGGAGAATGGTTATGTTGAAGGGGGAATTTCAAGAGAGGGTTAAAAGTTCCACATTTCCATTGTCATGGCAAAAAGGAGAATGGTTCATGAAGTGTAGTGTGGTTTGGTTTTGTTGAGAAGTTCTCGTAGCATGGAGAGAGGTTCATATTACACGTTATTATCATAGTTCACAATGATGTAGTAAGGAACATGGAAAATGATTCTAGTTGCATGCCAATATTTAACTCCTAAGTCCCTACATTTAAATACACGTTAATATGACTAGTATTTTAGTTCTATAATGATTTATGATGTCGGCTAATCCTTTCAAATTGATGGCATGCTAGTCAACCATTGTTTATGTGGAATTGTTAACAATTATATGGAATTGAGAATGAAACAAGGTTTGCCCCGCATGCTAACCCCTCCTTCAATGCACGCTAGTTCTATTGTTCCTTTAAGTTACTTCTATGGCATCCTAATGTAGTTAGCAGGTAATTCTAAACGATGTTGCTTGTTCCCTTGATATTGCAAAGCATGCAACAATAAAGTTAGTATATAATGAAGTTGCGTTTAAGAATGGTGTATAGTAAAAGTTGTGCTTATATGTGAGATCCCTCTCTTTCAAGTATGTGGACCCTTGTGCTTTTAAGCTATATGTCTCTTGTAGTTGCCATTATATTCTGAGTTATGGCACTTCTCCTGTGATTTCTTGAGCAAGGATATGCTTTGTTATGGTTATAGCGTGTTTCCCTTGTAATATTATTTATGTTGTAATTGGGAAAATTTGATAAATGCAAGAGAAACTCTGTCGAAATTTTTGTGAGCATTTCATAAGCATTTCCATAACATCCTAAGCATTAGAAACTTAAGTTAGGAACACTACTTGTAATGCCACTTGCTAACCCCCCTTAAAACTCTATGCAATGTTAATTAGTGGCCATATTACAAGATGCCCATTTGGGGTGCTAACTTTCGTGAGCATCTATTCAAGTTCATGTCACTAATATACATCTTGCTTCTAAGATTCATGTCACTTTAAGACACATGTAGCCATAGATCACAATTCTTGTTGCTAACTAGTTTTCAATCAAATAATGCAAGTTGTGATGCAAATTGCTAGTTTGTTGAAGTTCCTACTTTTTCTAACATGTTGAATCATATGCCTTAATGCGACTTGCCATCTTTGTAGAAGATGATGTTTACTTGTCCAATAGATACTTGTATGTTAGAGCAATGTGCCATGCCATGTCTTATGACTAAAGTAAGTTCATCTCTTTTAGTTGATTGCATTGGATAATAATCTATATAGAGATGTATATTCCTACTGGGTCACGCTGTGACGTGTCCCCGTTGACATTTTCAGGTGTTGGATCGTAGAGTTGAAGGCCCATTAGTTCAACAGGTTGGAGTTGAGAGTGGTGCAAGTGTGTGTGAGGTCTTGAGGGTTGTGTTTTGTATTTTGGCGACTTGTGGGTTTTATGTCGTATGAGAATTGGCTTATTATTTTATATGAGATTTGTATAAGATGTTGAACATGGACTTTTGTTATAGATATATACCAGTGATGTTGGATTGTTCTCTCTTTGTGTTTCTGGGTTGTCTAGAATGCTACAGGTACCATACCAGCAGTGCGCAGTTGGCCTGCTTGAGTGTTGAAATTTTGTACTTCTCTTCCGTAGCACCCGCCTCACTGAGTATACCATGGAGCGGGGCGTTACACATATATATTCACACCATATCCATCTACCTATAATTAGTATACATATACATCTACTTATCCATACATAATTAAGATATGCAATAATCGTGTATAGCTCATGGTATACATGCACACAACATCCCGTAAAAGCAAGAAATACCAATCAAAATTATAATCCTACTACCATACGTATATCACATATATACTCATGCAGCAAATACATAACTACTTACATCTAAGCACAATACATATCTACTTACGAGCACATACTCACACGTACTAACATATAGGTTATATAATAGGCCTACTCACTTAACTATAAGTACACCTATCATCATTACACCTAACATTCACTTGACTTACTAATATATATATATATATATATATATATATATATATATATATATATATATATATATATATATATACATACATACATACATACATATCAAGCATTCACAAGTATCTTCAAACTACATACACTACTAGTATATACTCCAATACAATTTTCAATATTTATACAGACATCCCTAAGGTGGTATAGCTATCCGCACATATATATTAACACCACCATATATACAACTTCACTATATATCACGAATAACACTGATTATACATACATAATATGAGAGTCAATTATTAATATCCTAAGGGTAGCACGCTCATACGGGTCCACACACTCTATCTATATGCATACACCACATCGACATCACAACTTATACTAATGGCCCATCAAACTATACTAAGGTTGACACAGGCGATGACAAGCATTAATAGGATGACTAAGCAATGGTAAGGGGAACCGAAATCAACGAGCATAACAAACGAGATCGGGATGAACGGGTTCAAATGAGGTGAGGGTAAGGAGGTAGCTTGGTTAGGTGAAACAGTGACTTAATTGTAAATGTTTAGGTAGAGGAAAGGGAGATGTAGTAATACCCTTATAGGATACAGAAAAATAGTACAAATAACATAAGCTAAAATACGAAAAGTTTGAAAACTGTCGTACTTCAAAAGTTGGAGTCCCCTTCTGTATAAAAATATTGGTAGTCGATAAAATGAGTTGTTCGAAATAAGTTTGAGTCGTATATACATAATAAAAATAATGGTTTATTAGCCTATTGAAAATCATTATAAGGAAGAATAAAACATTCACACGAAAATTAAGGACGTAGGTTAGAAAATATTATACGACAGTAATTTAATATAATTTCGGCAAAAATTTCGAAATTCAAAGAATGAAATTAGATTAACTGAAATGTAGAAAATTTAAGCTCATGTTAAATTCTTTCAAAGTCTTTAAACTGGTGAGAAATTTAAAATAAATAATATTGAAACTACTTTTAGAGGAACCAGAATTTGCCAAAAGAAACGGTTTTATACAAAGATTTTAAAGTACGAGTACGACTACCTAGAACTTATATATAAAAAATAATTGAAGTTCTATTTAGCTTGGAAAAATATTTTAAAGTATGTATGTTACGCGGTTAAAATGAATCTCATAGTTTAGAAAAGATGGTATATCGAATTTTCAAAATCGTAATAGAGTTTTTAAACCGAAATGCGAAAGTATATGTCAGAAAATAGTTACGAGATAGTAATTAAACTTACAACCAATAGACTTCAAAATCTACGAAGGAAATATTTTTTTACTCAATCGTAAAGTGAGGAATTAAATATATAAGAAGAGGGTTTAAAAAAAATTTATACTGAGCAAAAATTTTAATCAAGGGAAACGGAAAACAACTTTGAAAGAATCAAGCTTTGCAACATAGGACATTCGAAAGATCAACGATTATCGTAATGTGGTGATCATGCGAATCGAGAGCAAAGAATGTGGTGGTGTGATGAATGCGCCTAAATTACGATTCAAGAAAACTACGATGGAATTCTACGGTCAGTAACACCGAAGTGTAGTGAGCAGGAAAATGATAGAATCCGGGGTTCTAATTATCGGGTTGACTAAAGGTCAAGAGAAACTTAACACTAAGGCTTTCTAATGAGCTAGAATATATTAGATACCTTAGGGAAAGGTCCTAAGAGAATCAAGATCATGTTCTGTTGGTCCAGAAATCGATGAACCCAAGCGAACGACTAAATAAATTCTAGAAGTCTATCATGGTCAGAGCTAGGCAAGAACCACTAAGGTAACTCCTAAGACGATTATATCAATTTCTAGCATGGAGTCTAGCTAACAATCAGGGACCTCTAACTAGCCAGCACAGACGTCCCTACTAAGTCTTACTATAGTCCTGATCTAATGGGTGTCCCTACTAAGCTGAGATAGATGCTCATGCAACACGTCTACGAGCCACCTAAGACATATGAAACGATAAAATTAGACTCAAGGCTCATGACTTGGATGTTTTAATTTATTTAATGGACATTCTATTATTATTATCATTGTTCCGATAATTCGCAGTTGCAAGAGGGACATGCATGGGCCACCAATAAAACCTGTCACGACCCGCTTCCCATAAACGGAAGGCGAGGCGTGAAAAGTCCGCTTAGACTTGAAGCTGTGGGGCTCCAGTCTGTAAAGCATTTGGTATAACCAAGTAAAGGTCCTTGCAATTGCGAAACAGAACAAAAATAATAATAAAAGAAGAGAGATAATAATATTGTTCCAATCTCAAAATGTTCACAAATAAAGTTCAACATCACAGAAAAGCCACCAGGCTTAAAAGAGTTAAAAAGGCCCCAAGCATGGCCAACAGAAATAACGAACGTACAAAAAAGGAAAGGCGCTACTCACCGACAACCTAACAAGAACTAAGCAGAAAGCAGCACAAAAGAAGTCTCTACGACTGGTCGCCGGTGTCCTCGAACTCGACGTCAACAGTGGGCCTAAGTTCAACGGTAACAAACACCTCGTCCTCTGCAACGGGCTCTGGCTCAGCAACTAACATGCGACACCCAAAAGAGACGAGGGCGCATGTCAGCAAGTCTACAAGAGACTTGTGCAAGTAAACTAAAAATAAAGGAAACAACCTAGCAATTCTAAAATATGCGATGACATGGCAGTTTAAGGTATGAATGCAACAAGTAAGAAAGTGCAACAAGTATGACATGGCAACAAGTATGACATGGCAAGGGTAGCAAAGCTACTAAAACATTCACATGGATTTTACAAGTCAAGTAAACATGTCGTGCACAGAGTTTACGCCTTTTGGCTGGAGTGACTGTACGGGCCAACTCCTAAGCTCAAGTGATCGCTTAACCCTACCCCTCCACGTGTAATCAGGCATTGGCTTTTGACCAACACGTGTAGCCCGCTTCTGGTTCACGGCTTAGGGTTATGCCTGCAACGCAGGTACCTAGCCTCAACAAGGAAGTACAGTAGCGTGTGCTACGAATGCAACATTCAAGCATGGAATGACATGTAGGATGCATGGCATGGCAAGAGTACAATTAAAATATGGACAGATATAGAAATTAAACGTGACAGGCATGGCAGAGTACAATTAAAATGCATACAGATATGGAAATTAAACGTGACAGGCAATATATATGAATGACATGGCAGGGTGTCAGATCTAGCTTCGTTGTCCAGCTAGTCTTGAAATTGCGTCTAGGCGAGTATCATTTCGTTGCCTAGTCTCTTTTATGCTAAAAACGAGGGATGACCTAAAACATAAGTTGGCAAGTTTCACTTGCCTGCAATCAGCCGTTCTGAAAATACCATCCAATCAGTCCAATCTACCTATGTGCTCGGATCCACCAGCATACAGTCCCAATTTAAATTATCTTCATCAGTGATTTACCAAGCAATTTAAATACCGATTTTAATCATGATTAGCAAGCATTGGTTGGGGGTCCTAAGTGTTCAGAAAATTACCCTTACACGACGCGAGATCTACACTGGCGTCGGGTAGCGATGCCAGGGGTTGAAATAAAGATAGCGCTCCTAATCCAGATTTCAAAATAAGATTCCACGATCGTCAAACTTAGAACAGCGACGATATCAGTGAATATCGTCCAAATCATCGAGCAAGTTGAACGGTAGAAGATCTACGGCTCACGAGAAGTCGTAACAATGAACGGGGACGACGGGGTTGGCGTACACGACGACTACGATGTTGAGCGTCGTAGGGGCTGATTGTGACGTTGAGGAACACCTCTAGGCGAGGTAGGGGGCTGCCGTAATGGTCCAACATCAAGAGAGAATGACGGGGAGCGCAACGACACGTCGGAACATCGTTAGAAATGCAAAACAGTGAGTGCTCGCTATTTCAAAGCAACGGTGGCCAGCGGGGGCTGCCATAGCCATGCAGAGGTCAGAAGGGGACGGTGGCACGTCGGAGGGGGCGCGGGCGGTGGCTACGGCAGCGGTGGTGGTGGCCGTTACTGCTGTTGCTGCAAATTACTGTGGCGGCAACGGCTTTCTGGCGACGCAGCGGCGATCAGCAGGGCTACGGCGGCGCAGCGGCGATCAGCGGGGTCCGGCAAGGTCTCTAGGCCGGTCGGCGGAGGCTGAGGGAGAAGGGCACCGGGGTTCTAGGGTTTTGCTGTGAAGAAATGTGTGGGTGACGGCTGCTTTGTGTTGTGCTGTGAAAACATAAAGCTAACCCTAGGTGTTATTAATAGGGTATGGGCTGAAACATGGGTGCTAGGTTAGGGCTAGTTAGTTAGGGTTAGTTTTCTTTTTAAAAAAAATTTGTTATTAACAATTTAAAATTAATTCACTCCCTCTCTCTCCTGTGCATGGGTTGGGTGTGGCCATGGCTAAGAAGTGAGGCTGGGTCAAATGATTTTGGATGTACATTATAATAAAATTATATTAGGGGATAATAACCAGGTGAAACTTAGGGTTAACAAATATTTAAACTGAGGAAAAAGATGAAAGTGGGTCAAATGGGGCTCTAAAATTGTAAGATAAAAACTGGAGTGATTGTACCGACGAGAGAAACAAGACAAAGAAGACGGATCACAATTTCGACGACGAGGAACGAAACTAAAAATAAAAACGTCTCAGACGTCTCATCAAACAAAGTCAAATCGTGGGAGAACGACCCATGAAATGACGTTCAAAATTAATTCCACAATCTAATATTCTTCGAGAGAGGCTCACAACGGCATATCACACTATAGGGTTCGGATACAGACAAAGTCTAAAATAAATACGTGCACGAACAAGACTTTGTGCACGAAAAGCGTACAAAGGATACGGGGTCCAAAGGCGACAGTAATTCCAAGTTGGGCACACGTCAGGGGGTCGGCTTGCTAAGGATGCAACCAAGGTTCTATGGCCCAATTGACTCAACGACACGACTCACACACAAAGCAACAAAACCAATCAGGTAGCCGAAATTGCTATACGCACAGCCATATTACGAATAGTGAGTACAGGCCGTTACAAGTGATGTATATATAAGACTCCATTAAAAAGCAAAATAGATACACGTTAGCAGATCCATTCTTAGGTTTGACATATGAATTAATGTCCAGTGTGACTGATATGCTATAACGGTATGAGATACCGAGATAAATAGCCTAAGTGCAAGTTGGAGATGTAGGAAGACGTATGCCCTTGAGGCATTTATCCTAAGATAATCATCTCGTTCTAATTAATATATGGTATTAATTATCCTAAGTATGAATTCGTCGAATCATATACTTAGATAATTTCCTTAGACTTATAGTCAGGTCATTACGTATGCAGATGTAGATCTCGATTATGAGAAGTTAGTGACCGATTAGAAACTTAAGTCTTAAACGGTTCATGGTCATAGATGTGTTGAGAATAGGATATCAACTCATCGGTTAGACCATTGTGTCTTTGTCTTACCTTAGGGTAATGATGATCTCATAGTCATTCGACCTGGTGAAGTCGGAGACGAGACACAGGTGCTCATTAGAGAATGAGTTTATTGAACGACTAACTTAGAGTTATTAAATGGTTAAGCTTTAACTAGACTATCAATAATAACTCTAGAGTGATGATAGGCAAGCTGGTCCTTAAGACCTGAAGTCATCAGTACGAACCTGTAAATGGATAGTGTCACTTGGATCTATGATCTAGCTTGAGACTTGGCATGCTAAAAGATCTTAGGTTGGGTGACACCGGAAGCTCACGCGTGAAGTGGATGACTAAGATGGGATTCGTCTTTCCGTTAAAGGAAAGTTAGTGCCACTTGATCAGTACGGTCTTTGTGTTAATCCTCGTCCAGGATACGTTGTAGGATGTACAACGTGAATACAACAAAGACCGTTGTATACTGACCGATGTTGTCCATTGGGGTTGACGGTAAACCATACCTTAGGCCATGCAGAGACACAGTCTTCATGAAGGGACTTAAACTGCAGAATTAATCACTGACATAGTTAGAGTGAACCCAACGACACGTTTGTCAATGGGTCGATCACATAAGTATGATTCTGAAACAGGGACGACACCTGATGCTCGTGGTTATCGTCATCTAGGGGTTTCGAGCCCCAACATGTAGTAGGGTCAGGTTGTAGGGTCCCACACCGAGTAATATCCACGTCTTAGTAATAGGAAGAACGTTAAGAGGAATTCATTCGATGAAATGGAATATTTAAGTTCACAAGTTAGTTGTGAGTTTAAGTTTAATAAGGGACAAACTTTGCATATGATGCAGACTAGATTAAATATTTCATAAATTATTTACGACTATATTTAATGGAAAAAACGCATTGAAAAAGGTTACCTGGATGACGGAATCATCCCGGTCTAATCACAGGTTCAAACCGTGTTGAAAACGGAGCTCAAATGAGCCAGAAATGCAAAAACAGTCAAAGTCAAGTGTGGGTTGACCCACTAGGGCAAGCGGGTCCACCCGCAAGAGGAATGGGTGCAACCCGCTAAACCAGCAGGCGCGGACCGCTGTACCCATTGGGCACTGCCCGCTGAGAGCAGTGGGCCACGCGCCCGCTGCGGGCGCTCCCAATGTGGGCGTGCCCATTTCCATTGGCGGGTGCGCCTGCAACTTAAGGTGACTTAGGGTTTTTTGAAACCCTTGTGATGGCTACGATGAATGACTTTTTGCCCATCTTTGGGCAATTATTTGAGGGGTCAAACGAAGTCGAAATTCGTCGTCGTTCGTTCCTACGCGTTCACCATTCGAAGCCCTTCGAAATGATAACTTGTATCGTCTCTAAAGCTCAATGGTGAGGGAGAATTAATTGGTTGAAGTTGGCCTTTGTGAAAGGCTTACTAACATCATTAACTCAATTAAAATCTCCTTTTATTTTTGTCCGACATTGCTCATGATGAAAAGGGAGGAGCCGACTCCCTATATAAATAGGGGTGCCCTCTCTTCATTGAAAAATGCACCAAGTGAACGATTCGAGAAGCTCCTGACTTTTAAGCACGCTTAATCGTAAACTTAAATATTCTGTAGGGATCATCTAACCCTTGCAATACTAACAACACACACTAGAGGGGGAGTGAATAGTGTAATGGCAATAAAATTGTCCAATTAAAATTTAACTTACAAATGCGGAATTATAAATGCAAGAGGAATTAAAATGCACAATCAATCCAAACGCAAACACAAAGTTTTACACTGGTTCCCCAAACTTGGGTACATCCAGCCACACCAATATTCACTATATTCCCACACAGAAAAGTGAATACAAATCTCACAAGGAGATACCCTACACAGAGGATTTATGCCCTACACAAGGACCCAACCAATCCTACACGAGGATCAAGACTCCCACACAGAGAATCACTAACTCCCACTCAGAGAATTACGGTTAGCCCTACACAAGGACACTAGAACTCCCACAAAGAGGTTAATTCCCACAAAGAGAATTCCATGGTCCCACAGAGAGACAACCTCCCACAAAGAGAGAAACTCCCACAAAGAGAGTATCCTAATCCCACAAAGAGAAATAGGAAAACAAATTACACCAAGTAAAGTAAATACTCTTAACTATGCCTTGAGATGCTTACTCATGAATGAATGCAAGGCATGGAAGAGGATCTCCAAGTGTTGGAATATGCTTGGAAGCACTTGGATGATTTCCCTTGAGCTGGACATCAATGCATGAAGAGAGATGAGTGCTCAAAAGAGGGAAATGAGGGAGCTTGAGAGTTGCTTATTGATCTCTTGAGATTTTCTATAGAGTCATCAAGTGTTGTCAAGAGTTCTCAAGTGATGGCAGCACACTCATATATATATGAAACCCATATCAAGCCCAAAAACCCAAAGAAACAGCCAAATGAACAAATCTGCAATGCATGAAGAGAGATGAGTGCTCAAAAGAGGGAAATGAGGGAGCTTGAGAGTTTCTTATTGATCTCTTGAGATTTTCAATAGAGCCATCAAGTGTTGTCAATGTAATGCCCTGCTAAGCTACTGAACAAGTACTAGAGGGGGGTGAATAGTACTTTAAAATAATTAAGAGGATAATTCCTAATTATCTTGCAAACTCAACCAACAATGCGGAAAATGCGGAAATGTAAATATGACAACAAAGAAGTGCAATCGCAAACACATGATATTAATGGGTTCGGATCCACCCAAGTCTCCCCGACTTGTTCCCGGTGATCCTACGTCCCAACCACCCGGATCCCCTCCGGATACTTGAGTTAGAAACCCTAACTCAAGATTTGCACTATGAAGTACTTGTAGAAACCTTTACAAGGTCAAATCATACACAAATCGAAATGTGACTCCCACAAACCGGGATCACAAACAAACTCTCACAAATGAGAGTGAAACACTTACAATATCAATGTAAAATGAAATATAAATGCTTACCACAAAATACATATGCCTTGAATATACTTACGAATTAGGGCAAAGAGGATTTTGGGGAAGATGATGGCACCAAACCTTAGCTCCAAGTAGATGACCAGCAATGGAGACCTAGGAGGTAGATGGTGACCTAGAATCAAGCTCTTGGCTTGGAAGGCTTCATAATCAATGAATCTCTCTTTGGAAGTAAGAGTGGGAGAGATTCAAGAATGGAAATGAATGAGCTTTGTATGAGATTGAAATGCTTCTCTTTTGATCTCTAAACTTCTCTTAATATCAGCCTTGAGTGCAATGAATGCAGCACACCAAGTATTTATAGGTTAGAGGAAAGAGAGAGAGAAAAACGTTTCAATTAAAGCTCCAACAGTTCTATTCTGAACCAGACTAGTCGGTCAAAGAAGGATCACTGACCGACTAGTTCATCAACTAGTCGGTCAGTGATACAACGTAGACCGACTAATGGTTGAACAGCCAAAAGGTCGAAGTTCAGACTTAAAGAACTAGTCGGTCCAAGAAGACTTGCCAACCGACTAGTTTCACAACTAGTCGATCGGTGAGTGAACTTAGACCGACTAAGAGATAAAACAAATAGTCTGAGAACAAATTGAGTTAGTCGGTCCAAGAACAAATGTTGACCGACTGGTTCATCAACTAGTCAGTCGAAAAACATTCTTCGACCGACTAACGATAAACAGTAACTTGGCATGTACATGGAAAGCTCAACTAGTCGGTCTAAGAAGGATCACTGACCGACTAGTTCATCAACTAGTCGGTCGGTGAGTCAACTTGGACCGACTAACTGTAAACAGTAAAGAGCTATGAATTGAGAAGGCATTCTAGTCAGTTCAAGAAGCTTTTTCAACCGACTAGATTACCATCTAGTCGGTTGGTTCTTCTTATTGAACCAACTAACATGCACAAGAAGCCGCGAATCGAAGCGCGATGCTTCGAGAAAGTTTGAGTGGGCTTCTACTAAGTTCCTAGCTCTAAGATAGGAGCGATATGAAGATTAAAACGTAAGACCTACTCAAGGCTTAATATTCTACGAAAAGAAGCTAGAAGACATTAAATAAACTTGACGAACCGTCTTCAAAAGCTTCAATCGAATCTTCATGACTTCAATAGATGTCCTTGAGCTTCAACGAAGCTTCAAGCTCGCGATCATGCGCTTTGAGAAGTCATGAGACGTCGCATTTGATATACGTGGAATATTGGCGACGATCTCCATAACCGCGCTCACAAAGAGTTAGTTCACGATATATTTATGTTTGTTCATCATCCAAAACCAAATCTGGGGAGTCAATACTCAACATTCTCCCCCTTTTTGGTGATGACAAACCAACATAAATAATAATCAAAAATAATGATTCAAATGAAATTTACTTACTCCCCCTGCATTGATGACACGTTAATTCCAATTAATAACAATAATCATATGCATCAAGCAGACGAGAGAAGAAATAAATGAGAATCCAATCATTGAAATATTTGAAATATCGGTTTGAAAATCCATATATATATATCTTCACTCCCCCTGAATCTAACACATCAAATTAGATTCATGGTAAATTGCTTTGAATTATCATGTCGCACATCGTCATTATTAATTCTCTCCCCCTTTGGCATAAGCAAAAAGAGCGGGAGGAGAACAACGACATCAACAATGGCTAAAATAAAAGCATGGGAGTCGAAGAATACGACCACGGTTCAAATGACACCAAGGAAAATAACGAATTAAATCAAAGCGTGTCAATGAAACCATAGTTGAAAATCGAAAAACGAAATCATCAAAAACTCAAATCACGTAAACATATTGAGTTATGGAATATACTCTCCAATATCAACATTCTTGGTTAATTTAGTGCATGGAAAACAATTCTATGTTTTCATAAAATGAAATCTATTTAACCAAGTATTATCGTCGAGCGACGAAATCAAACATCAGAGACATAAAAAGAATATAATGTGCACAACAGAATAAATGTCAACATCGATGTATATATATATATATATAAAGCATAAGTACATCAAATTGATACATCGACAACATACATAAGCGATCCTCAGATCGAAGCATAAAATACACATATATCACACCATACAACACATGTCACACCGGACATTAAAATGATCATACATCACAAATGTAGCATCATAGCACCAAAAATACATCAAAATACATCAAAATATCATAACCACCCACATTATCCTACCCAACTCTCTCACACTACATAAATCATCCAATGTGCACTAGGAGAGTCCTCAGAGAAGCTCAGGAGGCAGCAGAAGGATCTGCAGCAGCAGCAGGCTCTGCAGGAGGAGTGGTGGTCACTGGGTCAGCTGGAGTATCCATGGGAGCGACGGGAGTGGCCTCGGGAGCACCAGACGTAGTATCCACCGCAGGTATGGTGGCACCAGGTGTGCTCTCGGGGTCAACGGTAGAAGAAACAACAGCACCAGAAGTACCCTCAGGGGTATGAGCAAGCTCCTCGATCTCATCCTCATCCAACTCATTCTCGTCAGAAACTGACGGTGGGATGTCAATACCCAAATGAGAAGCGATACGAGCAAGAATCTCCTCAGTACGAGCATAACGAGACTCCACATGTTTCAACGAACGTGCGAGGTCAGCAAGAGTAGGAGAGGGAGTAGCAGAGGCTGAAGCAAACAGGGTCGTCCTCTGAACATGACGAAGCGTCATAAGAGACTTCTTCACGGCCGTCGCATTCAGAGGGGGACCGAGGGGACGCTCATCATCACGGGGCAGAGGGACATGGAAGTGACGGAATACGAGTGTCAGAAGGCATGGATATGGGATGTGAGCAGATTTCGTGGACTTTCGGATACACTCGAAAGAATCCATCTTATCGAGAATGATCCTAGCCCAGTTAATCTTGCTCCACATGAAGATGGCGAAGATCAGCTTGAGGAATGGCTGGGAAGGCAAAGAAGAGGAGCCGTACTTCGGGAGGAGGCACGACTTCAAAATCATATTAAGCACCCAAGCATTCGGCTTGAAGGACTTCGATGGCACGCCAATCATGGCAGGAGGAATCACATGGAAAATCTCAGAAAGCATGACCTGGTCAAGGTCAGAAATGTCATCGACGGAGATATCGGAAGGGAGGAGGCCAGACGAGGAGCAACCAATCAACCCCTAAGATTTCTTCCATAAGGACTATCGGTGTCCCCAAGACAGTAGTCTCAATCGAATGGGTCTCATCGTACTGACCGCAAACCCTATTGGCATAGAAAAGCTTGACAAGGCGAGGGTATGGATGTGGATTCGCCTTAGGGTCATACCGAAGATAATCGATAAGACCGCTAGACGAAAGGAGATCAGCTAGGCCTGGGAAGTCAAAGAACTGTACGAAATGTTCCAACAGCAGAGGGCAGTGTTCGATATGGTTATATGCCACGATACACATCGGGTTGTCGCGACATAATGAGATATCGACACCGCCAACTGGCATCGGACCCTTCCACTTAGGCTGACGGGTGCTAGATCGGGGTGGAGGAGTTGGATCCCTATGGCTAGGCTCGGTCTCTGGGATATACTCGGTATCGGAATCAGAAGGAGGAGTAGGAGCTCGGAATGTAGCAGGAGACACGGGCTGCTTCCTAGGCTTGGGTTGTGATCGGGGCTTGGCGATCGCCATCCTCTTCTTCTTAAGAGGAGGCGACGACGACGATGGATAGGTTGATTTCGATATGTGTTTGGGTTGCGGGGGGTCCGAAGGAGGTGACTCTACGGTCATAGGTGACGGACGAGTGGGATAGATCGAAATACGTGTTCTTGCCATAACCGTGACGAGACAACGTTCAATAAAACGAGAGGTCGAAAATGGAAACCCTAAATCAAACCCTAGGAGCTGAGAATGAATCCTAAACAGCTAGGAGAGGGAGGAGATACCTAGGGAGGAGATCGACTCAGTCAGAGATGGCCGGAAACGGCCGGAAAATTGACGACAAACGGCGGAGTCGACGGCGGAATACGAAGGGGTTCGGAGGAATTTGAGCTGGGAGAGGAAATGAATCGACTAGAAATGATTTTAGTCGGTTCAGATGGAGTATAAGTCGATCGGAATGCGAAAAGTCCAAGCAGTCCCTGAGCACTTAGTCGGTCAGAGTTCAAGCGCTGACCGACTAGATGTCCATCTAGTCGGTCAGCCAATGAGCTTGAACCGACTAAGTGCAAACAGTAACTGAAGCCAAAATTTAGGGCTTGAGTTAGTCGGTCTGAGTTCATTCACTGACCGACTAGATGATGATGTCACGCCCCGCTTCCCAAAAATATGGAGGCAAAGCGTGAGAAGGTCCGCTCAGACTTGAAGCTATAAAGCCACAAGTCCGATAAGCGTCAATCAACATAAAAATAGCAGGTCCCTGTAATGTGACACGGAGCAAAGACAAGAATAATAGAAGAGGAAATAATATTAAATTATAATCTCAATGTTAATATAAAATTCAACAACCACAGAAATGCCACCAGGCAAACAAAAGAGTCTAAAGAAAAGGCCCAGCATGGCCAACGAGAAACGACTAACAAAATGATGCTACTCACCGACAATAACAACAACTAACAAAAACTGCAAAGGAACTAAGATTGGTCGTCGGTGTCCTCGTAATCGACGTCAACAACAGAATCGGGCACAAACTCCACGAACTCGTCGCCCTCAACAGCAGTCTCTGGCTCAGCAACTAACATGCGACACCCAAAGAGGAGGGGCACATGTCAACAAGTCTACCAGACTTGTGCAAGGAACTAAAGGAAGTAAAAACAACCTAGCAGTTCTAGAGTATGGTATAACATGACATGTTATGCAAGGTGAACAGCAAGTAAGGTAAACAACAGTTTATGGCATGGCATGATTTAAAGCATGGCAGGTAAAACATGGCATGGGCAATTAAACATTTACAAGGACAAGTACAAGTATTGTAAGCACGTCGTACACAGAGATTTTGCCCTTTGGCTAGAGTGGCTGTACGGGCCAACTCTTATGCTCAAGTGACCGTTTATCCCTACCCCTCCACGTGTATCGAGCCAGGGCTTTACCCCCGAACATGGAATGCTCACTGAAGTGTTTTAACAAGTATGGCGTAGGGTTATGCCCGCATAACGGGTGCCTAGCCGGAAACACGGAATTGTACAAGGATTTGTAGTGTGTGCTACGATGCAACATGCAAACAGATGACATGTAAAATGGGTGCACATGACAAATATTCAAATAGAAATTTGTGTACCGTTAAAGAAATTAAACATGATAGTCAATGCATGACATGACATGACAAGGGGAATTCTAGCTTTGTAGTCAAGCTAGAATTTGAATTTGCGCCTAGACCGCTATCATTTCACGGTCTAGTCTCTTTCACGCTAAAACAAGGTAATGGCCTAAAACATGGCCTAAAGCAAGGTTGGCAAGTTTCACTTGCCTGATACCGAGGTTGTTGCTCGACGAGAGTTCGTCTCAAATATCGCTACTCTACGGAAATTAGGGTTCACGTATTTGTTGCAGAAGAACGACGATCAGGACGCCTACGAATCTGCAGGTAGGAGAAGATCTCGCTGGATTCTGGATTGCCGTCGCCAAATCGGATCTAGCATGGCAACGGAAGAAGCGATCCCGGAAGAACTTCACTGAAAAGATCTCCCGGAGACTGAAATAGGACAAATCTGGAGATGGGAGAATGTATGGGAAAATCCGGAGCAAAAGAGAAATTTAGGGTTTTTGGTGTTGGCCGGCGGCCTACGTGTGGTGTCGACGTAATGGGAGGTGAGATGGAGTACGGGAGGAAGAAGAATGGCAAGGGGAAGGTTGGGGATGATTGGGGAAAAAGAATGGCTAGGAAAGGTGAAGAAAGAATTAGAAATGTATAGTGTTTAAATAGAAAGAATTAGCGACGGCTACGACTTAACCTAGGTTTATTGGGCAATTTAGTCGGTCATTGAAGAGTAGTCGACCGACTAGTTTGGGATCTAGTCGGTCGGTCGTCCAACTGAAACCGAGTAAAAGCAAACAGTGAACAGTGTCTGTACAGGGAAGACATAATTAGTCGGTCTGTGAAGACCCGTCGACCGACTAGCTTGGAATCTAGTCGGTCGGTGAACGTTCATGAACCGACTAAAGGTCGAATAGGATTTATAATGAGTACTGACAGTTAGTCGGTCTGAGAAGAAACTCTAACCGACTAGTTTCTCAACTAGTTGGTCGATAGTTGTTCTTTGACCGACTAACTGTAAACAGTAACTCAGCCGACAAAAGGGTACTCTGTACAAGTCGGTCTGAGAACAAGTCTTAACCCACTAGTTTCGCAACTAGTTGTGCTTAGACCGACTAATTGTAAACAGTAACTCAGTCGAAAATTATAAGAGGAACTAGTCGGTCTGTGAAGTATTGTCGACCGACTAGAATAAGATCTAGTCGGTTGGTTCTCCTTCTTGAACCAACTAAAATGCATCAGGAGTGCCGAATCGAAGCGCGAAGCTTCGGAAAGATTCCTACGGCTTCTAAGATCGTTCTAGCTCTAAGATAAGGATGCTATGAAGCTTATCGTATGAATACTTACTCCAAGCCCCATCGAGATATGCAACAGAAGATAAAAGATAAGAATGAACCGGACAAAAACGTCTGACGGAGAAAAGCACACAAGGAGAGAACATCCATAATTTATATAATAGTCATTACAAAAAAACCAGTCGTTACATCCTCCCCACCTTAAGAAAAATTCCGCCCTCGGAATTTCCTAACACTCATATGTCAGGGAACAAAAGTGGGTAACGCTCTCTCATCTCGTCTTCTCTCTCCCAAGTAGACTCTCCTGGCGAGCCGTGTCGCCACATTACCCTCACAAGATCGACTGTCCTGTTCCGGAGTGACTTCTGATGCATGTCCAAAATCTGCACTGGCTGCTGGTCATACGTCAGATCAGGGCGACCGGTAATCTCCGAGAAACCGACAGTATGAGATGGATTGTTGATGTATCGACGAAGCTGCGACACATGGAAGACGTCGTGAACTCCTTCCAAAGATGGCGGTAAGGCTAAGCGGTAGGCTACCTCGCCAACCCTCTCCAGAATGTCAAACGGTCCAATGTATCTCGGTCTTAGCTTCCCTCGCTTCCCGAAGCGATTCACTCCTCGATTCGGGGAAATCTTCAGGAACACATGATCACCTGGCTGAAACTCTAAAGGGCACCGTTTAGCATCAGCCCAATGCTTAAAACGGTCCTGAGCAATCCTCAGCCTCTCACGTATGTTCCTCACAACATCCACGGCCTCCACGATCATCTCATGTCCTAACAGCTCCTGATCTCCAATGTCATCCCAGCTCAGTGGCGATCGACATTTCTTCCCATATAGCACGGCAAAAGGTGCCATGCCAATACTCGACTGGTAGTTGTTATTATAGGCAAACTCCACAAGATGAAGATGATCCTCCCAAGAACCCTTGAAGTCCAACATGCATGCCCTCAGCATGTCCTCCAAGATCTGAATCGTCCTCTCGGACTGGCCATCCGTCTGCGGATGGTACGCCGTGCTGAAACTCAGACTCGTACCCAAACTCTTCTGCAGACTCTGCCAGATCTGAGATGTGAACCTTCTGTCTCTGTCCGACACGATACTCACAGGGACTCCGTGAAGTCGCACGATCTCCTGCACGATTCACGTTACATCACTATCTAAACTAGGAAAAGGAAATAGAAATGGAAAGTAAAGGGGTTTACCTCCATATATCTCCTCGCTAGCGTCTCATTGGACTGTCCTACTCGGAAAGGAATAAAGTGCACGGATTTGGTTAATCGGTCTACGATCACGCAAATCGCGTCATTCTGCTTTGGACTCCGAGGTAGTCCAGTCACGAAGTCCATAGTGATGTGTTGCCACTTCCACTCCGGAATCAGAAGCGATTGTAGCAACCCTACCGTACGCTGATGCTCCGCCTTTATCTGCTGGTAAACCAAACACTTGGCTACACTTCGAGCCACGCTCCTCTTCATACCATGCCACCAATAGTTCAGACGAGGATCCTTGTACATCTTGGTCCCACCAGGATGTACAGAATACGGTGAACTGTGTGCCTCAACCAACAGCTCCTCTCTGATGCCTCTAGCCGGCACACACAACCTGGCTCCAAATCTCAACGAGTCGTCCTCATGAATCAAGAAGTCAGTCCACAGACCGGCTTCCACCAACTCCCGAATCCTCACCAACTTCGGGTCTCCAGCCTGCCCCGCCTTGATCATATCCACGATCGTCGACTGTATCTGCATACACATCAACGAAGAAGCCTCTCCAGGAAGAACGATCTCAATACCAGACTCGCAAAAATCCTGCTGCAGTCTCCACTGTGAAGTCAACAACATCAGCGCTGGAAGCCTACTCAGCGCATTCGAGACCACATTCACCTTACCAGGGTGATACTGTAGATCGATCTCATAATCCGCCATGAGCTCCAACCACTGACACTGTCGCATATTGAGCTCCTTCTGAGTGAAAATGTACTTCAAGCTTTTGTGATCTGTGAAGATCTTCACCTTCTCACTCAGCAGGAAGTGCCTCCAAATCTTCAGCGCAAACACGACAGCAGCCAACTCCAAGTCATGTGTCGGGAATTCTTCTCATGGATCTTAAGCTGACGAGAAGCATACGCAACCACGTGCCCATGCTGATGCAATAAGCAACCGAGACCCTTGCCAGAAGCATCGCAAAAGATCTCGAATCCTCCACTCCGATCAGGCACAGCAAGAACAGGGGCAGTCGTCAACCTCTCCTTCAGAATACCAAAAGCCTTCTCACAATCTTCAGTCCAAACATAAGATACATCCTTCCGCGTCAGTCTGGTCATCGGCTCAGCAATACGGGAGAAGTCCTTAATGAACCGCCGATAATAACCAGCCAATCCAAGGAAACTCTGGATCTCAGATGCTGACTGCGGAACAGGCCATTCCCTGATAGCCTTAATCTTACCGGGGTCTACCGAAATACCATCTCCTGTCACCACATGCCCAAGAAAAGCAACCCTGTCCATCCAAAACTCGCACTTGGAATACTTAGTATACAACCGATGCTTCCTCAAGATCCCCAATACTGTCCTTAAGTGCGACGCATGCTTCTCCTCTGACTTCGAGTAGATCAGAATATCGTCAATGAAGATAGCGACAAACTTGTCTAAAAAGTCATAGAAGATCAAATTCATCAGATTCATAAAAACTGCGGGTGCATTGGTTACACCGAAAGGCATAACCACGAACTCGTAGTGTCCATACTTTGTCCTGAATGCTGTCTTCGGAACATCTTCCTTCCTCACCTTCAGCTGATGATAACCACTCCTCAGATCCAACTTAGAGAATACCCTCGATCCTCCAAGCTGATCAAAGATGTCATCAATACGAGGCAACGGATATCGATTCTTGACAGTCACCGCATTCAACTCCCGGTAGTCCACAGACATGCGACGCGAACCGTCCTTCTTCTTCACTAGCAAGACAGGTGGTCCCCACAGAGACACACTGGGATTAATGTAACCCTTTTGAAGAAGTTCGTCCAGCTGCTTCTGTAATTCCTCCAATTCTGCTGGAGCCATGCGATAGGGCGCCTTTGAAATAGGTTGTGCTCCCGGAATAAGATCAATCGAAAACTCGAGGGCTCGATCGGGCGGCAATCCAGACATCTCCTCGGGGAAGACGTCGTCGAAGTCACGCACCACAGTAGGCCGACACTGCTCAATCAGCATAGCAACGATCTCCACCGGCTTGGCCCGAAACCTGACCGGACCAAGCGAACTGTGGCCACGGCTAAACTCGAACACTGGATGTCCAGGGATCTTGAACACCACCTTCTTCCTCTGACAATCGATCGTGGCATAGAAACTCCCAAGCCAGTCCATCCCGAGGATGGCATCATAGTTGATGATGTCGTGGAAGATGAAATCAGCATAGAGCTCATGTCCATAGACCACCAAAGGGCAAGAATTGCAACCACGATGCACCGAGACTACGCCATTTCCTATAACGATATTCCAACTCTTGGGAAGAGGGGAAGTCGTCAAGGAATGCTTCTCCACGAAGCTCCGGGAAATAATGCACATCGATGCACCTGAGTCGAAGAGGACTCGTGCAGGGAATGTGCAAACCAAAATCACACCTAACAGGCAGTCTAACAATCAAATTCTCTTCTAACATGCATAAAAAACAACCAAACGAATCCAACTAACAAGTCTAACTAAGGAAAGAACAACTAGATTGAGAGTTACCTGCAATAACCTCATCCTCAGTCTCAGCCTCAACTGCAGTCACCAGGAAAGCCTGCCGCCTTGGCTGAACAGCATGCTGAAAAGCCTGCCTCTGCGGAACAAGAGGAGCTCCACGTTTAGCAGGTACAGGTATCCTCTGCTGCAACGGCTGGACCGCAACAGGTCCCTTCCACGGCTGCTTGGACTTCGGGCAGTCCCTCATGGTATGCGCAGGATCACCACAAACCAAGCACTGACCCAACATCTTCTGGCATTGATCCTTGACATGCCCAGTCTTGCCACAAAAATGACAAGTCTTCAGGGTAGGAGGTCCTCCGGGCCTCTTGAACTGTACCGGCTGATTGGGCCTGAACCCTGGTCTCATCACTGCCCTGGCCTGCTCCACAGGCCTCTTCCCAGCTCCCAAAGCACATTCTCTCCTCTGGTTCACAATCCGCTCCTGCCTCTTCGCTGCAATTAGAACCTTCTGATAGGACTCCGCATCTGAAGAAGTCACAAAGCTCTGAAGATCCAAAGAAAGCCCCTGCAGAAACCTCTGGGCTCTATCATCAGCATCCTGCACCATCTTCGGTGCGAAACGACTTAGCCTGGTGAACTCCTGGTGGTACTGATCCACCGTCAGGCTCCCCTGCTTTAGGTCGATGAAGCGCTGCGCCGTCTCCCTCCTGGCAGCCCTCGGAAAGTACTCCTCATCAAATCTGGACTTGAAAGTAGTCCAAGATATCGGCTCCTCCAGCAACTCCTCCTCTACATCCCACCAGTTTCGAGCATTATCCTTAAGCTGCCTCTTCGCCAAATCAACCCAACCAGCCGGGTCGACCTTCGACATCTTCAGGTTGTCCTCCATGTTCCTAGTCCACTCATCCGCAGCCAGGGGTCCTTCGGTCCCATCAAAGTAAGCGGGGCCCAGCTCCTGAAACTGCTTCGCTCCTGGCTCGAAGCGAGGGACATTCTGGACAGGCTGCGCTGCTCGAGCAGGCAGAACATTCCGGGCATTCTGCAGCATCCCCTGCTGCACCTATATCATCTGATGCATCAACCGCATAATCTCCCCGTTGGTGGGCTCTCGGTCCGGCTCCTCGACACGAGGGGGCACACCACCAGCACGGGTATTCCGTCTTCCAGCCATCTAATGGCACAGAAAAACGAAATAAAATCAGACTCTTAGCCTTATGACTCGGTGTCGAAATTTTTTTTATCGGACATTCTATAATTCCTATCGTTGTTCCGATTAGGTCATAGTTACAGAGTAGACCTGCCTGGGCCACCAAAGAAACCTGTCACGCCCCACTTCCCAAAAATATGGAGGCGAAGCGTGAGAAGGTCCGCTCAGACTTGAAGCTACAAAGCCGCAAGTCCGATAAGCGTCAATCAACATAAAAATAGCAGGTCCCTGTAATGTGACACGGAGCAAAGACAAGAATAATAGAAGAAGCAATAATATTAAATTATAATCTCAATGTCCAGATAAAATTCAACAACCGTAGAAATGCCACCAGGCAAACAAAAGAGTCTAAAGAAAAGGCCAAGCATGGCCAACGAGAAACGACTAACAAAACGGTGCTACTCACCGATAACAACAACAACTAACAAGAACTGCGAAGGAACTAAGATTGGTCGCAGGTGTCCTCGTACTCGACGTCAGCAACAGAATCGGGCACGAACTCCACGAAATCGTCGCCCTCAACAGCAGTCTCTGGCTCAGCAACTAACATGCGACACCCAAAGAGGAGGGGCACATGTCAGCAAGTCTACCAGACTTGTGCAAGGAACTAAAGGAAGTAAAAACAACCTAGCAGTTCTAGAGTATGGTATAACTGGTCGGTCCTGAGTATACACCCAAAGAACGGTTGTCGTTTTACCGCAAGCGCACGGTGTAGCGGCGAGCGGGATATCGAACACAGGGAGGACGAATGACCGTGCTTGCTCCTAATCAACCTGGCTACTTAAGAGAGAAATTTGCCTTTGGCGATCCTGTCACAATCGTCAGACAAAACGTGCAGAAATATCAAATCAAATAAAGAACGTCTAGGGAATGGGGAATCCCCGCTACTCACCGTATTTCATAAATGTGGTTCGTCGGTGTCAAAATTGCTTGAATAAGAATTTGGATGAACTAGTTGCAACTGAATGTAGAACCAAGCTCACGCTCTCGCGCTGTTGCCGGTCCATAGCTATCCTAGGTTTGGATCCAATCTCTTGCAAACCCTAACCTAGGAAAGCTAGCATTAGGATCAACATCATCGTCCAATCGTGCACCGAGTCCAATCTCTTGCAAACTCGGTCCCCGATCTAGATTGTGATAGTTCCTACCCATCCAATCTCTTGCAAACGAGTATCGGCATGGAATTGCAACCGGAAATCCTAGTATCGGTCCAATCTCTTGCAAACCGATACTTCGAAAATCCGATTCCAACCCAATTCGGATTTCTAGGGCTTCCTATCAAATTGGGATCCAATCTCTTGCAAATCCCAATCGATATGAATACCTAGCCATCCGTAGTAAATTGATCACAATCTAATCCCTAATTATTAATTCTAGCACAATTTCTACCAATTCATCACAAATATGAAAGTGGGTTTGTAGGGTTCATCCCCACGCCCCAAGACGTGGAGACTACTCACAATCCATAGCAAGATCACAAAAATAATCAATGAAATAAGCAATAGAATTCATCACAATATTGAGATAAGCAATAAAAATAGAATTTTTAAGGAAAAGAGATGCAAACCAATGGAGTTCTTCAATTGTTCCAACAAAAATCACAAACTTGTCTCTTCTCCAATCACAAGAATAAAGCTAAAAAACTAATCTAAAAAGCTGCAAAAAATCTAAGAGAGAGGCTCTCTAAACTAGGGTAAAAACAGGGCTTAAATAGCCCTCAAAATCGTCCAAAAATCGTGACCAAAATACCCCTGCACAGCCTGTTTTCCGCAGTTTTCGCTACAGGCAGCTCATCGCACTCGGCCGAGTGACAAAAGTCGCTCGGCCGAGTGAAAACCCTGTCATTTTCCAGTAAGTCAGGGGCTTCAGGGGTCTTCAGTTCGGGGGCGGCTCGGCCGAGTGAGTTGTCGTCACTCGGCCGATGGCTTCAAGGCACTCGGGCGGACGTAATAATCCACTCGGCCGAGTGGGTCTTCTGAAGCTCAGGCAGCCGAAAAACAGTAACTTCGATATTTTGGAAGGGCTTCGTCTGGGCGCCACTCGGGCGGACGCGATATCGTCACTCGGCCGATGTGGTCTTCGGTGCTCGGCCGAGTGCACATAGAAATCGTATCTGTTCAGGTCGGCCGAGCAGTGTCTCGCTGGTCGGCCGAGTGGCTCCTCCACTCGGCCGAGTGGGACACAAAAAATGCCCAATCTGATTGTTTTGGCCTCCTCGTCGCTCCTGTGACGCCCATTCTTTTTCCGCTCCTCTCCAACAGCAAAATACCCCTCGGGGAGGTCGTCGGTGACCGTCTAAAGTGGGCGCATCTCAAGATCACTCCAAATCGCGCCAAATCACCTGAAATGCGACAAAAACAACAAATCGTGAAAAGCATCGCAATATCGTCGATATATCGTGAAAAACATGATTTGGGCGATCTAAATGGCATGCAAACATGCAGAAAAAAGGTGTAAAATAAGGAGTGATCAATAACATGACATGTTATGCAAGGTAAACAGCAAGTAAGGTAAACAACAGTTTATGGCATGGCATGATTTAAAGCATGGCAGGTAAAACATGGCATGGGCAAGTAAACATTTACAAGGACAAGTACAAGTATTGTAAGCATGTCGTGCACAGAGATTCCGCCCTTTGGCTAAAGTGGCTGTACGGGCCAACTCTTACGCTCAAGTGACCGTTTATCCCTACCCCTCCACGTGTATCGAGCCAGGGCTTTACCCCCGAACATGGAATGCTCGCTTCTGGATCACGAGCCAGGAAGTGTTTTAACAAGTATGGCATAGGGTTATGCCCGCATAACGGGTGCCTAGCCGCAAACACGGAATTGTACAAGGATTTGTTGCATGTGCTACGATGCAACATGCAAACAGATGACATGTAAAATGGGTGCACATGACAAATATTCAAATAGAAATTTGCGTACCGTTAAAGAAATTAAATATGATAGTCAATGCATGACATGACATGACAAGGGGAATTCTAGCTTCGTTGTAAAGCTAGAATTTGAATTTGCGCCTAGATCGCTATCATTTCACGGTCTAGTCTCTTTCACGCTAAAACAAGGTAATGGCCTAAAACATGGCCTAAAGCAAGGTTGGCAAGTTTCACTTGCCTGATACCGAGGTTGTTGCTCGACGAGAGTTCGTCTCAAAAATTGCTACTCTACGGAAATTAGGGTTCGCGTATTTGTAGCTGGAGAACGACAATCGAGACGCCTACGAATCTGCAGGTAGGAGAAGATCTCGTTGGATTCCGGATTGCCGTCGCCAAATCGGATCTAGCACGGCAACGGAAGAAGCGATCCCGGAAGAACTTCACTGAAAAGATCTCCCGGAGACTGAAATAGGACAGATCTGGAGATGGGAGAATGTATGGGAAAATCTGGAGCAAAAGGGAAATTTAGGGGTTTTGGTGTTGGCCGGCGGCCTACGGGTGGTGCCGGTGCAATGGGAGGTGAGATGGAGTACGGGAGGAAGAAGAATGGCAAGAGGAAGGTTGGGGATGATTGGGGAAAAAGAATGGCTAGGAAAGGTGAAGAAAGAATTAGAAACGTATAAGGTTTAAATAGAAAGAATTAGCGGCGGCTACGACTTAACCTAGGTTTACTGGGCAATTTAGTCGGTCAGTGAAGAGTAGTCGACCGACTAGTTTGGGATCTAGTCGGTCGGTCGTCCAACTGAAACCGAGTAAAAGCAAACAGTGAACAGTGTCTGTACAGGGAAGACATAATTAGTCGGTCTGTGAAGACCCGTCGACCAACTGGTTTGGAATCTAGTCGGTCGGTGAACGTTCATGAACCGACTAAAGGTCGAATAGGATTTATAATGAGTACTGACAGTTAGTCGGTCTGAGAAGAAACTCTAACCGACTAGTTTCTCAACTAGTCGGTCGATAGTTGTTCTTTAACCGACGAACTGTAAACAGTAACTCAGCCGACAAAAAGGTACTCTGTACAAGTTGGTCTGAGAACAAGTCTTGACCGACTAGTTTCGCAACTAGTCGATCGATGAATGTGCTTAGACCGACTAATTGTAAACAAAAACTCAGTTGAAAATTATAAGAGGAACTAGTCGGTCTGTGAAGTATTGCCGACCGACTAGATTGCGATCTTTTCGGTTGGTTTTCCTTCTTGAACCAACTAAAATGCACCAGGAGTGCCGAATCGAAGCGCGAAGCTTCGAAAAGATTCCTACTGCTTCTAAGATCGCTCTAGCTCTAAGATAAGGACGCTATGAAGCTTATCGTAGGAATACTTACTCCAAGCCCCATCGAGATATGCAACGGAAGATAAAAGATCAGAATGAACCGAACAAAAACGTCTGACGGAGAAAAGCACACAAGGAGAGAACATCCATAATTTATATAATAGTCATTACAAAAAACCAGTCGTTACAGATGATCTAGTCGGTCAGTCAATGAACATGAACCGACTAACAGAGTTCAAAAAACTTAGAATTTGAAATTTTGAGTTATCTCCTAATCGCACTTGGACGAAACATCGTAAAACTCTCATTAATCATTATACTACCCCATTAAACATCGAAAATCTTAAATTTGACGTTCATGAATAAATCGAGCGTAAATTCCGAAATTACAACGAAAAATCCAAAAAATTCAAATAAATCTAGCATGTGCAAATATAACGAAATTGAATAGCATGCAAGATTATTGAATAAAAATGAATCCTAAATCTCGGATTCACCCATAATCCCCAATTCTCGACGCAACCGCACAAAGGCGTCTTCCTTTAGGGGTTTCGTGAAAATATCGACGATTTGCTTCTGGGTTTCAACGTACACTAATATGATGTCCTTTTTAGCAACATGATCATCTAAGAAATGGTGTCGGACATCTATGTGTTTAGAACGGGAATGGTGTACCCGATTCTTAGAGAGACATATTGCACTTTGGTTGTCCACCATGATAGGGCAAGTATCACAGTTTATACCAAAGTCTTTAAGAGTGTGTCTCATCCAAAGAACCTGAGCACACGTGGCACCGGCGGCAATATATTCCGCCTCGGTGGTTGAAAGTGATACGGAATTCTGCTTCTTGGAAACCCAAGAGACAAGAGATTTTCCTATAAAATGGCAAGTGCCACTAGTACTTTTCCTGTCGGATTTGCATCCCGCATAATCTACGTCACTATATGAGATTAACTCAAATGTGCTAGACTTTGGATAAAGTAATCCAGAGTCAAGTGTATAACTTAGATAACGGAAAATACGTTTTACCGCTACTAAGTGAGAATCCTTAGGTTGAGACTGATAACGAGCACATACACATACGGCAAACATAATATCGGGCCTACTTGCGGTAAGATATAGTAAACTACCTATCATACCTCGATATAGACGAATGTCTACATCTTTTCCGCCCGCATCTTTATCAAGATGTGTAGTCGTGCTCATTGGAGTCTTTTTCCCGGAGGCATTCTCCATTACAAATCGCTTTAGCAACTCCACCGTATACTTCGTTTGGTGGATGAAGATTGCATCTTTCATTTGGCGAATTTGGAGAACTAAGAAATATTTGAGCTCACCCATGTGGCTCATCTCAAATTGATCCTTCATCACATTAGAAAACTCTTCGCAAAGAGCAAAGTTAGTAGCACCGAAAATGATATCATCAACATAAATTTGAACTAAAATTATATCATTATTCGAATACTTAACAAATAATGTGGAATCAACTTCTCCCATTTTAAATCCTAAATTCAAAAGAAAATTCTTTAGACGGTGTAACGACCACTTTTCGTGGTACGTTGTTCGTGCACGTGCTTTTGACCGTGCACGTGTTTGTTTTAGACTTTGTTTGTTCGTGAACACTTTTGTGTGATATGCCGTTGCGAACGTCTCTGAGAGTATTAAATAGTGGCACTATCTTGGAACGACACTTCTCGAGTCGTTTGTCCACAATTTAAACTTACTCGATGAGACGTGACGATTCTCACTCTTGACGGGAGACGTTTCTATTTTTAGTCTCGTTGTCCGACGTCGAAATCGAGATCCGTCTTCTTAGTTAGCTCACATTTGTTGCCACGATCACCACGATATTTATTTTATAATTTTTGGAGTTCATTTGACCACTTTTACATTTTTAACAAGTTTTATATTATTTTTAATAATTAATTTTTAAATTATTTTCGGCCAAATAAAATTTATTTGAGTTTAAAACGTTTTAAAGAATTTTTGAGCCAATTTCCAGCTCATTTGGACCAAGTCAAATCCTTGGGTGAGTTGGAGAAGTTGAGATTTAAATTTTAAATATTTTTAAACTTCTAATCCTATTAGATTTAGCCCTAGACCAAGTCAACCCATCTATACTATATAAGCAACCCCTAGGAAGACCTATTTTCGCAAGAAATTAACCCTAGCCTCTTCCAAAACCCAAAATTGACGTTGCGACGATTCGTCGCAACGTTGCGACGAACTTCCCCCGCTCAGACCGAGAGAACGGGCCCAAAACTACCGCACCGACCGAAGCCCCCGCCCGCTCATCCGCATCGCTCGCTTGCACGGCCATCGCCCCGCTTCAGCTGTGTCCGACTGAGGAATCCTCTCGGTCAGACCGATGGCCGCCCCCGCTCACGCCCGTTCCCCCGCTCCGCTGCAGCCCAAGCGCCCGACCGACCCGCCCGCTGTGTCTGACCGATGCTCTCGCCCGCATCGCCCCGCGTTGCAACATTGCAATGTTGCAACGCCCACCCAAGCGCCCGACCGAGACGACCGACCGCTCCGACCGATGGAGCTCCCCGCACCCGCTGCTGCACCGCTCCGCAGCGCTGCACAGCGCCGTGCGCTGTGTCTGACTGAGAGACTCTCTCGGTCAGGCTAGGGTACGACCGATGGCCAAACGTCGCAACCCCGCACCCGTCGCACCGCTTGCCACCGTGGGCCCCCCAAGTTCTCCAGAGGTATTGTGGGTCCCCCAAAGGTCTCTAGGACTACTGTGGGCCCCACCTAGGTGCTTTCTCTCTGACGATTCGCCGTGCACGACGTTGCGACAAGTTGAAGCCCATCGTCGCACGTGCTAGCTTTGGAATCTGGAACCGTCGCTCCGGTTGATGCTCTGAACTTTCCAGCGAGGAAACTATATTGGAATCAGGACTTGGAGCGCGTTCTTCTATTCCAACCCCCGGCGTCGCTACCCGACGCCGGTGTAGCTTTCGCGTCGTGTTGAGGTAACGCTTTGCACCCCTAGGACCCCCAACCCAATGCATGCTAATCAAGACTAAAATCAGTATTTTCAAAGTATTTTAAATGTTTTAAATTCACTAATCAAGATTAATAATATGGACTTTAGGCCGGTGGACTTGTGCACGTAGGATAATTGTGATTTTTGGACTCATTGGACGGTGTGCTCAGACGTCGTGCTTGCAGGCAAGTGAAACTTGCCAACTCTTGTGTAGGGCCATGTTTTTAGGCCACTTCCTTGTTTTCAGCGTAAAAGAGACTAGTCAGTGAAATGATAGCTGGCTAGACGCCTACTTGATCTAGTTTGACGACGAAACTAGATCCGTCACCTAATTGATCTAGCTTGACAACGAAGCTAGATCCAACTCTTTAAACTTGTTGTTCATGCATACTAAACTATCACGTTTACTTTCCTTACCTGTACGCACTTTTAACTGCCATGCATTGCATCTTACATGTCATCCAAATTGAATGTCGCATTCGTAGCACACGCTACAATACTTGTACTCGTACTACTTGTCCGGCTAGGTGCACCCCTACGCCATACTTGTTTAAACACTTCCTGGCTCGTGGTCCAGAAGCAGGCCTCATGTGTTGGCTAAAAACCAATGCCCGATACACGTGGAGGGGTAGGGATAAATGGTTACTTGAGCTTAGGAGTGGCCTGATCCGCCCTCTAGCCAAAAGACGGAATCTCTGTGCACGAGGTGCTTACTTTTCTTGTCTTGTACTTGTCTTGTGAATGATTCATGCAATACTTGTCATCCATGCCATGTTTAAATGCCATGCTCATACCTTACCTTACTTTACTTTACTTTACTTGTTGCACTCATACTTTAAACTGCCATGTCATTGCATTCATGCTAGAACTGCTAGGTTGTTTTACATACTTTCAGTTTCCTTGCACAAGTCTCTTGTAGACTTGCTGACATGTGCCCCTTGCTCTTTTGGGTGTCACATGTTAGACCCTGAGCCCGAGACCGTTGCTGCGTACGTGATGTGTTGCTGACGCTGAGTCTGAGTCCATGATTGCCCAGGAGGATTTTGGTGGACACCGGTGACCATTCTTTGAGTCTTTGTTGAGCTTTATTTTGCTTTAGGCCTTTTGTTAGTTGTTGGTGCGTAGCACCATTGTTTTGTACTTTGTACTTTTGTTGGCCATGTTTGGGCCTTTAGTCTCTTTTCTTTTAGCCTGGTGGCTTTTCTGCGATGTTGGAATTTATATTTATGGATATTCTGATATTATTCTTTTGTCTCATTTCATTATTATTATCTTGTTTCGCTCGCGTTGCAAGGACCTGTAGTTTTAAATTTGATTGACGCTTATCGGACTTGCGGCTTTGCAGCTTCAAGTCTGAGCGGACCTTCTCACGCTTCGCCTCCATATTTTTGGGAAGCGGGGCGTGACAGGTTTTGTTGGTGGCCCACGCATGTCCAGTCTTGCAATTGCGAATTAACGAAACAACGATAATAACGGAATGTCCATTAAATAAATTGCAACATCCGAGTCATAAGCCCTGAGTCTAGTCGTTTTCTTACGACACTAAGTGGTAAGAAGACTTAGTTAGACGCCTGTGTTTGCTAGTTAGAGGCCTCTGATTGTTAGTTAGACCCCCTGTCAGCAATTGATTTAACCGTCGTAGGAGTTACCTTAGTGGTCCTTGCCTAACCCTGACCATATTAGACTTCTAGATTTTCCTTCGGTCGTTCGCTTTTGGGTTCATCGATTTCGGACCAAGCTGAATGCATTTCATTACCGTCTAGCTCCTTAGAAAGCCTTAGCGCTCAGTTTTTAATCCTTAGTTGGTCGACCGTAGGAGTTCCCGTAGACTTTCCTGATTCATATCCTAGGCGTATGTACGTTCTGACCATCCGACCATTTCCTTGCCTCGATTCACGAGATCGCCTCATGACGATCGTCGTCAATTTTCAAACATCTCCATTGCAAAACCTGAACCTTCTGAAAGTATTTTTCAATCTTCTCTTCCACTAAGTTTAATTTTGTTCAAAATTTTAATATACCTATATTTCATCCTCCTTCATTGATTTAAATTTTTAAAACGTTTGTCGGAATTTTTGAATACTAGCTTATGGTATTTTCCCAGCCTATATTTTTTATACTTATGTAAATGAGTCGTTCTTTCATATATTAGATTTACTTTTGCCCTGCCCAATTCGATTTATAATTTTCCCTCTTATTTGTGTAATTCAAATGATACGTCGTGTTTACTTTAATATACTTTCAAGACACATGGAATTTCTGCTTTCAGCAAGTTGGTCTTTGCTCCTCGTTTTCGCTACTTCAGATTTTTGCAAAATCGCTATTTTCATAACCTCTTCCTTCTTTAGACCCCCCTGACTTGATTTTAAAGATTTGCTATTCGATCTTGATAATTCTTATGCTAAATTACTATTATTTTCTTCCGCTCACCATACACGCTTTTGGAAAAATTTCTAAACCAAATTGAATTTCAATTATTTTTATATCCGTGCCAGACTTGTGGTGCTCGTATATTAAGAACCTTGCGTAAATCAGTTTTTTTTTTCATTTTTGGCAAACCCTGGTTCTCTAAAAGCAGTTTCAAATTGATCATTTTAAAATTTTCCATAGCCTAAAGTTTTGAAGCATTTAACATGAGTTTAGATTCTTCCGTTACTTGATTTCATTCTTTGACTTTCAAAAACTTTTGACAACATTGTATTAAATTACTAACGTATAAGATTTCTAAAACCTCGTCCTTAATATTCGTGTAAATGATTTTACTTCCTTTTATAATGATTTTTAAAACCAATAGACCATTTCCTCTTATTATGAATGTTCGACTCAAATTTATTTTGAACGACTCGTTTTATCGATCTCCAAATTTTTCTTTTCAGACTGGGATTTCAACTTTTGAAGAACGACAGTTTTCAAACTCCACGTATTTTAGCTTATGCTATTTAACCTATTATCTTTCTGTATCCTATTTAAGCATCTTTACATTTCCTTTTCCTTCAACCTAAACATCACCATTGAGCCAATGTTTTCCCTAACCAAGCTGCCTCCTTGTATTCGTCCTATCTGAATTCGTGCTTATCGATCCTTCTCTCGTCACGCTTTCGACCTCCCTCTATTGCTTAGGCTTAAGAGTCCGTCAATGTCTGTGTCAACCCTTAATTGTTAGTAGACCCTTGGACCTTGTGAGGTAGTCGTAGTGCACGTACCTAAGTTGTGTACGTGGGCTTGAATGAGTGTATCCCCATAGTATATTGATGTTTGCCTCTTGTGTGATATATATATACTCGGAGTTATTCGTGATAGTATGAAGTTGTTGTGTGTTAGTAGTTATAGATTTTGTGTGGATAGCTATACTATACTAGGGATGCCGGTGTATATAATAGTTAGCGTTGGAATGTCTAATGGAGTGTATGCAATTAGAGAATGCTTATAATGGTTGAAGCAATAATTGGTAAAGCTATGTATATGCTAGGTGTGATGATAATAGGTGTACATATAGATAAGTAAGTAGGCCTATTGTGTGACCCATATATTAGTATGTATGAGTATGTGCTCGTAGGTAGATATATAAGGTGTTTAGACGTAAGTGGTTATGTTTTGTTGCCTGAGCATATACGTGATATACATATGATAGTGGAATTATAATTTTGATTGGTATTGCTTGCTCCTTTGGGATGTTGCATGCGTGCATACCGTGAGGTATACACGACTATTGCATGTCTTAATTACGTACGTATAGATGTGTTAGTATACTAATTATAGGTAGTAGGCTATGTTGTGAATATATATATGTGTTACATGTGAGTGACTATACGATGAGTACGTATGCATGTATTAGGGAGTATATTATGAATACGTGGGTACGGATGTCTGTAATGTTATTATTATGGTATATAATTAGATTGAACTATGTGGGTGTTATCTGACTAAATATTAAGTGTGATTGACATATGGTATGCATATGGTTGTATTGGTAGATATATATATATATATATATACATATATATATATGTTGGAGTGGTATTGGTATATGTATGAATGTCGTGTTACGTATATAGAATATTCTGATATGAGTATTGAGTCTCACTCAAGCTTGAGTGGGTATACTCTAAGTACATTGAATGTATGTTTGTAGTTTGAATATAGCAAAGTTTGATGTATGTATAGTGATAGGAGTGTTTGTGCCTGGTTGTGCTACACACATGATTGTGGGTCGCTACGCCAGTATATAGTTATAGGTGCTGGTCTTGTGGTATAGTTATTTACTAAGGACTTGCTCGTGTGAACGTATGTGTACTAGCTAAAACTAGGTGTGTATGTGTGCTAGTTATATAATGGTATGATTGGTATGCGTAAATGAAATGCTAGCGTGTATAGGTGTGCACCATGCACGGGTAAGTATGTGCTTAGTTATAAGAATTGATGACTATGATATATGTGGCGTGTCGTAAATACAGTTATAGGACCGTACGTAATGTGAATGTATGGTGAAATAATGGAATGCATTGAATGACTATATATATTATGAAATTATAGTAGTGGTGAATTTATATTAGATATGGTGAACTTGATTTGATAATGGTATGGTGTGACTATATGTGCTGAGATGTTGCTATTGGATGAATATTAGAGGGTAGTATACCCTTGATGTTTGTGCATAGGTAGCTATCTATACGTAGAGCAATGATTGTATTGGCTAAGTGTGAGACTATCCTTATGTGAGTATCTGAACTATTGTTTTGTACTAAGTAAGTAGTAGATATATAAGGGATGTATGCTTATATATATGATTGAAATACATGTATAAATTTGACTGACTATAACAGGTATAAGTGTATACGTATGTGAATGTATATATATACGTGTTGGTAGTGTTAATGTTTGACTACCTAGTGCATATATAAGCACTTGTAATGACTATACCTGGTTGAATTATAATATGACTTGATTTGGGTAGTTACTAGGGCGCTTAGCTATATTGAAAAGTCCGAGGACGGACTTTATTCTAAGGTGGGGAGGATGTAACGACCACATTTCGTGGTACGTTGTTCGTGCACGTGCTTTTGACCGTGCACGTGTTTGTTTTAGACTTTGTTTGTTCGTGAACACTTTTGTGTGATATGTCGTTGCGAACGTCTCTGAGAGTATTAAATAGTGGCACTATCTTGGAACGACACTTCTCGAGTCGTTTGTCCACAATTTAAACTTACTCGATGAGACGTGACGATTCTCACTCTAGACGGGAGACGTTTCTATTTTTAGTCTCGTCGTCCGACGTCGAAATCAAGATCCGTCTTCTTAGTTAGCTCACATTTGTCACCACGATCACCACGATATTTATTTTATAATTTTTGGAGTTCATTTGACCACTTTTACATTTTTAACAAGTTTTATATTATTTTTAATAATTAATTTTTAAATTATTTTCGGCCAAATAAAATTTATTTGAGTTTAAAACGTTTTAAAGAATTTTTGAGCCAATTTCCAGCTCATTCGGACCAAGTCAAATCCTTGGGTGAGTTGGAGAAGTTGAGATTTAAATTTTAAATATTTTTAAACTTCTAATCCTATTAGATTTAGCCCTAGACCAAGTCAACTCATCTATACTATATAAGCAACCCCTAGAAAGACCTATTTTCGCAAGAAATTAACCCTAGCCTCTTCCAAAACCCAAAATTGACGTTGCGACGATTCGTCGCAACGTTGCGACGAACTTCCCCCGCTCAGACCGAGAGAACGGGCCCAAAACTACCGCACCGACCGAAGCCCCCGCCCGCTCATCCGCATCGCTCGCTTGCACGGCCATCGCCCCGCTTCAGCTGTGTCCGACCGAGGAATCCTCTCGGTCAGACCGATGGCCGCCCCCGCTCACGCCCGTTCCCCCGCTCCACTGCAGCCCAAGCGCCCGACCGACCCGCCCGCTGTGTCTGACCGATGCTCTCGCCCGCATCGCCCCGCGTTGCAACATTGCAATGTTGCAACGCCCGCCCAAGCGCCCGACCGAGACGACCGACCGCTCCGACCGATGGAGCTCCCCGCACCCGCTGCTGCACCGCTCCGCAGCGCTGCACAGCGCCGTGCACTGTGTCTGACCGAGAGACTCTCTCGGTCAGGCTAGGGTACGACCGATGGCCAAACGTCGCAACCCCGCACCCGTCGCACCGCTTGCCACCGTGGGCCCCCAAGTCCTCCAGAGGTATTGTGGGTCCCCCAAAGGTCTCTAGGACTACTGTGGGCCCCACCTAGGTGCTTTCTCTCCGACGATTCGCCGTGCACGACGTTGCGACAAGTTGAAGCCCGTCGTCGCACGTGCTAGCTTTGGAATCTGGAACCGTCGCTCCGGTTGATGCTCTGAACTTTCCAGCGAGGAAACTATATTGGAATCAGGACTTGGAGCGCGTTCTTCTATTCCAACCCCCAGCGTCGCTACCCGACGCCGGTGTAGCTTTCGCGTCGTGTTGAGGTAACGCTTTGCACCCCTAGGACCCCCAACCCAATGCATGCTAATCAAGACTAAAATCAGTATTTTCAAAGTATTTTAAATGTTTTAAATTCACTAATCAAGATTAATAATATGGACTTTAGGCCGGTGGACTTGTGCACGTAGGATAATTGTGATTTTTGGACTCATTGGACGGTGTGCTCAGACGTCGTGCTTGCAGGCAAGTGAAACTTGCCAACTCTTGTGTAGGGCCATGTTTTTAGGCCACTTCCTTGTTTTCAGTGTAAAAGAGACTAGTCAGTGAAATGATAGCTGGCTAGACGCCTACTTGATCTAGTTTGACGACGAAACTAGATCCGTCACCTAATTGATCTAGCTTGACAACGAAGCTAGATCCAACTCTTTAAACTTGTTGTTCATGCATACTAAACTGTCACGTTTACTTTCCTTACCTGTATGCACTTTTAACTGCCATGCATTGCATCTTACATGTCATCCAAATTGATTGTTGCATCGTAGCACACGCTACAAAATACTTGTACAAATCCGTGTTTCCGTGTTCCTGGCTAGGTGCACCCCTAGGCCATACTTGTTTAAAACACTTCCTGGCTCGTGATCCAGAAGCGAGCATTCCAAGTTCGGGGGTAAAACCCTGGCTCGACACACGTGGAGGGGTAGGGATAAACGGTTACTTGAGCTTAGGAGTGGCCTGATCAGCCCTCTAGCCAAAAGACAGAATCTCTGTGCACGAGGTGCTTACTTTTCTTGTCTTGTACTTGTCTTGTGAATGTCATGCCATGCTCGTTTACTTTACTTCGCTTTACTTTACCTTGTTGCATTCATTACTTTAACTGCCATGTCATTGCATCATGCTAGAACTTTTAGGTTGCTTTTACTTGTATTTTCAGTTTCCTTGCACAAGTCTCTTGTAGACTTGCTGACATGTGCCCCTTGCTCTTTTGGGTGTCACATGTTAGACCTGAGCCAGAGACCGTTGCTGAGTACGTGGTGTTTTGCTGACACTGAGCCTGAGTCCATGATTGCCCAGGAGGATTTTGGTGGACACCGGTGACCATTTTTTGAGTCTTTGTTGAGCTTTATTTTGTTTTAGGCCTTTTGTTAGTTGTTGGTGCGTAGCACCGTTGTTTTGTACTTGTACTTTGTTGGCCATGTTTGGGCCTTTAGCCTCTTTTTCTTTTAGCCTGGTGGCTTTTCTGCGATGTTGGAATTTATATTTATGGATATTCTGAGATTATTCTTTTGTCTCATTTCATTATTATTATCTTGTTTCGCTCGCGTTGCAAGGACCTGCAGTTTTAAATTTGATTGACGCTTATCGGACTTGCAGCTTTGTAGCTTCAAGTCTGAGCGGACCTTCTCACGCTTCGCCTCCACGTTTTTGGGAAGCGGGGCGTGACAGACGGTCATACCAAGCTCGAGGAGCTTGTCTCAAACCGTAAAGAGCTTTCTAAAGTTTAAAAACATGATTTGGAAATTTTTCATTTATAAAACCCGGAGGTTGAGAAACATAAACTTCCTCAACAACATCTCCATTTAAAAAAAGCACTTTTTACATCCATTTGAAATAATTTAAAATCCTTATGGCATGAAAAAGATAACAATAACCTAATAGATTCTAATCTAGCTACCGGAGCAAAGGATTCTTTGAAATCAATACCTTCCTCTTGCCGATAGCCTTGAGCTACTAACCAAGCTTTATTCCGAACGATGTTTTGGTTCTCGTCGGTCTTGTTCTTGAAGATCCACTTTGTCCCTATGACGGTGTGGTTCTTTGAAGGCAAAGGAACAAGCTCCCAAACCTCATTCCTCTCGAATTGAATGAGTTCCTCTTCCATGGCAAGGATCCAAGCGCTATCTTCGCACGCCTCATTAATATTCTTTGGTTCTATCGAGGAGGCAAAGGCACAATGAGCGAAGTAGTTCACTTGTGATCTCGTCTTGACACTATCATGGGTATTGCCAATGACTTGCTCATGAGGATGGTCGCGGACCGTATGAAGCCGTTTGGGAATTCCCTGATCACTAGGAACATTCTCAAAAGATTCATTAGTCGGGTTAGTATCATTAGAATCAATAGAATTAGAATTAGAATTACCAATCGAATCACATAAAACATCCATGGAGTCATCATCATTGGTAATCCTAGCCGGAACAAAATCTTCATTAAGTGAGACATGAAGTGATTCCTCGATCGTTGAGGTTCGTTTGTTGTATATCTGGTAGGCTTTGCTACGTGAGGAATATCCAACAAAAATCCCCTCATCAGATCTTGGATCAAATTTGTCCAAGCTACCATACGTGTTCTTAATAAAACATTTTGAACCAAAAACACGAAAATGTTTAACTTGAGGCAATCTACCAAACAACAATTCATAACAAGTTTGTTTGGTGCCGGGCCTCAAAAGTATTCTATTAAACACATAGCAAGCGGTGTGTACCGCTTCCGCCCAAAATTGATGGCCAAGTTGGCTATCATCAAGCATAGTGCGAGCACACTCCGCTAGCGTCCTATTCTTTCTCTCAACAACACCATTTTGAGGAGGTGCGCGAGGGAATGAAAAGGTATGTGTAATACCAACTTCATCACAAAAGTTCTCAAAAGACTCATTCTCAAATTCCCCTCTATGATCACTACGAATAGTGACAATGGTGGTTCCTATGAGATTTTGTACTTTCTTGACAAATATTGTGAAGTTTTCGAAAGCATCATTTTTATTACATAAGGAAAATACCCAAGTAAACCTAGAAAATTCATCAACGATGACAAGTCCATATCGTGCATTTCCTAATGAAGCAACTCTAGTTGGCCCAAATAAATCTAGATGTAATAGCTCTAGTGGCCGCTTAGAAGAAATGTTTTTTTTAGGTTTAAAAGACGATTTTGGAAGCTTGCCTCGTTGACACGAGTCACAAAAGCTTTTCTTTTGAAAGACAAGCTTAGGGAAGCCTCTAATAGAATTTAACTTGGAAAGCTTAAATAGTGTTCCAAAGTTCACATGACCGAAACGTCGATGCCATAAGTGTTGTTCACTTGTGTTGGCAACGAGACATTGTTCATATGACTTAGGAAGATCTAAAATGTAAATATCCTTATGGCGTGTGTCGGAAAATAATAATTCATTATTATCCTTTCTTAAAATATGGCACATTCCTTTCGCAAAGATAACTTTGTAACCTTTGTCACAAAGTTGGCTTATTGAAATGAGATTGTGGTTTAATCCTTTAACAAGGTAAACATCACTTATTATAGGTTTAGAAGGATTACCCACTTTACCAACACCTATGATGGTTCCGCTCTTGTTGCTTCCAAAGACTACCCGGTTTCCATTTGCAATGGGCACCACTCTGGAGAGCAATTGAGCGCCACCCGTCATGTGTTTTGAACACCCGCTATCGAGTATCCAATTATTCTTGGAGCTAAATTTGAATTTGTTGCTCCGTTTCTTTCTCTTGAGTACCTAAAGATAGAAAGTATCATATCATGGTACCCAAGGTCATTGGGTCCAAAAGATTAGACCTTTGGAAGCCAAGTCAAATTGGACTTAGACTTCCCCACATAATTATCACTATGCACACCATTCATGAAATAGGAATTCATATAAACTTGTTTTTCATCCATGTTTGTGTCCTTTGGGCTCCAAATCTTGAAAATTTTGGGAGCCATAATCCTATTGGGTGCATGCATGCGTCGTTGATTTCTACGTGATGCATGTCGTGGATAGGCATAAGGAACATGATGAAGTGGTGCATTATGAGAATGGTTCATATGATGGTGAGGGTGAACATATGCATGTGGAGGAACACGTGCGTGAGGGTGTCTCACATGGTGTGCACGTGCCCGTGGACGTGTAGCATAAAAATCATCATATGTGTGAGCCGGTGGAGTAAGACGTGTGTTCCTACGTGGCATATTATTTGTGTACATGTAAGCATGACCCTTCCTTGGAGGTCCACCCAAAGTGGGTTTCTTTCCAAAAGAGGGTGTGTACGAGGTGGAAGCACCATTGGTAGATGAACTACCAATAGAGTGTTTGCTCCCACTCGTTGAGTCATCGGAAGTTGGCCTAACAAAGGTAGTGGCTGATTTGGATGAACTTCCCATCTTATACCCCAAGCCAATGTGGTGATTGGCCGGAAGTAAGTCATTTAGGATGTTATCCAAATGGTCCTTACCCTTATTAATTTATTAATTCGGCCTAATGTGCACTCATATTTCTCGGTGAGAGAATGCATCGAAGCATCCACAGT
This sequence comes from Scilla litardierei, assembly GCA_030789695.1. Lineage (NCBI taxonomy): Eukaryota > Viridiplantae > Streptophyta > Magnoliopsida > Asparagales > Asparagaceae > Scilla > Scilla litardierei. The sequence continues at coordinate 103,712,855 of CM061141.1, forward strand.
GGATACTTACGATGTGAGTGCATAAACAAGAGATTTGAGATTCTCATTCTCGATACTCAAAGTTGAGTTCCGAGAAGTCAAACCCGCCATCTCATGTTCATCCGATTCCTCGACATGAACATGTTTAAGTTGAGATTTGAGATTAACAATCTCATTTCTCAACTCTTCAACAACGGTGTCGTTGTTGGTGATGATAGGTTTAGGCGAGTTTTGGATGCTAGCTAAATCATCTTTTACCTTAGTGTATCTATTTACTAATTTAGTGTATTTAGACCATAATTGAGAATTAGCATTTCTAAGGTCATCCATTGTTACCTCATCGCCTTCCTTGTCGCTTTCATCGGAGGAGGAATCTTTATCTTGCTCCTCTCGAGCCATGAAGCACATATGTGCTTTCTCCACTTGCTCATCGTCCGACTCTCTGCTTGAGGAATCATCCTCGGAGTCGGTGAACGTCCCGACAAGTCCCTTTTTGTACCCTTTCTTGTACTTCTTTGACTTGTCGTACTTCGGCGCCTTCCACTTCTCCTTTTGCTTGTTTTGTGGACAATCTGCTTTCATGTGTCCTGGCTTATTGCATTTAAAGCACAAAGGAGCAGAGGCGTTAGAAGAACTAACTTTAGACTTGTTCTTGTAATTACCTTTCCGGAAGAACCGGTTGAACTTCTTGGCCATGAGAGCCATGGACTCCAAGTCCAATTCGTCTTCCGAGTTTTCATCATCGGTAGATGTGGAAGTTGATGGAGCGGCCTTGAAAGCAATCGCCTTCTTCTTTAGCTCGTCTTGCTTTAGGTAGGACTTCAACTTGTCCTGCATTTTTAGCTTGCTATCCTTGCGTACCTCGTAAGACATCAAGGTACCCATTAGTTGAACAACAGTATAAGTTTTCAAGTCGTTACCTTCCTCGATGGCGAAGGTACGTTTCTCCCAACAAGAAGGAAGTCCGTCGATTATCTTCGAGACTTTCTCCTTTTGGGTGTACGTTTTACCAAGGGCCTCCAACTCGTTTGTGATGTCGACAAAGCGAGCGTAATACTCCTTCATCTTCTTACCCTGTTGCATATGAAATAGTTCGAAATCTTTATTCACAACTACGAGTTTGGAGTCTTTTACCTGACTCGTTCCTTCATGCAAGATGAGGAGCGAGTTCCATATTTGATATGCACTCTTACATATGCATATCTTATTGAAGTCCTCGGGCTCCAAGGCACATTGCAAGGCGTTCATTGCATTGGCATTTGTTACCTCTGCGTCGACCTCCGCGGGAGTCCACTTAGCGAAATTTTGTTCGGTGGGCTCGACGTACTCCGACATCGTGGCTCTCCATAATGAAGCACTCCGGAGGAATGTTTCCATCCGGCATTTCCAGTACCCGTAATTGGCACCGTTGAATAAGGGATGCCTCGTTGAGGAGTGCCCTTCCATCACCGAAGAAGCTCCTTCACGATTCTTGAAGGTGCTTTAGTCGGAAGGTGGACGAACGGTCTTGTTGTCGTTGGCAGACATAGCTATAGACTTGGATTTGATACCAAAAATATAATGCCCTGCTAAGCTAATGTACAAGTACTAGAGGGGGTTGAATAGTACTTTAAAATAATTAAGAGGATAATTCCTAATTATCTTGCAAACTCAACCAACAATGCAGAAAATGCGGAAATGTAAATATGACAACAAAGAAGTGCAATCGCAAACACACGATATTAATGGGTTCGGATCCACCCAAGTCTCCCCGACTTGTTTCCGGTGATTTTACGTCCCAACCACCCAGATCCCCTCCGGATACTTGAGTTAGAAACCCTAACTCATGATTTGCACTATGAAGTACTTGTAGAAACCTCTACAAGGTCAAATCATACACAAATCGAAATATGACTCCCACAAACTGGGATCACAAACAAACTCTCACAAACGAGAGTGAAACACTTACAATATCAATGTAAAATAAAATAGAAATGCTTACCACAAAATACCTATGCCTTGAATATACTTACGAATTAGGGCAAAGAGGATTTTGGGGAAGATGATGGCACCAAACCCTAGCTCCAAGTAGATGACCAGCAATAGAGACCTAGGAGGTAGATGGTGACCTAGAATCAAGCTCTTGGCTTGGAAGGTTTCACAATCAATGAATCTCTCTTTGGAAGTAAGAGTGGGAGAGATTCAAGAATGGAAATGAATGAGCTTTGAATGAGATTGAAATGCTTCTCTTTTGATCTCTAAACTTCTCTTAATATCAGCCTTGAGTGCAATGAATGCATCACACCAAGTATTTATAGGTTAGAGGAAAGAGAGAGAGAAAAATGTTTCAATTAAAGCTCCGACGGCTCTATTTTGAACCAGACTAGTCGGTCAAAGAAGGATCACTGACCGACTAGTTCATCAACTAGTCGGTCGGTGATACAACGTAGACCGACTAATGGTTGAACAGCCAAAAGGTCGAAGTTCAGACTTAAAGAACTAGTCGGTCCAAGAAGACTTGCCAACCGACTAGTTTCACAACTAGTCGATCGGTGAGTGAACTTAGACCGACTAAGAGATAAAATAAATAGTCTGAGAACAAATTGAGTTAGTCGGTCCAAGAACAAATGTTGACCGACTAGTTCATCAACTAGTCGGTTGACAAACATTCTTTGACCGACTAACAATAAATGGTAACTTGGCATGTACAGGGAAAGCTCAACTAGTCGGTCTAAGAAGGATCACTGACCGACTAGTTCATCAACTAGTCGGTCGGTGAGTCAACTTGGACCGACTAACTGTAAACAGTAAAGAGCTATGAATTGAGAAGGCATTCTAGTCGGTTCAAGAAGCTTTTTCAACCGATTAGATTACCATCTAGTCGGTTGGTTCTTCTTCTTAAACCAACTAACAAGCACAAGAAGCCACGAATCGAAGCGTGATGCTTCGAGAAAGTTTGAGTGGGCTTCTACTAAGTTCCTAGCTCTAAGATAGGAGCGATATGAAGATTAAAACGTAAGACCTACTCAAGGCTTAACATTCTACGAAAAGAAGCTAGAAGACATTAAATAAACTTGACGAACCATCTTCAAAAGCTTCAATCGAATCTTCATGACTTCAATAGACGTCCTTGAGCTTCAACGAAGCTTCAAGCTCGCAATCACGCGCTTTGAGAAGTCTTGAGACGTCGCATTTGATATACGTGGAATATTGGCGACGATCTCCATAACTACGCTCACAAAGAGTTAGTTAACGATATATTTATGTTTGTTCTTCATCCAAAACCAAATCCGGGGAGTCAATACTCAACAGTCAAGAGTTCTCAAGTGATGGCAGCACACTCATATATATAGGAAACCCATATCAAGCCCAAAAACCCAAAGAAACAGCCAAATGAACAAATCTGCAACGGCTAGAAACTGGGTGAAAACGACAGGAACAGTCGACTGAAGATCAAAAGATAGTCGACTGATCAACGGCTAGAAAATATCCAACGGCTATAATCTGAGCCAGGACAGTCGACTGACGAAGTCAATACAGTCGACTGACAAACAGGACAGGCGCCTGTTAATCCTTCAGCAGACGACTGCTGCAGGGGATGGAACGAACCAGAGAGCTGCACTCTTTCTCCAATTCTTCGTACAGGTGACTGATGTTAATATTACAGTCGACTGTTAAATAGTCAGGCGACTGTACAATCTTCATCAGTCGTCTACAGTATAAAATGGAGAGAAGACAGAGAGATGCAGAGATTGCACTTATGCTAGACAGGCGACTGTTGGCCAATTTCCAGGCGGCTGTAAGTATACAGGCGACTGTAAACTGATTGACAGACGACTGTGCTTAATGCTCAAGTTTGAGTCAATTGAAATGTTGACTTGAGCTGTGCAAATCAGTCGACTGTAGAAGGATCTACAGGCGACTGGAAATCACCCAGTCGACTGTGTTTCCCTCATCAAGCGACTGAAGGAAAGCCAGAGACTCCAAATGAGTCTTTGGACATAGTGAACCTATTAGGTTGGATTCTATGATAATCCTAAGGTTCACTAAGATGGTTAAATGCATATGCATCATAAGTAAACCATCTAACAAGGCATTACAATAACCTAGACTCAAAAGAGAGAGAAAGCAATAAAGTAAATTACATGGATTACAATGCTTCTCAAAGAATCTAAGTCTTCAATTTAGATGCCTTGAATTCTCTCCACCATCTCTAAGCTTTGGCACTCTTAGAGTCCAAACTTTGGCCCTTCTTCACATGATGTCCATCCTTACACCAAGTGATTAGTCTTCAAGAAAGATATCCTTGAAATAAACTGAGAGACTAAAACATGAGATTCATTAGCAACAACATAATGTTGTGATCATCATCAAAATAAGATTGGTATGAAACACCAATACTCAACATATTCCTCTCCTCTTTTTCTTCATATCCTTCTATCGGGTCCTAGCAAGACTACGAGAAGATTTGGATCGGATCCAGATGTCTTTAATGCGGGTCTGCTTAAGTGAAACTTTCTTTGGCAAGTGATCGACTCGGAGGAGGCTCGGTAGATCGGTTCGAAAGGGCGAGGCGACTCGGCTACAAGGAGCGCAAGAAGGTGGTGCGGTACATCTTGCCTATCCTAGGGCCAAGATTCCGGGTATGTTAATTAGTGGCTATTTAGAATAATTTTAATAATGTCGTCGTAGGCTAGATCCTTCTTGGAGTGGTTAGATCCACCCCAAGTTAGCATAGATCTTGGTGAGGTTCTGGCTCGCATTAGGGTTCGCTAAAATGTTTATATTTATGTTTTTCCTCTGTGCATTTTTTTTCTCCTCTGTTGTCCGTCTGATGTAGGATGGGCACAGATATGAGCCCTAAGGGTCTGCCAAAACCCATCAGGCTTCACCCTCGATAGTGTTTGTCGGGAGTAACAAGGAACGAGCGATGGTTCGCACCCTCCCCTCCCTCAACTTCGGGGCAGTGCGCCATCAACAGAGGCCGCAGGGTCGCCCCCCTCCCGGGCAGCTAGCCGAGCTCGACACTCCACAAATTTCGGGACATGCTGACGAGCTTTGCCCTCGAAAGGATTGACGCTGGGTTAAGGAGAATGGCTCACACTCTCCCTTCCATCAACTCCAGGGCAAGCCCGACGGCTTTGCCCTTGATAGTGTTCGCCGGGAGTGATATGGAACGAGCGACGGCTTGCACCCTCCCCTCACTCAACTCTGGGACAGTGCGCTATTAACGGAGGCCGTGTGGTCGCCCCCTTCCAGGTAGCTAGCCGAGCCGGACACTCCACAAACTTTGGGGCAGGATGACGAACTTCGCCCTCGAAAGGATCGCCTGTGGGTTAAGGAGCGAGTGACGACTCGCACCCTCCCCTCCATCAACTACGAGGCAAGCCCGACGGTTTCGTTCTCATAGTGTTTGCCGGTAGTGATAAGGAACGAGCGACAGCTTACACCCTTCCCTCCCTCAACTCTGGGGCAGTGCGCCATCAACGGAGGCCATCGGGTCGCCCCCCTCCCGGGCTGCTAGCCGAGCCGGACACTCCACAAACTCCGAGAAAGGTTGACAAGCTTCACCCTCGAAAGGATCACCTGTGTGTTAAGGAGCGAGTGACAGCTTGCACCCTCCCCTCCATCAACTCTGGGGCAAGCCCAACATCTTTGCCCTCAATAGTGTTCGCTGAGAGTGACAAGGACCGAGCGACGGCTCGCACCCTCCCTCCCTCAACTCTGGGGCAGTGCACCATCAACGAAGGCCGCGGGGTTGCCCCCTCCTGGGCAGCTAGCCGAGTCTGAAACTTCACAAACTCTGGGGCAGGCTGACGAGCTTTGCCCTTGAAAGGATCGCCGGTGGGTTAAGGATCGAGTGACGGCTCGCACCCTCTCCTCCATCAACTCTGGGGCAAGCCTGACGGCTTCGCCCTCGATAGTGTTCGCCGGGTGGGACAAGATATGAGTGATGGCCCGCACTCTTCCCTCCCACAACTCCGGGGCAGTGCACCATCAGCGGAGGCCGCAGGGTCGCCCCTCTCCCGGGAAACTAGCCAAACCTGACAAACTCCAGGACAAGCTGGCGAGCTTGCACCGGAGGCCGCAGGTCCGCCCTGCTCCCTGGCAGCTAGCCTGCAAATTCGGATCGAACGTACGAGTCCACAACATTCTCCTTCTCCTCAACCATGTGCTCGTTAGTAGCAGAATATTGGGGGCATACCCATACAAAAGCACAGTCCGCACAAACAGACAGAACGGACAAACAACGACAGTAAGGAAAATTTCCAATTTCATTTATAAACTAACTTTATACAATTCAGGGTCTACCAAAAAGACAAGACCTCAGGCTCGGTCCCAGGGCCGGCCGTACAACTATGCCTTAATCTATGGATCCTCGACTCGGCCACCACCCTCCGGGGCTCGTGTGCCCGCCATGTCACCTTCGTGGCTGTTGCCCTCCGGGGCCTGCGCACCCACCGGGTCGCCTTCCCGATCGCCGACACTGGGAACCTCTGCCACCTCGGTCTCGGACGCGGTCGATGCCTCTGCCTCGTCATCAGATGCTACCGACAGCCAGATGAAGTCGACCTCCATGCCAGGGTAGATCTTCCCTAACCTTGCCATCGCCCTCTTGAAGCCGGCCTCAGACCGTCATTGAAACCCTCCGCCCTCATGACCATCAGTGCAAGGACGAGCTCGTTGTTTTCATATTTGAGAACGGCCTGGGTCCCCACTTCGTCCAGGTCGATCTTCTCCAGCTCAGTATTTCGTCACTCCAGTTCGACGACCTTTGCTCCAGTCTTCTTCCTCTCCGAGGCCAGCAGTCCCTCGGCAGTGACTCGTCGGGTTTCCTCTTGGCGGGCACTCTCTCGTAGCTCCTCGACAACCTCTCTAGCCTGGCGATCTTGCCCCTCTGGGCCTGATAGTCCCCATAGAATTTTGCCAGCGTCTCCATGGCCTCTTACAGCTTTGCCTCAGTGCCCCTGAGGGCGACCACCTTCCTCCCAAGCACCGCCTCGAGCCGGTTTATCTCCGAGGAGTGTTGTTGGAGGGACACCAGAGCGGTAACAGCCTACAAAGAAGATCAAATAATAAGCATGTGGAGCAGAAAAGAAGTTCGGCACCCAGGGAAAAGGGCGACATACCTGAATATTTTGCCAGATTTCCGTGGTATAGAGGAGTTCAGCATCGACATCCTGTAGGGCCTCTCGGTCCCTTGGTAGCATGCTATTCTCTGCCAGGCGGGCTGCCACGCCATCCTTATCAAAGAACGACTCCTGGGCCCTTACTGGGTAGCATGGCACGACAATTGCTTCCAGCGGAAGGGCGAGAACCGCCTCCTTCGTTGACTTGAAGGTGGCTAAGGCGGCCTCTCAGCTCGAATGGCTCGGCTTCCCAGCCCATAAGACTGGCATCCAAAGGGCCAGATCGCCACCGCAGGACGGCTGGTGGTTGTTGATGTAGTCGGGGGTCTCGGTGGAGCGGCCGAGCTGGTGGAAACAGTGGCAGTGACGCTGACTGGCAGGTCCTGGCGCATGGCGGTCACGGGGCTGACCGCGGGCTCCTCCAGGTCGAGGTCGACTACGCCACCAGTTGACACCTTGCTCGGGTGGGGCAGAGGAGCTGCAGTCACAGCCTCCTTCCTAATCCTCTTGACCCGCTCTCCTTTTTTGGCCTGAGAGTGGCGGACGCCTCCAGACTCCGCTTGTGGCCCTTGCCCTTGTTCGGCGGGGGCTTTGATGACGCCTCTCGTGCCCTCTTCATCACTTCCTCCAAGGACATGCTCATGGCCACTCCTGTAAGAAGAGAACAGATCAGGGTGAGCTTTTCAGATGTTGTTTGCAACACACATAGTACCTTCGAACCAGACGTGCTGGGCAATCATCTCATCTGAGACCAGGTTTTTGAAGACCCTATTCTCCCTTAGGATCGCCTCGAGGATCCCGACATTCTCCAGATCGCTCTCCTCCAGAGCAACTTCGATGTTCACTGTGGGATTAAGCGTCGCTCAGTTCGACTTCAGCATTAGATCCGCCGGAGTCGAGACGAAGGCAAATTTCTCATTCCAGTCCATGACCTTGCCCGACAGCCTGAGGATGAGCGTCCTTCCTGTCCTTGCGCTGACGTAGTAATAGTCATCCGTCTTATTTGCCCTAAAGAAATACTGGAAGAGCGGTAGCGTTGGGCTTATTCTGTGGGTGGAGCATAGCACGAGGAAGTCGACCATCGTGCTGATGGAGTTCGACGTCAATTGGAAGAGGGGGAGCTCGAGGAAGTGGAGGATGAGAAGAAGATAGGTATGGAGCGGGAATCGAAGACCCATGGCGAAGGTCGGGGAGTACACGAAGACCTCATAGTCCCTCGGGGAGCAAACTCGATCATGAGGCTCGGGGAGGCAGACTGTGTAGGGGGGGCAGATATATTGGGCACTGATCTTTGGGATCTCGGAGGGCAGCATCAGCGACATCCGGGCCAGGATTCCTGCGGGGACCTCGGTCGGGGTTCCACGCCGCCGGTGACCCTGGCAGCTTTGGCAGCCTTGGCGGTCGACTAGGGTGCTTTCCCTTTCTTGGGATCCCTCGCCATCACCGACGATAAAACGACAGCTTGATCCACTGTCGTGTCTCCCTCCGGCCCCGACATCAATAGTGTCTTCGACACCATCGGCGTCGACTCGGCGGTGTCACCCCTGCCGACCTTCCAAAAATCTTGTTCGATATGGGCATCCGAAGAAGAATAATCCATGGGAGAAGCGGATGAGGACATCACTGGATTCGGGAGTATACCTAAAGTATAAGATCGAGCGAAGGAAGCTCCAGTGAATGACGACAGTCGATGGCAGCTGCTCTCGACAGTGCAAGGGGGAATTTGAAGTTTCGAAAAATCTGGCAAAAGTCTCTCCCGCTCCCTCTCCGGATCCATTCGTGAGAAGAGCCAGGCGATCACCATCGTTCAGCATGGGCCACGTGGCAAGATCCTAGCAGGCCTGGGCTGGCGCCTCGAGTTCTCCTCCAATCACCTCAGCCACGCGTCATCTGTTCAGCGGATGGGTGCCTCAAACTTCCTCCGTCACCGGATCGCCATCATGATTTCTGAGATTCGACGGTCGAATTTCATTGAATACCGATAACCCGTCCTCGTCTATTGGGAGTGTGGTTCATCATCCAAGCTGAAGCTGGGCTGGCCGCGTGGAGCTCGAATGACGGGGATAATTGCTACGCCCTAAAGGCCGGCCCATGGAGTTCAGGCCCATATGCACAGGGGAGGCCCAAGTAGACACCTCACTGACTCTCCTGATAGGACACTTGCCGAGTTGATTGCCTCGTTCCCGAGAAGCTCGCCTCACTCCGCCTCAAGCTCGTCTCCAAGGACCACCAAGAAGCCCGCTGCAGCGACCTGACAGCTCGCCATGTCAAGGACCAGCTCGCCTACCCACAACAAGAAACATCCTCCGGAGAAGCCGAGTTTACTCGACGAACTATAGCTCGCCCTTGAGGGCGACCAAGCATAAATATCTCTGACGGGGTAACGAGGGCTCACCTACACTCCATTAATGCCAGTGGTTAAGGGGAAGAACTGATGGCCGCTACTCGTGTCTTATTAATGCTTCTGATTCCTACTGACACCATTAATGCGGTAAATATCCCTGCCACAGCCCCAGCACTCGAGTACCAGAAGGGATGATTCGACGGCTGACAAGACGGCGAGCAACTACATCTCAGCTCTATAAATACCTCCCTCCTGTCTCCATTGAGGGGCTTGGTTGGAAAATTGTTGATCGGTAAATCCTCTAACTCATCTCAACACACAAGGTCGGATATCGTCCATATATCTATGCCTTCCTCATAAGCCCGTCGCACTTCACCGACCTGCCTTAGGGTCGCCAAGTATGCCCGATGCCTACATTTTACGTCACCGGCTAACTTAGGCGTTGGAGATGCTAAGGGCTGACAGCCAGCCCTGCCTTCCTGGCCTATTGTTCATCCTCGCAGGGAGCTCGCCTCAGCTACCACGAGTAGGCGACATTCGTGCGACCACCAGGCGACCTAGCGCTCTTCACCCTTGAAGCATGCTCCGAGTCGTCCTAGCCTCGCCTTCACCCAAAAACTATAAATCATTGTACCCATGATTCCTACTACAAACAAATATTATTATGTGCTGATCTGACCCGCAACAGTTGTTGTCGAGCACTCTGTTTATTTTCCACTACTTATTGTGCTTTAATTTTAGTAACTTTTAATTAAGCACTTTGCTTGCTATTACAGTAAAAACAGTCATATATGCAAGTATAATAAGTAAAGAAGAAGTGACTATGCAGGTACAAAAAGTAACGTACAAGAGCAATCATGGTGATAGCAACAACAAAACTAGCAGGCGTGAACTATGACAATAGAAAACATGCAAAGTACTGCACAAGACGTACATTCAATTAAATAGTTATTATGATGCTAGAAGTAATTATCTAAAATATGTGACTCATGTAGGAGGAGTATGATATGAAACCATAGAGTCCACCTCTTTCGCAACGGGGAGCTAATCCCACGAGACTACACATGAATACCTTTGAAATATAGAATACTTTTGAAACCTGGACTGGACGTGAAAAGGAGACGAGACTCCTAGTCACTTGATAAGAGAGGTGCCTCCCAGTCATAGCTTCCACACACTCTCTACAATGAGTTAGCCCAAACCAAGTGATGTGTCATGTGTATCAAGTATATGTTTATTACGGGATATTCCACAAGATATTCCACAAAATGTACTACAAGATATTCCACAAGATGTACCACAAGATATTCCATAAGATAATTCATTAGCATTCACCGAGTCATAGATGTCATGCAGCAAGTGATGTAACTATTTAACCTGAGTAATCATGTAACACGTGTATCCAAAGTTCATGCATAGTTTTCAAGTGAAAAGCATCAAAACATGGTAGTCAAGGGTGAACGAAAGTTACTAAAGTGAATACAAGTTTACGTGCGATGAAAGGTCGAAGTAACTCATTTAAATGTATTTATAATCAATGGTTGCAAATTGATGATAATTGGAATTATATCATTGATCAATGCTTTGGCCAAGAAGGTCACTATCCCTGCAAGCAGGTTGATCCAAACTTTGGCGCAAACGATTCTAGACACAGGGTGATCCCAATGTTAAGAATAGCGATTATCACATCCGCTCCATTGATTATATTCACAAACAGAAGAGTAGTTCCCTATTTACTATGATAGTTAAACTTGAATCACTGATTGACTTTCTTTTTGAAAACTAGAAAGTAAAGTTAAGCGGATGCTAAGAAATTTGAGGATAAAGACAAGTCCAACAACTATGATGTTGATCTCATGCTTTGAGCATGTATAGTATTTCCATTAGTACACGATTTACCCAAGTAGATGGCCGTGTGTAACAACCACCAAAGTTGAAAGTTGGTAATGTCTTGGCTTAATTAGACAGCCATTCTGCAGTTGATTAGTTTCATATTAGATTAGGTCTCTAGTATTTGTTTCAAGTCAATAGCCGTTCTGAGGCTATACATGATGCCCTAAGTTCATATTAGTACACTATCTAAATTTCTAAAGCATGAATTAGAGTGACTTATGGGTTTGAGAATCGTCGTAGTAAGTCAAGACTGGAACTAGAGCTTCTGAGGGTGCTTGTGTGCGAGAGTATGTACCTGCAATCATAAGAAATAATCTGTTAAAGACCACACTATTTTCTATATATTTTTCTTAACGTGTTCGTATTTTTATTGTCACTTAAAACTTGTCAAAATACATATTAAATATTTTTAGATATGCTAGAAGTGAGTAAAATAATTTTATATATGAAGAAAATATTTTTATGAAGCTTATAGGTATTTTTAATAATTCTTAAAAGCTCAAAAACAATTTTTAGAATTAAAAAAACATTAAAAATTAACGATCCTAAATGTTCCACGATTTATTGAGAAAAATATACACGTCAGAAATCTTCATATGATATGTTGAAATTTTACTCTCGACTAGTAGAATATGAAAATATTTTTTATACATATGTGTTTTCGGGTAGTATGGGAGATATAAGTGTTTTTATCAATTCTAAATTAACTATCGTAATCTTTGAAAAATCATAACTTGAAAAATAAACATCGGATTGAGACGAAACTGGCGCCTACGCTTTCGTGATAACGCGTATGACATTTTTGTAAATTTAGATTTTCTGCCTAGGCCTTATATTTTAAGTTTGTAATTTTTTTCTATTAAAATCATTTTCTCTCTCTTTTTCTCTCTCTAACCTCTCTCTCTGTTATGCGCGACCTGCTGTTGTTGTTGTTTTTTTGCTCCTTTGCATGCGCTGTTGCGGATGCCGAAGTGGACGAGCAGCCAGGGGGGGCCGGAACCCAGGAAGGGGAGGTCGAGGGTGGCACACAGAGGGGGCCACCGGTCGGAGACGGCGATGGCCGGAGGTCCAGCGACGCGCGCATGGTGGCGTGCGTGGCAGCAAGGAGCTCTCGGGCTGTTTTCCAGTGTTTTCGACGCGGAGGTGCTCTGGCAAGCTCGAAGGAGGCGTGGGGGCGACCACGGCGAGCCGAAGAGGCTGAGGGGGAGGCCACGGTGAGTGGGTGCGGTGGCAGGTCCGGCGGGTGGGCTCACCAATGGCTTCACGGCGGTGAGGTTGGATGGTGGGGAAAGTGGAGCTCGAGGCTCGGGCACGATGGGGAGGTGGAGGAGGTGGTCGGACGATCGATGGTCCGGAGCTTGGAGGGATGCCACAACTAGAGGGTGGTCTTGGTGGTGTTGCGTTTTGGTAGTGGTGGAGGGGGAGCCGTGGGCTCACGAGGAGGAGAGGAAGGGGGTCGGCGTGGCTATGGCCTCGAGATGAGGGTCATCTCACCGACGACTATGCGTGAAAGAGGCTCGAGGGGGAGGGGAGTTCGGTTGCAGGAGTTGGGTGATGGGTTTTGAATGAAAGAGGAGGGAGGGGATGCTGCCAAACGAAGGGGAAAGGAAGGAGGTTAAATAGGATTAGAATGTTATAAGCATTAATTAGGGTCTAATTTAATAGGGGGTTGGGTGTTATTGGGGGGGATGAATCAAATTAGGGGGAGAGGAAAATATGAAGCCACGTTTTCCTCGGTTGGACTGGGTTAGGGTTAATTAAATAGTTATTTAGGTTCAGATAAAAATGTAATTAGAAATGTAATTAGGAAATGTTAATTAGTAAAAACGTAATTACGTTTTGCCCCTGAGATGAAACGACTTCGAAATTTTTTGAAAATAATATTACAGGTCCGTATCGTCGCGGGGATCATGAAAATGAAGTCCATTTTCAGATTTAAGCGACGAAAAAATAGAAAAATTCATTTACTCAAGTTTGAAGTCGTCTTGTTACGGGAAAACATGCACTATGAAAACAGGCTGTTACAGAAAATGAATCACGTCCTTGTGTATGCGATGTTTCTCTCGTATATCATGATATGTATCATTCACATTCTCTATATTGCCAAAAAATGTTTAATTGTTGTGTCAGTATCAATTTATATAATTTTTTTTGTTTGTACAATTTTTGAATAAAAGCCAAAAATTAAAAAAATTGCAAAATCTACTGTAAAAAAATAGCAAAATCGACCACGTCTAGCCACGTCAGTACCCATGGACAAGCCCGGTCATGGCCACTGACGTGGTCCGATTTGGTTGATTTTTTAAAATATTTTTTGGGTCAATTTTGCTAATTTTTTAAATTTTGGACATTTTCTAAAAGGATAAGGTTTGGTTGTAAAACAAAAATTAAAAATAATTAGGAATATCAAGCCAAAAAAATTTTATTTAGCAAAACCGGCCAATTTTGCCACGTCAGCAACCAGGGGCACTGATTGGATGCCCATGGTGGCGTTTTTCGAGTTGGCTGCACTTGGAAGTGCGGCAAAAATTACCGCACTTGCCAAGTGCGGTAGAAATTCTGTTACTGGCCTCCATCTGGCGGCGTTTTAGACTTGGCCGCACTTAGGAAGTGCAACAAAAATTTCTGCATTTGCCAAGTGTGACAGAAATTCTATTGGTGTTTGCCAACCGTTATTAGTACATATACAATATGGATACAAGTTCAACTTCAAATATGAGTGGCCTAGTGGTGAGGCATTTCATTGTGAATTATGACGTCGTTGGTTTGACCCTTAAAGTCGTTTACTTGGTTTTTAAATTTTTTAACCAAAAATTTGGTTTAAATTTAACATGAAACGGGAGAGCCATGACTTGACCTCAAGACATCCTCTTCACAGACAAAGCTCACACCACCGGAATAAAGGCTACTCAATTGAAAAGGTATCCACATAACTTGGCAAGTGTGGTAATTTCTGCAGCACTTTCCAAATGCGACCAAGTGGAAAAACACCACCATGGACGTCCAATCAGCCCCCTAGTTGATGACGTGACAAAAGTGATCGGTTTTGCTAAATAAAAAAAATTGGTCGAATTTTCAAATTATTTTTAATTTTTATTTTAAAACCAAAACCCGTCCTTTCTGTTAGAAGTGTAAGAAGAAGTAGGCATATTGTATTCACCATAGCCATATATATATTATCATATGAGAGTTACAAGTCCCTTGGAACCCAAGGGACACCCACTAAGAGTGGGTGTAATGGTGGTTGTTAGTGGGTGGAGACCAAAGGTCTCCCCTATTCATAACACTCCCCCTCATCCATCCATTCTTAGCATATGAATTCTTCAGGATCCAATACGCTAATGTGGGGTGGATACTGCTGGATCCAGAGTTATCGTTTTTTTGCCTCGATAAAACCTTAGCTGTGGAAAACCCAGTGGAAAAAACCAGCAGCTTATGAAAACAGTACAATACACAAATGACTCCTCCTAATCTATACAAGCTTCAGGCTTGTAGGTCTTTCAGCTGTCGCATCCCTATATCTTTTACAAGCTTTCTAAAAGTACTTCTAGGCAATACCTTAGTAAACAGATCAGCTAAATTATTACAAGACTGAATCTGCCGTACTTCAATCTGCTTCTGCTCATGTAGCTCGTGCGTCCAGAAGAACTTGGGAGATATGTGCTTCGTCCTATCGCCCTTGATGTAACCAGCTTGTATGCATTATCTTCAAATAATATGGTTTGCTCAAGGTCGTCCGTCTTCAGGCCGGTCGTCACTAGAATGTGATGAATTATTGAACGAAGCCAGACACATTCTCTGCTAGCTTCATGGATCTCCAGGAGCTCTGAGTGGTTGAATGAGACTGTTGTGGTGGTCTACTTCACAGGTTTTTAGGAGATGGATGTACCACCGAAGGTGAACACAAAACCAGTCTGTGATTTCTTGGTGTGTGGATCAGACCTGTAATCTGCATCTGTATAACCAATCAAAGTGGAAGATCCACCTTTTGAGAAGTATAATCACAGGTCAACTGACCCTTGGAAGTAGTGCAGAAGCTGCTTTACTCCGTTCCAGTGGCGCTTTATGGGTGTTGAACTGTATCTGGCTAGTAGGATGACTGCGAATGCTATGTCGGGACGCGTGCAGTTTGCCAGATATAGTTGTGCTCCAATGGCACTAAGGTAAGGTACTTCAGGACCTAATGTTTCCTTCCCTTCTTCCAGCGGCCAAAAAGGGTCCTTATGTACATCCAAAAATCTAACGACAATTGGTGTACTTAGTGGATGGCTCTTATCCAAATGGAAAATTTTAAGTAATTTCCTTATGTATGTGGATTGGTGTAACAGGATTCCTCCGCTAAGGTGTTCTATCTGTAAGCCAAGACAATATTTAGTCTTTGTAACGGCTGGTTTTTGTATGATGAATATTATTTATATATATATGCAATTGTTCGTCTTCTTTCTTTACTTCTACGCGCTCACATCTTAGTATATGATCACTCTTGGAACTCATTAGAATCATCCCGAAGCTTCCCGCTTCATTTTACGACTTCCTGTGCAAGTTAGCCGGTTCACGTTGAGGAACCGACCGACTAGATGTCCATCTAGTCGGTCAACAACTCCTCATGGACCGACTAGTTTTTGTCAGGCTTTTTCCCCTTGAGTTACTGTTTACACTTAGTCGGTCTAAGTTCAACCACCAACCGACTAGTTATCGAACTAGTCGGTCAACACTTCTTCGCAGACCGACTAAGTACAGAGATCATTTTCGCATCAGGTTACTATTTACCGTTAGTCGGTCAAAGAACGAAAACCGACCGACTAGTTGACGAACTAGTCGGTTAAGTATCCTTCTCTGACCGACTAATCTTCAAAATATCTTATCGACCATTTTCACCCTTTAGTCGGTCTATAAACACTGGCCGACCGACTAGGTTGCAAACTAGTCGGTCGACGAGCCTTCACAGACCGACTAACCCTATAAATTCTACAACAACCATGTTCACGGTTTAGGTTTTAGTCGGTCACAGTTATACGACCGATCGACTAGTTCCCAAACTAGTCGGTCGACCGCCCTTCTCTGACCGACTAGTTGACCCCGAAACCCTAATTTTTGTGCTAACCGCCGTTTCTTTTCTTATTTAAACGGGGCTTCTTTCTTCATTTCTCTTGATAGATTTCAGTCTCCATCTTCCCCAAATCCTACTCCCCTACCTCCCACGTCCTTCCATTGCTCGTTCCTCCATCCTTGTGCCTTCATCTTCCCCAAAGCTCTCCCTTTCTCTCATATCTCCCTTTTGCCCTAGCTTGAAGTTCCCATTTCAGATCCAGCAGCAACGACGCCGGGAGACGCTGGGATCTTCACCATCACCGGCGATCAACATTCCTCGCTGCGCTAACCGTGGCCTAGGAATTTTCGGACGACGCAAAGCTTACACCTTTTCAGATTCGACGCCGGATCTTCGAGCAACCGTCAATTCCAGGTTAGTTCTCTAAATTCGTAGTAACCCCCATAATAGATGATCAAACCCTAAATAAAAGTCGCAACCTAATCAAACTAAATTTATTTTCCGCGGATCTTTAAAACATCGTACAAACCGTAGAAATCGACGAATGGACATTATGCATGCACACATAGGATAGATCGTCGATTAGGTCAATTCATTAAAATGTGATTTTTTTAACTGGATAGGATAGTCCCAATAACCTAGACACAACCCTAATATGGATTAATGAATCGGGATATGACACCGTCCCCGTGTCACAATTTTCAGACACTTTTCCGCCGACGAGACGATTGGACGAGGCGTACCAGGGAGACGACGCACTCGCCACTACAGGCAAGTGTACCACTTGCGTACTTGGCCATGCTTAGGCCTTAGTCTTGTTAGATTAGACATGTTGAACCATGAGAACCGGACGTGAAATGATAGCGTCCGGGACGCCTTTGATGGCTCAGATTTGACAACGAAATCTGAGTCCAACAACAACAATTTCTGACATCATAGGATTGACATGCGTGTGCGTGAGTTGTGGACACCCTAGAACAACCCCTTCCTATTTTTTCGTGTCTTGTTCCTTTCCGTTTGCACAGCCTGCTGGGCAATAGGGCACTCGCCAAGCCAGAGCGGGTGATCCCTTGTACTAGTTCACAGCCCGATGGGCATTTGGGCACCTGTCAAGCTAGAGCAGGTGGTCCCATGTACCGATACACAGCTCAGAGAGCAATTGGGCACTTGTCAAGCTAGAGCAAGTGATCCCTTGTCTTGTCACGATTCTTGGGGTTATGGGGTAGGGTTGAGCGTGCAAGCGGCAAGAGGGATTGATCCCCCTCGAACCGAACAGGCGTGAACCCTTTCGTGTCTTGTCTTGTCTTGTCGTGTCTGGATTCTGTGTTCCGTCTTGTCTTGACACCTGTAGTCTAGTCCCGTAGTCCATAGCACTCGTTATGACTACTACTTGTCTTGTTTACTTGTCTGTTGTGTTTCTTTCTGTTGTTAAAACCTCAGCATGTTAATCAACCAGTAAAACGTTGTAAGTAAATGGTACACTTGTAGCCTGGTCTAACCTTTTCTTGTAGACCTTGCCTGACGTACAGTTCCTTCTTTTGGTGTTGTACGTCAGGGATTGAGCCAGAGTACGTGGAGGAGACTGACTTGCCCGCCGACGTGGAGCCAGAGAGCGTTGATCCCGAGTACGACCCCGAGGAGGATCAGAGTTAGAGACTTTTAGTAGCAGATTCCAGAGGCGTTATTATCTTTGTTGGGTGCGTAGCACCTTTTATGTTTCTTTGTTTAGGTTGGGTGCTTGCACCATTAGATTTACTTTTCTGCTGTTGTAGCCCTTCGGGCGTTGAGACTTGGTACTTTTGATATGTTGGAATAAAAATGAATTGTTCTTTCCTTCTTGTACTTTTATTGTTCCGTACTAACATGCAGGGACCTGTACCTTCGCCTTGGTTTCACACAGATGCTTATTGGGTCAGGGCTCCTTAGCTCTGGCCTAAGCGGGCCTCATCACGCTTCGCCTCCGCTGTTTTGGGAAGCGGGGCGTGACAGGTTTTAGTGGTGGCCCATGCAGGTCCACGTCCCATCTTTCTGCAAGTACAGAACAGTTAGAGTAAGGACATTCACTTTTGATATTCAAACATTGTACGAGTCTAACCTTCGTCTTTCTGTCAATAGGATGGCAGGACGACGCGTTACCCGATTGGAAAACTTAGGCGATGGAGTTCCGGAGGACCAGGGCGGAGAGTTCCGTCAGTTTCTGGGCGTGATGAGGGAGATGCTGGATGTTCAGCATCAGCTGGTTCAGTAGTCTCAGCGTGCTGCCCAGGCTCCACCTGTTGCACCACCTCCACCTCCGCCTGCTCCGTGAGCTGCTCCAGGAGTGAAGCAGTTCAACGAGCTGCAGTCGAAGACTTTCTCTGGGAAGGAAGGACCTGTGGGTACCGATGAGTGGATCCAGAGCACGGAGGAGAAATTAGTTGCTGCGAAGATTCCTGACGACACCTGAGTGCAGATAGCGAAGATGCAGCTGACGGAGAATGCGAGGAACTGGTGGCGTCTTGAGGAGAGGCGTCTGGAGAAACCAGTGGAGTGGAGGACCTTCAGATCGATGTTTAAGGATAAATATTTCACCAAGTCTGCTAGGAGGGAGCTGCTGAGCAAGTTTATAGATCTGAAGCAGGGAGATATGACTGTCGAGGAGTATGAAGCTGAGTTTGAGATGTTGAGCCGTTTTGCCCCGCACATGGTGAAGAAGTAGGAGAAGCGAGCTGATCGCTTTCGTCAGGGACTGCGTCCGAAGATTCATGCTTCGATGTCTTCGGCGAGTTTCTCGACTATGAGGGAGGTGCTTGATGCGGTGAAGAATCATGAGCTCATAGCTCTCCTGCCTGACACTCCAGAGGACAGAGGAAAGCGCCCTATGGAGCAGTACCGGCCACCTGCCAGGCCGATGATGAGGCAAGTCCAGACTGTGCCATTCAAGAGACCTGGAGCACCAGTGCAGCAGCAGAGCAAGGGTCCCTGCCATTTCTGCGGCAAGCCCGGATATGTTCAGACCAACTGTCGGAGGAAGCTGGGACTGTGCCTACTTTGTGGAGATGCTTCGCATGCTGCGAAGGACTGTCCTCGAGCCCGCACTGCTGTTGTTGGAGCGCCAGCACCGTTACAGATGAGGGCACCTGCTCCGGTTCAGAGAGGACCTACCGTTCGTGGACCACCCTTGGTGCCACAGAGGCAGCTATACCAGCGAGCAGTGCAGCCCCCGAGGCCGGCCTATACTATGACCGCTGTGGAGACCGAGGAGCTGGATGGAGTGATTGCAGGTAATAACTTGACCTTGTCTTTTCATTTCATAAATATATTGTATTGCTAATCTTGTTAGTGTTGTTTGTTTGATTGTTAGAGTAGTGTTTGACCTTAGACCCCTTGTTTTCCCTAGGCACCATTCTTGTGTTCTCTCACCCCGCTTTGGCTTTGTTTGACTCCGGTGCATCTATGCGCATCTTATCCCGGAGGTTTATAACAAAGCACTCCATTCCGACCCATACACTTCCTAAGTGTTGGGACATCACTACTGGGAACGGAGTAGTGACGGTGAATCTCGGATGTCGGTCGATTCCTTTAGTGGTTAGTGGACATGAGCTATATGCAGATTTCATCGTACACGACCTGCCGCATTTCGATGTCGTCCTGGGCATCGATTGGCTGGGAGATTTCCATGCCTCGATCGACTGTCATAGTAAGAGAGTGGTTTTCCGGATTCCAGGTCATCCGGAGTTCGAGTTCCGAAGCCGAGATGAGTCGCTTGGGCCCATCAGATTTCGGGCCAAGCCGGAGGTGCCGGTGATAGCAGCGTTGCAGATGGAGATGGAGATTGACCGATCAGCGGTTGTCAGAGACTTTGACGACGTCTTTCCGGAGGATATCTCGGGTCTTCCACCCGACAGAGCTTTGGAGTTCGGCATCGATCTGATGCCGGGTGCGCAGCCGATATCGAAGGCGCAGTATCGGATGGCTCCCGCAGAGCTTGAGGAGCTGCGGAAGCAGTTGGATGAGTTGTTGCAGAAGGGTTTCATCCACCCTAGTGTGTCACCGTGGGGTGCACCTGTGTAACGACTGCTTTTTATGTATCTGGATTTATTATAATATAATATATGTTTTGGTGGATTTTCTCCTCGTGTATGGTTTTCGTCTCTGTCGCTTTCGTTTTCGATCGATTCGTCGTATTTTCTCGTTTCTTCCTTAGGGTCGTCGATTTCGAAGTGTGTCACTCGTGACGGACTTCATAACGGTCGTATCTAACTATTAGATCAAGCCTATGAGTCTTAGGAATCGATCCCGGGGCCCCGCGCTCCATATCGGAACTTTTGGTGCTCATTAGCCGGTGTAAGAAGGGCCACCGACCGACTAGATGACGATCCAGTCGGTCGGCAATCCTTCTTGGACCGACTAGTTGGCTTTCTAAAATTATTCAGGAGTTACTGTTTATCGTTAGTCGGTCTAAGAACGTTGGTTGACCGACTAGGTTGCAAACTAGTCGGTCAGCAATGCTTCTTTAACCGACTAACACATCATCTTAATTTTAGTATCAATACTGTTCACTCTTAGTCGGTCTAAGAACGTTCATCGACCGACTAGATGCTAAACTAGTCGGTCAGTATTTGTTCATGGACCGACTAACTCTAAATCCTATTTTCGTTCAGGAGTTACTGTTTGCACTTAGTCGGTCTGCGTTGGTCGACCGACCGACTAGTTGCCAAACTAGTCGGTCAGTGGTTGCTCTTTGACCGACTAACTAGTGTTGAAACCCTAATTTCTGGGCAGCCGCCAGCCCAACCTATTTAAACCCAACCCAATCGTTTTCTTCTTCCCCAACACGACCCAAAACCCTAAAATCTTCCCCATTGAGCCCACATCTTCCTCCAAGCTTAAATCCTTCATTCCAAGCCCTAAATCCATCATCCAAACCATCCATTCACTCTATCTACCTCTCATCTTCCCCAAAATCTCACCCAAATCAATCAAAATCCCCAAATCCCCCAAAACCCTAGTTTCCCCAAACTTCTCCAATCTTTTCCAGATCTGATCCTAGGGTTCCCCGGAGTGTTTCTTCCGTTTCCTCTTGGTAAGAAATCGATCTACCGTTGTTTTCTTAACCTATTTATATTTTTATGAAACCCTAATATAGTTTCATGTTATTTGATGATTGTTCCCCCATAACAGCGATTTCCCCGTAGATTGGCATCCGTGTGACGAAGTGGTCGTCATCCCCGGTGCTAGGCAAGTGAAACTTGCCACCTAGGGTTTAGGCCATGTTTTAGGCCATTTGCTTGTTGTAGGCGTAAAAGAGGCTAGGCGACGAAATGATACTCGCCTAGGCGCAAATTGGGGAACTAGCTTGACAACGAAGCTAGTTCCGACATTTAGCATGTTGCACAATTACCATGTCATGTTTACTTTCCATTAACGGTACGCAAATTAATTGTCATGTCATTGCATCCTTAAGTGTTTCTATGATTGCGTAGCTTTGCTACAAATGCTTGTGTTCCTGGCTCGTGTTCCAGAAGCGGGCCATGTGTTGGTTGATAGCCAATGCCCGAATTGCGTGTTTCCGGCTAGGTGCACCCCTACGCCAAATGTTTAAGAATGCGAGCTCATGTGCGGGGCAACCCCGGCTTACTTGCTGAGCTCATGTGCGGGGACCCTGGCTCCATTACGTGTGGGTATTGGGGGTAAGAGTTAAGTGACCAATCAACTGGGAGTCTGCCCGATCAGCAACTGCAGTGGTAAGGCGTAAACTCTTGGGTTTGGGGTAGTTGTTAAGCGGCCAATCGGTGAATGTGAAACCATTCAGCTGTAAGGCGTAAACAATCTACAAAACAACGTGACTAGTGAAATGATTGAGATTGTTAGTAGCTTGGCTACTCTTGTCTTGTCCCGATAATTGTTCCATTGTACAAATTGTCTTGCCATGTCTTAAATTGTGCACTCATGTTATTACTGCCATGTCATGCATACTAAACTGCTAGGTTGCTAGAGCCTTACTTTCAGTTTCCTTGCCCAAGTCTTTTAGACTTGCTGACATGTGCCCCTTTACTCTTTTGGGTGACACATGTTAGATCCTGAGCCCGAGTACCTCGTTGAGGACGAGGTGTTTGCTGACGCCGAGCCCGAGCTTGTGTTTGACGGGGAGTAGGTGGACACTGGGGACCAGTCCTAGTGTCTTCGTTGTGTTTTACTTTTGTTAGACAGTTGTTTTGTTATCGGTGCGTAGCACCTATACTTTGTTGTTGTTGTTGCTTTTGTTGGCCTTGTTCTGGGCCTTTAGACTCTTTTCTTTTAGCCTGGTGGCTTTTCTGGATGTTGGACTTATGTTGATGTTGGACAATTTATGAGATCTGAATTTTATTTCAGTCTCTCCTTGTGTTATTATTGTTATTCCGTTGTGGTTACAGGGACCTGCTTATATTTTATTGACGCTTATCGGGTTTGGGGCTTCACAGCTCCACTCCCGTGCGGACCTTTTCACGTCTCGCCTCCATTTTAGGGAAGCGGGTCGTGACAGGTTTTAGTGGTGGCCCATGCAGGTCTTCTGTAACTGCGATTTTTGGAATAGCGATAATAATATTAGAATGTCCAATAAATTAAGTTCGACGTCCGATGTCATAAGCAATGAGTCTAATTGGATTCGTTCTCTGTGTCATTAGATGGCAGGAAGGTGTTTCACCCGTGGTGGGGGCAGTGGTGCGCTCCCTCATGATGAGGAGCCTGAGCGGGAACCCACCAGCGGTGAGATGATGCGGATGATGCTCCAGATGATGCAAGTGCAGCAGGGCGTGCTTCTGCAAGTCCAGAATGCTCCACTTGCTCGAGCTGCCCGGGCTCTTCCGGATGCCCCTCGCTCTGAGCCAGGAGCAAAGCAATTTCGGGAGCTGGGTCCCGCATATTTTGATGGTTCTGAGGGTCCTCTAGCTGCCGATGAGTGGATTCGGAACATCGAGGAAAATCTGAAGATGGCCAAGATCACCCCGGCTGGTTGGGTTGACTTGGCGAAGCGCCAGTTGAAGGATAATGCTCGGAATTGGTGGGATGCGGAGGAGAAGATGTTGGTGGAGCCGATTGCTTGGGCTACCTTCAAGGCCAGATTTGAGGGTGAGTTCTTTTCGAAGGCTGCCAGGGAGGAGATGCTGTGGCGTTTTATCGATTTGAAACTGGGGAACTCGTCGGTGGACATGTATCACCAAGAGTTCATGAGGCTGAGTCGGTTTGTACTAAAGATGGTGCAGGACGCTGAGGAGAGAGCTCAGAGGTTCCTGCAGGGACTCGCTTCGGAGCTCCAGAGTTTTGTGACCTCTTCTGACCGGGAGTCTTATCAGAAGGTTCTGGTAGCAGCTAAGAGGCAGGAGCTGCTCGTGAACCAAAGGAAGGGGTCTGTTGTTGGTGCTGGGAAGAGGCCTATGGAGCAGGCGAGAGCTGTGGTTAGACCTGGATTCAGGCCTAATTAGTCCGCTCAGTTTAAGAGGCCAGGAGGGCCTATTCTGAAGTCTTGCCATTTCTATGGCAAGCCTGGCCACGTCAAGGATCAGTGTCGGAAGTTTTTGGGCCAGTGTCTGATTTATGGAGATGCTTCCCATGTCGCAAAGGATTGTCGGCATGCGAATCAGCTGCGGAGAGCTCCTGTTGCAGCACAGCCGTTGCAGTAGCGAGCGTCTGTTCCTGCTGGACGTGGAGCAGCTCTTGTTCCACAGGGACAGGCTTTTCGGCAGGCTGTTCCACCGAGGAGGCAGGCTTTTCTGATGACCGCTGCGGAGAGCGAGGCTGTGGATGAGGTTATCGCAGGTAATCCTCAATCTAGCTGTACTTTCCTAGCTGGTTTTGATTGTTAGATTATGTTGTTTGCTTGAGCATGGTTGTTTGCTAGAATAGGGTTTGATTGTTAATTGATTGTTAGGTGTGGTCTTGGTTTGCACATTTCCTGCACGAGTCCTCTTTGACCCTGGTGCATCGATGTGTATTATTTCTCGGAGCTTCGTGGAGAGGCATTCCTTGTCGACGTCCCCTCTACCCAAGAGTTGGAATATCGTCACGGGGAATGGCATGGTCTCGGTGCATCGTGGTTGCAATTCTTGCTCGTTGGTGGTCTGTGGACATGAGCTTTTTGTTGATTTCATTGTCCACGACATCATCAACTATGATGCAGTTCTTGGGATGGACTGGCTTGCGAGCTTCTATGCTACGATTGACTGCAGGAGGAAGAAGGTGGTGTTCGAGATTCCCGGACATCCAGTATTTGAGTTCAGTCGTGGTAGCAGTTCGCTTGGTCCTGTCAGATTTCGGGCCAGGCCGGTGGAGGCTGTGGCTATGCAGATGGAGCTGGAGTGGCCAGCTGTGGTGCGTGATTTTGGCGACGTCTTCCCCGAGGAGATGTCTGGTTTGCCGCCTAATCGAGCTCTGGAATTTTCTATCGATCTTGTTCCAGGTGCGCAGCCGATTTCGAAGGCGCCGTATCGTATGGCACCTGCAGAGCTGGAAGAGTTGCGGAAGCAGTTGGATGAGCTCTTGCAGAAGGGTTATATTAATCCTAGCGTGTCTCCGTGGGGAGCACCGGTGTTGCTGGTTAAGAAGAAGGATGGTTCACGTCGCATGTGCGTGGACTATCGGGAGTTGAATGCGGTGACCATTAAGAATAAATACATGTTGCCTCGCATCGATGATATTTTTGATCAGCTTGGAGGTTCGAGGGTGTTTTCTAAATTGGATTTGAGGAGTGGTTACCATCAGTTGAAGGTTAAGAAGGGAGATGTTCCGAAGACAGCGTTCAGGACGAAGTATGGACACTATGAGTTCGTGGTTATGCCTTTCGGCGTAACTAACGCGCCCGCAGTTTTCATGAATCTGATGAACCTGATTTTCTACGACTTTTTGGATAAGTTTGTCGTTATCTTTATTGACGACATTCTGATCTATTCGAAGTCGGAGGAAGAGCATGCCTCGCACTTAAGGACGGTGTTGGAGATTTTGAGGAAGCATCGTTTGTATGCTAAGTTTACGAAGTGCGAGTTTTGGCTAGATAGAGTTGCTTTTCTCGGGCATGTGGTGACTGGAGGTGGTATTTCAGTGGATCCCGAGAAAATTAGGGCCATCAGGGAGTGGCCTATTCCATCGTCGGCGTCTGAGATTCGGAGTTTTCTTGGACTTGCTGGTTATTATCGGCGATTCATTAAGGACTTTTCTCGTATTGCTGAGCCGATGACCAGGTTGACGCGGAAGGATGTTGCTTATGTTTGGTCGGGTGATTGTGAGAGTGCTTTTGGTATTCTGAAGGAGAGGTTGACGAGTGCCCCTATTCTTGTTGTGCCTGATCGCAGCGGTGGATTTGAGTTCTTTTGCGATGCTTCTGGCAAGGGTCTCGGTTGTGTGTTGCATCAGCATGGGCATGTTGTGGCATATGCGTCCCGTCAGCTTAAGGTTCATGAGAAGAATTACCCGACGCATGATTTGGAGTTGGCTGCCGTTGTGTTTGCTCTTAAGATTTGGAGGCACTTCTTACTGAGTGAGAAAGTGAAGATTTTCACCGATCACAAAAGCTTGAAGTATATTTTCACTCAGAAGGAGCTCAACATGCGACAACGTCGATGGTTGGAGCTTATGGCAGATTATGAGATTGATTTGCAGTTTCACCCTGGCAAGGTGAATGTGGTTCCGGATGCTTTGAGTAGGCTTCCAGTGTTGATGATTTTGACCTCGCAGTGGAGATTGCAGTAGGATTTTTGTGAGTCTGGCGTGGAGATTGTTCTTCCTGGAGAGGCTTCTTCGTTGATGTACATGCAGGTACAGTCGACGATCGTGGATCGGATTAAGGCTGGCCAGGCTGAGGATCCGAAGCTGGTGAGGATTCGGGAGCAGGTGGAAGCCGGTCTGCGGACTGACTTTTTGATTCATGAGGATGGCTCGCTGAGGTTCGGAGCCAGGTTGTGTGTGCCAGCTGGGGATATCAGAGAGGAATTGATGGTGGAGGCACACAGTTCGCCGTATTCGGTGCATCCTGGTGGCACCAAGATGTACCAGGATCTTCGTCTGAATTATTGGTGGCATGGTATGAAGAGGAGTGTGGCTCGGAGTGTAGCCAAGTGCTTGGTTTGCCAACAAGTGAAGGCGGAGCACCAGCGTACGGCCGGGTTACTACAACCGCTTCCGATTCCGGAGTGGAAATGGCAACACATCACTATGGATTTCGTGACTGGACTACCTCGGAGTCCGAAGCAGAATGACGCGATTTGGGTGATCGTAGATCGATTGACCAAATCTGCGCACTTTATTCCGTTCCGAGTGGGACAGTCCACTGAGGCGCTAGCGAGGAGATATATGGAGGTAAAATTCTTTTACTCTCCGTTTTATTTCCTTTTCCTAGTTTGGATAGTGATGTAACGTGAATCGTGTAGGAGGTTGTGCGACTTCATGGAGTCCCCGTGAGTATCGTGTCTGACAGAGACACGAGGTTCACATCTCAGTTCTGGCAGAGGTTGCAGAAGAGCTTGGGTACGCGTCTGAGTTTCAGCACGGCGTACCATCCGCAGACGGATGGCCAGTCCGAGAGGACGATTCAGATTTTGGAAGACATGCTGAGGGCGTGCATGTTGGATTTCAAGGGTTCGTGGGAGGACCATCTACATTTGGTGGAGTTTTCCTACAACAACAGCTTCCAGGCGAGTATTGGCATGGCGCCTTTCGCCGCTCTTTATGGGAGGAAATGTCGATCGCCATTGAGTTGGGATGACGTTGGTGATCGGGAGTTGTTGGGACCTGAGATGATCGTGGAGGCCGTGGAGATCGTCAGGAATATTCGGGAGAGGTTGAGAATTGCTCAGGACCGTTTTAAGCATTGGGCGGAGGCTAAACGACGTCCTTTGGAGTTTCAGCCGGGCGACCACGTGTTCTTGTCAATCTTGTGAGGGTGATGTGGCGACACGGCTCACCTGGAGAGTCTACTTGGGAGAATGAGGATGAGATGCGAGAGCGTTTCCCACTTTTGTTTCCGGACTCGTGAGTATTTGGAAATTCCGAGGACGGAATTTTTCTTAAGTTGGGGAGGATGTAACGACTGCTTTTTATGTATCTGGATTTATTATAATATAATATATGTTTTGGTGGATTTTCTCCTCTTGTGTGGTTTTCGTCTCCGTAGCTTTCGTTTTCGATCGATTCGTCGTATTTTCTCGTTTCTTCCTTAGGGTCGTCGATTTCGAAGTGTGTCACTCGTGACGGACTTCATAACGGTCGTATCTAACTATTAGATCAAGCCTAGGAGTCTTAGGAATCGATCCCGGGGCCCCGCGCTCCGTATCGGAACTTTTGGTGCTCATTAGCCGGTGTAAGAAGGGCCACCGACCGACTAGATGACGATCCAGTCGGTCGGCAATCCTTCTTGGACCGACTAGTTGGCTTTCTAAAATTATTCAGGAGTTACTGTTTATCGTTAGTCGGTCTAAGAACGTTGGTTGACCGACTAGGTTGCAAACTAGTCGGTCAGCAATGCTTCTTTCACCGACTAACACATCATCTTAATTTTAGTATCAATACTGTTCATTCTTAGTCGGTCTAAGAACGTTCATCGACCGACTAGATGCTAAACTAGTCGGTCAGTATTTGTTCATGGACCGACTAACTCTAAATCCTATTTTCGTTCAGGAGTTACTGTTTGCACTTAGTCGGTCTGCGTTGGTCGACCGACCGACTAGTTGCTAAACTAGTCGGTCAGTGGTTGCTCTTTGACCGACTAACTAGTGTTGAAACCCTAATTTCTGGGCAGCCGCCAGCCCAACCTATTTAAACCCAACCCAATCGTTTTCTTCTTCCCCAACACGACCCAAAACCCTAAAATCTTCCCCATTGAGCCCCCATCTTCCTCCAAGCTTAAATCCTTCATTCCAAGCCCTAAATCCATCATCCAAACCATCCATTCACTCTATCTACCTCTCATCTTCCCCAAAATCTCACCCAAATCCATCAAAATCCCCAAATCCCCCAAAACCCTAGTTTCCCCAAACTTCTCTAATCTTTTCCAGATCTGATCCTAGGGTTCCCCGGAGTGTTTCTTCCGTTTCCTCTTGGTAAGAAATCGATCTACCGTTGTTTTCTTAACCTATTTATATTTTTATGAAACCCTAATATAGTTTCATGTTATTTGATGATTGTTCCCCCATAACAGCGATTTCCCCGTAGATTGGTATCCGTGTGACGAAGTGGTCGTCATCCCCGGTGCTAGGCAAGTGAAACTTGCCACCTAGGGTTTAGGCCATGTTTTAGGCCATTTGCTTGTTGTAGGCGTAAAAGAGGCTAGGCGACGAAATGATACTCGCCTAGGCGCAAATTGGGGAACTAGCTTGACAACGAAGCTAGTTCCGACATTTAGCATGTTGCACAATTACCATGTCATGTTTACTTTCCATTAATGGTACGCAAATTAATTGTCATGTCATTGCATCCTTAAGTGTTTCTGTGATTGCGTAGCTTTGCGACAAATGCTTGTGTTCCTGGCTCGTGTTCCAGAAGCGGGCCATGTGTTGGTTGATAGCCAATGCCCGAATTGCGTGTTTCCGGCTAGGTGCACCCCTACGCCAAATGTTTAAGAATGCGAGCTCATGTGCGGGGCAACCCCGGCTCACTTGCTGAGCTCATGTGCGGGGACCCTGGCTCCATTACGTGTGGGTATTGGGGGTAAGAGTTAAGCGACCAATCAACTGGGAGTCTGCCCGATCAGCAACTGCAGTGGTAAGGCGTAAACTCTTGGGTTTGGGGTAGTTGTTAAGCGGCCAATCGGCGAATGTGAAACCATTCAGCTGTAAGGCGTAAACAATCTACAAAACAACGTGACTAGTGAAATGATTGAGATTGTTAGTAGCTTGGCTACTCTTGTCTTGTCCCGATAATTGTTCCCTTGTACAAATTGTCTTGCCATGTCTTAAATTGTGCACTCATGTTATTACTGCCATGTCATGCATACTAAACTGCTAGGTTGCTAGAGCCTTACTTTCAGTTTCCTTGCCCAAGTCTTTTAGACTTGCTGACATGTGCCCCTTTACTCTTTTGGGTGACACATGTTAGATCCTGAGCCCGAGTATCTCGTTGAGGACGAGGTGTTTGCTGACGCCGAGCCCGAGCTTGTGTTTGACGGGGAGTACGTGGACACTGGGGACCAGTCCTAGTGTATTCGTTGTGTTTTACTTTTGTTAGACAGTTGTTTTGTTATCGGTGCGTAGCACCTATACTTTGTTGTTGTTGTTGCTTTTGTTGGCCTTGTTCTGGGCCTTTAGACTCTTTTCTTTTAGCCTGGTGGCTTTTCTGGATGTTGGACTTATGTTGATGTTGGACAATTTATGAGATCTGAATTTTATTTCAGTCTCTCCTTGTGTTATTATTGTTATTCCGTTGTGATTACAGGGACCTGCTTATATTTTATTGACGCTTATCGGGTTTGGGGCTTCACAGCTCCACTCCTGTGCGGACCTTTTCACGTCTCGCCTCCATTTTAGGGAAGCGGGTCGTGACAACCTGTGTTGCTTGTGAAGAAGAAGGATGGGTCCCGTAGGATGTGCGTGGACTATCGAGGATTGAATGCTGTCATTGTGAAGAATAAGTATCTGCTGCCGCGCATCGACGACATATTTGATCAGCTGGGAGGTTCGAGAGTTTTCTCGAAGTTAGACTTGAGGAGCGGGTACCATCAGTTGAAAGTTAAGAAGGATGACGTCCCGAAGACAGCTTTCCGGACGAAGTACGGGCACTATGAGTTTGTAGTGATGCCATTCGGTGTGACCAATGCTCCAGCTGTGTTCATGAACCTCATGAACTTGATTTTCTACGAATTCTTGGATAAGTTTGTTGTGATTTTCATCAACGACATTCTTATTTACTCGAAGTCTGAAGAAGAGCACAGTTGTCATCTGAGGACAGTGCTGGAGACGCTGAGGCGACACAAATTGTATGCCAAGTATAGCAAGTGAGAGTTCTGGCTGGACAGAGTCGCGTTCCTGGGACACGTGTGTCTGGTGATGGCATATCTGTGGATCCGGAGAAGGTCAGAGCAGTCAGAGATTGGCCGACTCCGCAGTCAGCATCCGACATCAAGAGTTTTCTTGGCCTAGCAGGCTATTATCGGCGGTTCATCAAAGATTTCTCGAGGATTGCGGAGCCGATGACGAAGCTGACAAGGAAGGATGAGGAGTTTCTGTGGTCTGATGCTTGTGAGGAGGCTTTCAGTATCTTGAAGGCAAGGTTGACCACGACACCAGTTTTGACGGTACCGGATCGGAGCGGAGGCTTTGAAGTTTATTGTGATGCATCGGGGAAGGGCTTGGGATGCGTTCTGCATTAGCATGGCCACGTGGTCGCGTATGCTTCTCGTCAATTGAGGATTCACGAGAAGAATTACCCGACGCACGATCTGGAGTTGGCAGCAGTGATCTTTGCACTGAAGATTTAGAGGCATTTCTTGCTGGGTGAGTGTGTGAAGATTTTTACAGATCATAAGAGCTTGAAGTACATATTCACCCAGAAGGAGCTCAACATGCGTCAGAGACGATGGTTGGAGCTCATGGCTGACTACGAGATAGATTTGCAGTATCATCCGGGGAAGGTGAACGTTGTACCGGACGCTTTGAGTAGACTCCCCACTGCTATGATGCATACTGCTGACTGGAGGATTCAGCAGAAGCTGAAGGAGATGGATTTGGAGGTTGTCCTACCTGGTGTGGTTCATACTTTCATGAATTTGCAGATTCAGTACACGATTGTGGATTGGATCAAGGCAGCACAGGCAGGAGATCCGAAGTTGCAGAGGATCAGGAGGCAGGTTGAAGCTGGACTGCGAGCAAAGTTCGTGATTCATGAGGATGGTTCGCTGCGGTACGACAGCAGACTCTGCGTACCTGCGGGAGATGTTCGTGAGGAGCTATTGAGTGAGGCTCATAGCTCGCCTTATTCTATACATCCTGGTGGCACCAAGATGTATAAGGATCTCCGACAGAATTACTGGTGGATTGGCATGAAGAGGAGTGTGGCACGGAGCGTTGCCAAGTGTTTGGTATGCCAGCAGGTGAAGGCCGAGCATCATCGTACTTCTGGGTTGCTGCAACCGCTTCCTATTCCGGAGTGGAAGTGGCAACACATTACGATGGATTTCGTGACTGGTTTACCTCGGACCCCGAGGCAAAACGACGCAGTCTGGGTGATCGTAGATCGGTTGACCAAGTCTGCGCATTTTATTCCTTTTCGAGTAGGCCAGTCTACGGAAGCCTTGGCGAGGAAATATCTTGAGGTAAAATTTTGTTTCTACTTCTCTTTAATTTTTCCTTCTTGATTAGTTGTGACGTACGCCGTGTACGTGCAGGAGATTGTACGCTTACACGGGGTCCCCATGAGCATCGTGTTTAACAGAGATACGAGATTCACATCTCAGTTCTGGAGAAGTCTGCATGAGCATTTGGGTACGAGTCTGAGTTTCAGCACAGCGTACCACCCGCAGACTGATGGCCAGTCCGAGAGGACTATTCAGATTCTAGAGGATATGCTGTGAGCTTACACGCTCGACTGGAAGGGATCTTGGGAGGACCATCTCCATTTGGTGGAGTTTTCTTATAACAACAGCTACCAGGCGAGCATTGGCATGGCGCCGTTTGCTGCCTTATATGGGAGAAAATGTCGATCGCCACAGAGCTGGGATGACATTGGTGATCGGGAGCTGTTGGGTCCAGAGATGATTGTTGAAGCTGTGGATGTCGTGAGAGACGTCAGGGAGAAGCTCAGAGTTGCACATGATCGCTTTAAGCATTGGGCTGATGCCAAGAGGAGACCGTTGGAGTTTCAGCCTGGAGATCATGTTTTCTTGAAGATTTCTCCGAACCGCGGAGTTATTCGATTCGGGAAGAAGGGGAAGCTGAGTCCGAGGTACATCGGACCTTTCGATGTGCTGGAGCGTGTAGGAGCAGTGGCCTACCGCCTTGCTCTGCCACCATCTTTGGTGGGTGTTCACGACGTATTCCACGTATCCCAGTTACGTCGATACGTCAGTGATCCGTCGCACACGGTGAATTTCTCGAAGATCACGGTCCGTCCGGACCTGACCTACGACCAGCAACCCGTGCAGATTTTGGACCGTCGACAGAACCAGCTGAGGAATAAGGTAGTCGACCTGGTGAGAGTGATGTGGCGTCACGGATCGCCTGGAGAGTCCACGTGGGAGAGAGAGGATGAGATGAGAGAGCGTTACCCTCACCTATTCTGAAAGAAATTCCGAGGGCGGAATTTTCTTAAGGTGGGTAGGATGTAACGGCTGGTTTTTGTATGATGAATATTATTTATATATATGCAATTATTCGTCTTCTTTCTTTACTTCTACGCGCTCACATCTTAGTATAGGATCACTCTTGGAACTCTTTAGAATCATCCTGAAGCTTCCCGCTTCATTTTTCGACTTCCTGTGCAAGTTAGCCGGTTCATGTTGAGGAACCGACCGACTAGATGTCCATCTAGTCGGTCAACAACTCCTCATGGACCGACTAGTTTTTGTCAGGCTTTTTTCCCTTGAGTTACTGTTTACACTTAGTCGGTCTAAGTTCAACCACCGACCGACTAGTTATCGAACTAGTCGGTCAACACTTCTTTGCAGACCGACTAAGTACAGAGATCATTTTTCGCATCAGGTTACTGTTTACCGTTAGTCGGTCAAAGAACAAAAACCGACCGACTAGTTGACGAACTAGTCGGTTAAGTATCCTTCTCTGACCGACTAATCTTCAAAATATCTTATCGACCATTTTCACCCTTTAGTCGGTCTATGAACACTGGCCGACCGACTAGGTTACAAACTAGTCGGTCGACGAGCCTTCACAGACCGACTAACTCTGTAAATTCTACAACAACCCTGTTCACGGTTTGGGTTTTAGTCGGTCACAGTTATACGACCGACCGACTAGTTCCCAAACTAGTCGGTCGACCGCCCTTCTCTGACCGACTAGTTGACCCCGAAACCCTAATTTTTGTGCTAGCCGCCGTTTCTTTTCTTATTTAAACGGGGCTTCTTTCTTCATTTCTCTTGATAGATTTCAGTCTCCATCTTCCCCAAATCCTACTCCCCTACCTCCCACGTCCTTCCCTTTCTCGTTCCTCCATCCTTGCGCCTCCATCTTCCCCAAAGCTCTCCCTTTCTCTCATATCTCCCTTTTGCCCTAGCTTGAAGTTCCCATTTCAGATCCAGCAGCAATGACACCGGGAGACGCTGGGATCTTCACCATCACCGGCGATCAACATTCCTCGCTGCGCTAACCGCGGCCTAGGAATTTTCGGACGACGCAAAGCTTCCACCTTTCCAGATTCGACGCCGGATCTTCGTGCAACCGTCAATTCCAGGTTAGTTCTCTAAATTCGTAGTAACCCCCACAATAGATGATCAAACCCTAAATAAAAGTCGCAACATAATCAAACTAAATTTATTTTCCGCAGATCTTTAAAACATCGTACAAACCGTAGAAATCGACGAATGGACATTATGCATGCACACATAGGATAGATCGTCGATTAGGTCAATTCATTAAAATGTGATTAACTGGATAGGATAGTCCCGATAACCTAGACACAACCCTAATAGGGATTAATGAATCGAGATCTGACACCGTCGCCATGTCACGATTTTCAGACACTTTTCCGCCGACGAGAGGATTGGACGCGGCGTACCAGGGAGACGACGCACTCGCCACCACAGGCAAGTGTACCACTTGTGTACTTGGCCATGCTTAGGCCTTAGTCTTGTTAGATTAGACATGTTGAACCATGAGAACCGGACGTGAAATGATAGCGTCGGGACGCCTTTGATGGCTCAGATTTGACAACGAAATCTGAGTCCAACAACAACAATTTCTGACATCATAGGATTAACATGCGTGTGCGTGAGTTGTGGACACCCTAGAACAACCCCTTCCTGTTTTGTCGTGTCTTGTTCCTTTCCGTTTACACAGCCCGCTGGGCAATAGGGCACTCGCCAAGCCAGAGCGGGTGATCCTTTGTACTAGTTCACAGCCCGATGGGCATTTGGGCACCTGTCAAGCTAGAGCAGGTGATCCCATGTACCGATACACAGCTCAGAGAGCAATTGGGCACTTGTCAAGCTAGAGCAAGTGATCCCATGTCTTGTCACGATTCTTGGGGTTATGGGGTAGGGTTGAGCGTGCAAGCGGCAAGAGGGATTGATCCCCCTCGAACCGAACAGGCATGTTAATCAACCAG
Source organism: Scilla litardierei (assembly GCA_030789695.1). Classification (NCBI taxonomy): domain Eukaryota; kingdom Viridiplantae; phylum Streptophyta; class Magnoliopsida; order Asparagales; family Asparagaceae; genus Scilla; species Scilla litardierei. Next base: position 103,747,449 of record CM061141.1, read on the forward strand.
TAAAACGTTGTAAGTAAATGGTACACTTGTAGCCTGGTCTAACCTTTTTTTGTACACCTTGCCTGACGTACAGTTCCTTCTTTTGGTGTTGTACGTCAGGGATTGAGCCAAAGTACTTGGAGGAGACTGACTTGCCAGCCGACGAGGAGCCAGAAAGCGTTGATCCCGAGTATGACCCCGAGGAGGATCAGAGTTAGAGACTTTTAGTAGCAGATTCCAGAGGCATTATTATCTTTGTTAGGTGCATAGCACCTTTTATGTTTCTTTGTTTAGGTTGGGTGCTTGCACCATTAGATTTACTTTTCAGCTGTTGTAGCCCTTCGGGCGTTGAGACTTGGTACTTTTGATATGTTGGAATAAAAATGAATTGTTCTTTCTGTCTTGTACTTTTATTGTACCGTACTAACATGCAGGGACCTGTACCTTCGCCTTGGTCACACAGACGCTTATTGGGTCAGGGCTCCTTAGCTCTGGCCTAAGCGGGCCTCGTCACGCTTCGCCTCCGCTGTTTTGGGAAGCGGGGCGTGACAGTCTTGTCTAGGTCTTTCATTTCAAACATTAATTTGAGGCTTGCAGATATATCATCAATCTCTGCAGGAGCTCCGATGAGGTTTAATTCGTCTATATAGACGACTATTAATACGAATCCTGTTCTCGGGTTTTAATGAAAATAGACGGGCAGACTTCATTATTGGTGAAACCTTGTTGAACAAGGAATTCACTCAGTCTGGTATACCACATTTTTCCTGATTGATTAAGATCATATAATGATATTTGAAGTTTAACAGAATAGACGTCCCGAGGTCTATCTTTTATTTCTGTTGGTATTTTGAAAACATCTGGAAGTTTCATATAGATATCTTTATTTATATTGCCATATAGATATGCAGTCACAACTTCCATGAGCTGCATTTCTAGGCCTTCCATTGATGTTAAACTTATAATGAATCGGAATGTGATCGCATCCATAACCGGGGAATATATATCTTCATAATCTATCCCCGGTCGTTGGGAAAATCCCTGAGCTATAAACCGTGCTTTGTAGCGTACGATCTGATTATTCTTATTTCTTCTCCTTATGAATATCCACGTGTATCCCACAGGTTTTACATCTCTTGGTGTCTGGACTACTGGTCCAAAGACTTTGTGTTTCAAGAGTGAGTCTAGCTCTACTCATATTGCTTCGTTCCACTTTGGCCAATCATCTTTGCATTTGCATTCAGGCAGATATCGTGGATCGATATCATCATCGCATTGAGCGATGTGAACAACAATATCGAATGCAAAGTCGTTGTCGTCGACAGTACTTTTTCTGTCCAGTACCTCCCCAGTACGTACGAATTTTAATGATATTTCTCATGTATTGTCCTCTTCAGGGGGACTGAAGGAGGGGAGAGGTTACTGGTCTGAGCTCAGCATCCTGTGGTGCGATATTCTTTATTTCTCCAAGTATTTTCCTCTTGCGAGGGAATTTATACTTGGATCCAGGCGGTCGTCCTCTTTTTATTTGAGGTACGGCCGATTCTGCTGCCGGTTGCCTCTCTCAAAACAATGTGAGCTTTACTCCCAAGCGCAGGAGATCGTGCAAGTAGTATCTGGAGAGTCCAGAGTCGAATCCTCGGGACAAGTCGACCTGAGATAACACAAATTCAACTAATCAAATAAAATATACGGTTAAGAAAACAACCACCTTTGTGAAGGTGAAGAATAGTGTAAGGATTTGTAGAAAAGAAAGTGGTTCCTACAAGTATTACGGTATCACGAAAGTTTGGTATCCAATGAGACAAATATGCTACGGTTGTGAGTTCATTAGGAGTTTATAGTCGCTGAAATTTCACGTCTTTTAATATCACACGACGCTTCACCCGGTCAAGGCGTGAAGGCGTCGGAAGATGAATCGATGAAAACTAGTCAAAATAGCCTTAAACGTATTACTAGCAATGTTGATTTCATTAAACAATAATCGCAGCGATAAGTTCAGATTAGAGAACACAAATTGGCTAGCCTTATCAGGGCCTAGCCATAGGGCACATCAACAATATCGATAGTAAGCAAATACCCATCAACTACGTTGTAGAAATCAACATAACTAGCAATTTTGACATGATAATAGGGCTAAATACGTGAAATTTAGCAACTACATACTCCTAATTACATCACAACCCTAGCACAAAGAGATTAGCCACGCATGGTGCAATAAAAATCAGATTTGATAGCAAAATACATCGTTTAAGTAGCAAAATACAAAGAAATACACCAAATACGGGGTATAAGTTCAAGAAATTATCACCAAATCTCCTCTTTAGAACCCAAAACTCTCTGAGAATAGGAAGAATAGTCTCTGGAAATTTTCCGAATTTTCTCCTGGAGAAATACGCACAGTAGCCGCTCCAAAAGTCCCAAAATACGCCAGAATACCCCCCAAAACCCTAGGAATACGCTTATATAATAGCATTGCGGGTTTTGGGGGCTAAACGGGTCGAAACCCGCGCTTAAACCCAAACCCGCAAACCGGCGCAATTCTCGACCGTTCGATCGATGCGGGATTCATCCTCGAAGCGCCACGTGTATTCCAAAATCCGCGCTCACCCGCTCCGCTTTCAGATTCGAATTCGATTCGGAATTAAATCGACCGTTGGATCTTAATCCAACGGTCGAGATCGCGAGCTCTTCGAATCCGAGGCGGCGGTGTCCAGTACCGTTGGATCGTAATCCAACGGTCACGCTGAAGCCACGTCGCCCGTAAAATTTCGCTTCGGGCGGGGGGGAATACGATCCGTTGGATCGAAATCAAATGCCCCAGGAGCGTCCACGTCACCCCGCCTGCGCTTTCGATCCCCGCCGTTGGTTGAGAATCCAACGGCGCTCAACACGCCACATCGCCCGCATACTGAGCAGCGCGCGTGAGCCATCGGATGAGGCGTGAGCGTTCGTGATGATGCCACGTGTCGCGCCAAAAATCATGTGGCGACCGTATTTACGTATTTTCAACGTATTTCTTCCGTATTTCTTCATTTAATTGGTATTCTGCATTCAAAAATCCATAGAAATTAGCACAGATCTCAGAAAAATACAAATAAATAGTCGTTGGAATCGTGAGATCGAGACGATGCTAAGAAAAATATAAAACTGCAGAAATACTCAATAGAATTCTTGTTTTGTGCACAAATAATGTGATTTCTCTAATAAATAATGGTGTACAAAATACGCACATATTAGAGAGAAATTAAGTATTATATAGGCATATCATAGGACTAATTAGGGGGTTAAATACGCAATATTCAACCCAAATCACACCCCCCAACTAGCGTTTTTCTAGTCTCTAGCAAAATGAGCGAGTTACGATATCAAGTATACACCTAGATCACCTTATCAGGTCTCAAATCATTCATCACCATACTACAAAGACGAAATAAAATGTCCACACACTAATGCCAAGATTTCATGCTCATTATATAATGGTACTCATGGGTTTGCAATGAAAAGCAAGTATCTCTAAAATGGTCATTAAATCAACTTAACTTCACTTTACATTACTTCATAGCGAATGGTATGCAAAATCAATGGCTCACACCTTTCAATCATAGTATATAACTTGGAGCGTAGATGTATCATGCAAAGCAAGCAAGAATAGATTGGCGTCAAGACATACACATGTCAATTTTATTTCATAGGAAATCACACCATATCTTGTGCTATCTTTAAGCTTTGGAAGTTCTCTTGCCTTGCTAATGATGCACACTTTTTCTTGCTCTTCTTTTCTCATTTTATTGGTTCTGCGTAACGCGCATCAAGCAACATTTGCAGAAAAAAATGTATAACTTGGATCGCTCCACCAAATGATTAAGGTTCCAGTCAATGGCTCCCAAATCAGACGATAATATGGCATTAGGCCAAGAATGACCCCTCGGACTATACTAATCGAGCCAACCAAGTTATTTCTTTAATGACACATTTATTCGTCCATACATTTTTCTTCATTCATCTTATTTCATTCTTTCTTTTGTGCATGCATAAATAACTTAGCAAGATAGCTTCCTTTTCTTTATTCTTTCACAAGAATGGGTTATCCTAATCATTTCAAAAGACAGTGTAGAATTTCCACCCAAGATCACACAAAGCATGCAAATAGCAATGAATATGAGATAAAAAGCAATGCTCCAGTCATTTTGTGATGGTGTGTTCCATTGAAAGCATACGACTTGCTAATTCATAATTTCAAGATTAATTAAGTCATCATTCAATCCTACCATAGAGATATATCAAGAGAGATTTACCATAAGTAATAGCATTCATGTTGAATGAGAATGAAATATGTAACAATAGTGGTGGAGGAAAATAAATCATATGTGCAAAGTGGTGAATGGATTTCGAGAATTTTCATCACATGAGGTTCATTTCTAGGTGTAATAAGCATTGGTGATAAATCTTGACTCAACCCCATTTTTTTATATAAAGAAAAAAAATTGAAAAGGGAACTACTAAAAAAATTAAATCATAAAAAAAACTAAAAGTTTATACCCTCCCCCCAACTTAAAATAAGCATTGTCCTCAATGTTAAGGAGAGGGAGTCATGGAAAGAACACACCTGATTAGTTACCACCCGAAGGTGGATCTGTGAGATTAATAGTGGTGTCCTCTCTGGCCCAAAGCTCTTGAAAATGTTTCAGACGTTGTCCATTGACTTTGAATTCATGGCCATCCTTTTCATTCACTAGGACCACCGCTCCATGTCAAAAGACTTCTTTGACAAAGTATGGTCCCGTCCATTTTGAGCGCAGCTTTCCTAGAAATATATGGAGTCTTGAATTGTACAGCAGAACCTTGTCTCCAACTTTGAATTCCTTTCGTAGGATCATCTTGTCGTGCACAGCTTTCATCCTTTCTTTTGCTAGCTTTGCATTTTCATATGCCTCTCGTCGTATCTCATCAAGCTCCATGATCTGCAATTTACGAGAAACATTGGGTGAGTCATCAAGCAAATTAAGTGTTTTAATTGCCCAAAAAGATTTATGCTCTAATTCAACAGGAAGATGGCAATTTTTTCCATAAACCAAACGAAACGGTGACATCCCTAAGATAGTCTTGTATGCTGTCCTGTAGGCCCATAGAGCTTCAGTCAAGCGAAGACTCCAATCTTTGCGTGTTGGATTCACTGTTTTCTGCAGAATGTTCTTGATTTCCTTGTTCGCCAATTCCGCTTGCCCATTTGTTTGAGGATGGTAAGGTGTTGAAACTTTATGTGTCACCCCAAATTTCTTCATTAGATTTGCAAAGAGCCTATTGCAGAAATGAGAACCTCCATCACTGATAATGGCCTTTGGCACTCCAAAACGCGAGAAGATGTTCTCTTTCAAAAATTTCAGCACAATGGAAGCGTCGTTGGACCTGCAAGGAATAGCTTCCACCCATTTAGAAACATAATCAATGGCAACCAATACAAATATATACCCAAAAGATGGTGGAAAAGGCCCCATGAAAGCAATACCCCAACAATCAAATAATTCTATTTCTAGCATGGGATTCAATGGCATCATGTTTCTTTTGGTAATTCCCCCCAACTGTTGACAACGCACACATGATTTACAATAAGCATATGCATCTTTAAACATTGTAGGCCAATAAAAACCACTCTGTAAAATTTTGGCAACAGTCTTATGAGCTGAAAAGTGCCCCCCACATACCCCATCATGGAAAAAATGTAAAACACTATCAAACTCATGGTCGGGTACACATCTCCTTACAATTTGGTCTCCACAGTATTTAAAAAGATAAGGATCATCAAAATAGAATGATTTTACCTCATGCTTGAAGCGTTTGAAATCTAAAGAGGACCAATGTGGAGGGGTTCTACCTGTCACCAAATAATTAGCTATATCGGCATACCATGGTAGAGTAGAGATGGTGAAAAGCTGCTCATCTGGGAAGGAATCTCGTAATGGAATGGTAGGCGACTCTGTTCCCACCGTCAATCTAGAAAGGTGATCTGCGACATTGTTCTCCTTTTTTATCCTTTATCTGAATATTGAATTCCTGCAAAAGGAGAATCCATCGTATAAGTCTAGGTTTAGCATCCTTTTTAGATAAAAGATATTTCAGTGCAGAATGATCTGTAAAGATGAGAATAGGTGATCCCAATATGTAGCTTCTGAATTTCTCCAATGCAAACACCACCGCCAGCAACTCCTTCTCCGTAGTAGTGTAGTTCCGTTGTGCTTCATTCAAAGTTTTACTGGCATAATAGATAACACAAGGAACTTTCTCTTTCTTTTGCCCAAGCACTGCCCCCATCGCGTAGTCACTTGCATCACACATAATTTCAAATGGCATGCTCCAGTCTGGAACCTGCAAAATAGGGGAGGAAACAAGTGAGTTCTTTAATTTATCAAATGAAACTTGACACTCTTGTGTCCATATGAAATCAGCATTTAAAGTCAATAAGTGGCAGAGGGGGCGGGAGATGGCGCTGAAATCCTTTATGAATCTTCGATAAAATCCTGCATGGCCTAGAAAGGATCGTATGTCCTTGACGCATTTAGGTGTAGGCAACTTCTCAATCACCTCAACTTTTGCTCTGTCTACCTGAATACCTGCTTTGGAGACTAGGTGTCCAAGAACCAAACCCTCAGTTGTCATGAAATGACATTTTTCCCAGTTTAACAGCAGGTTCTTTTCCTGGCACCTGTGCAAGACAAGAGCTAAGTTAGATAAACAATTTTCAAATGAAGTGCCATATACAGAGAAATCATCCATAAACACTTCCATAATCCTCTCAACCATATCGCTAAAGATACTCAACATGCAACGCTGAAAAGTAGCAGGTGCATTGCATAATCCAAAAGGCATTCTCCTAAAAGCGAAAGTTCCAAAGGGGCAAGTGAAGGTAGTCTTCTCTTGATCCTCTGGAGCTATCTCTATCTGATAATAGCCAGAATAACCATCTAGAAAACAATAAAATTCGTTACCTGCTACTCTTTCCAAGATTTGATCAATGAAAGGTAATGGAAAGTGATCTTTTCGTGTTTTAGCATTTAACTTTCTGTAATCAACACACATCCTCCAACCTGTGGTGGTCCGCATCTGTATAAGCTCATTACTCTCATTTCTTACCACTGTGAGGCCTGATTTCTTCGGAACCACCTGTATGGGGCTAACCCATCTGCTGTCTGAAATAGGATATATTATACCTGCAGCAAGTAGCTTAAGAATCTCCCCCTTTACAACCTCTTTCAATGAAGGATTTAATCGACGTTGCATCTCACATGTAGGTTTGGCATCATCCTCAAGATAAATATGATGAGTGCAAATTAAGGGATTTATACCTGTAATGTCCGCAATAGACCATCCAATGGCCCCTTTGTGTTCCTTAAGCACATCGAGCAAAGCACTTTCTTGTTCAGGTGTGAGTTTAGAGGATATTACCACAGGGAAGGTCTCCTCCTTTCCAAGGAAAGCGTATTTCAAATAGTCTAGCAGAGGCTTCAATTCCAGCTTTGGATGCTCAATCTCTGAAGGTTGTTGTGGTGGCAATTCCACTGGAAATGTCTCGAACTTTGGCACACATGCATCCCTTGATCTTTCATTTTTGCCCTGCACAAAATAAGATTCATCAATATCTTCGAGATTATAATCAATAAAATTGGACGAACATTCATACTTAGCATCAAAATAGTCTTCGATTAAGCTCTCAATAAAGCATACCTCTTTCACGTCATCAACATTCGCAGGTAACTTACATGATTTAAAAATGTTCAGCTCAAGTTTCATGTTACCAAAGCTTATCTTCAATTTTCCATCCCTACAATTTATCATAGCATTGCAAGTTGCTAGGAATGGACGTCCTAATATAATCGGAGTGCAATTACCTGATTGTGGCCCATGAATATCAAGGACGATAAAGTCCACAGGATAATAGAATTTGTCAACCTGGACCAACACATCCTCCACGCATCCTCGTGGGATTTTTACCGATCTGTCTGCTAACTGTAAAACCACAGGTGTCGTCTTCAGCTCCCCCAATCCAAGCTGCACATAAACAGAGTAAGGTAAAATATTAACACTAGATCCCAAATCAAGTAAAGCATCTCCGAACTTCTTAGTTCCTATAATGCATGGGATAGTAGGAGAACATGGATCCTTATATTTAGGAGGAGTGTCATGTTGTACCATTGCACTTACCTGTTGTGTTAAGAATGCTTTCTTTTTCACATTTAGACTCCGCTTTACAGTGCATAGCTCCTTCAGAAATTTAGCATATGCAGGCACTTGGTTGATTGCATCAAGTAATGGGATATTAATTTTTACCTGCTTGAAGATATCTCTTATCTCTGCCTGATACCTGTCTTTTGATGGTGGAGCAAGTCTGTGTGGGAATGGAGCTGGAGGTACATATGGTTCTGGCTCTTTTTCTGCTACCTCTTCCTCAACCTGCAAACTTTCAGGTGCTTGTGCCTCCTCTTTCTCCTCAGCTGGTTGTTCATGTCTAGGCATTTCTAGTTTTTCAATTTCACGTCCGCTACGCAATGTAGTCACTGCCTGACATGGTTTGACGTTGTTTCCTGAAAAAGAAGAAGAAGGATTCGTATTAGGATTTGCAATAGGCTGAGCAGGTAATTTACCTTTGTCTTGTGATGCTATAAATCTCGAAAAATTTTCAGTGAGCTGTTGTTGCATCTGAGCCATCTGTTGAACTGCAGCAGTGAGACTCTGAATTTCATTGTTCTGCTCCCTTTTTCCTTGATAGTTGGAGTGGTTGGGATGGTAATAGGGAGTGGATGTCTGCTGCTTCTGCTGATATGAAGCACCTCCTTGGTTTGATGGGTTCTTCCAATTGTTGTTGTAGCCTTGATTTGCCACCCAATTCACCTCTGATTCTGGATTTCTGCCCAATTCTTTAATTGTTGGGATCAGTGGGCAGACGGTAGTATCGTGAACTGGCTTCTCGCATATTACGCAGTATGGCTCTGATGTGACTGCCTTTGCTGCTCTGAGATCTATATTTTGTAGCTTTTGCGACACCAGTGCCTCCACTTGTGCCATCAATGCATCTTCAGGCTTCAAAGTCTGCAAGCCACCTTTTGTTTGATGTGTAGTCATGGACCTGTCAAAATCTGAAGGTGGCTCCCATCTTCTTGCATTCTCTGCAATGTTTTCCAAATATGCCCAAGCCTCCGTCGGGGTCTTCTCAAAGAAAGCTCCATTGCACATCATCTCTACATATTGCTTCGTATTCGGCTGCAATCCATCGTAAAAGAATCCAATGGTGCGTCCCTTGTCAAAACCGTGATGTGGGCACGCCAACAGAAGCTCCTTAAATCTTTCCAAAGTTTGATCGTATGCTTCAGTTTCCTTCTGCGAAAAAGACATGATATGCCTCTTTAAAGCTTGAGTCCTGGCCAAAGAAACGAATTTTTTTAGAAACTCAGTTTGCATGGTTAGCCAAGAAGTAATAGATCTAGGAGGCAATGCATTGAACCAATTCTTTGCCTTGTCTTTCAATGAGAATGGAAAAAGTTTAAGATAAACAACATCATTACTAACTTTTCCATCCAACTGTGTAGAGCATGCTTCTTCAAACGTTTTAATATGCAAGTAAGGATTTTCCATATCCTCTCCATGGTAAGAGGGAAGGATCTGGATCACCCCAGCTTTAAGCGAAAAAGAATGAGCACCCTCAGGCAACACAATGCAAGATTCAGATGCAACTCTAGTGGGCATATAAGTAGCACTCAATGGTAGTTCTTGTGGGTGTACAAGAGTTTGTTCGTTATTATTAGCCATGTTTTCAATTCTTATCAATCTGTGTGAAGTGGAGGTCCTATGCCACATAAACTAGCAAAGAGATATTTTTTTTTGTTTTCAATAATAAAACTAAGCTATAAAGTGGAAGGATCTCACCGAGTACTCCTCTGAAAAGCTGAAAATGTGGATCAAAGATACCGTTGTCCCCGGCAACGACGCCAAAAACTTGCCTCTCTCAAAACAATGTGAGCTTTACTCCCAAGCGCAGGAGATCGTGCAAGTAGTATCTGGAGAGTCCAGAGTCGAATCCTCGGGACAAGTCGACCTGAGATAACACAAATTCAACTAATCAAATAAAATATACGGTTAAGAAAACAACCACCTTTGTGAAGGTGAAGAATAGTGTAAGGATTTGTAGAAAAGAAAGTGGTTCCTACAAGTATTACGGTATCACGAAAGTTTGGTATCCAATGAGACAAATATGCTACGGTTGTGAGTTCATTAGGAGTTTATAGTCGCTGAAATTTCACGTCTTTTAATATCACACGACGCTTCACCCGGTCAAGGCGTGAAGGCGTCGGAAGATGAATCGATGAAAACTAGTCAAAATAGCCTTAAACGTATTACTAGCAATGTTGATTTCATTAAACAATAATCGCAGCGATAAGTTCAGATTAGAGAACACAAATTGGCTAGCCTTATCAGGGCCTAGCCATAGGGCACATCAACAATATCGATAGTAAGCAAATACCCATCAACTACGTTGTAGAAATCAACATAACTAGCAATTTTGACATGATAATAGGGCTAAATACGTGAAATTTAGCAACTACATACTCCTAATTACATCACTACCCTAGCACAAAGAGATTAGCCACGCATGGTGCAATAAAAATCAGATTTGATAGCAAAATACATCGTTTAAGTAGCAAAATACAAAGAAATACACCAAATACGGGGTATAAGTTCAAGAAATTATCACCAAATCTCCTATTTAGAACCCAAAACTCTATGAGAATAGGAAGAATAGTCTCTGGAAATTTTCAAAATTTTCTCCTGGAGAAATACGCACAGTAGCCGCTCCAAAAGTCCCAAAATACGCCAGAATACACCCAAAACCCTAGGAATACGCTTATATAATAGCATTGCGGGTTTTGGGGGCTAAACGGGTCGAAACCCGTGCTTAAACCCAAACCCGCAAACCGGTGCAATTCTCGACCGTTCGATCGATGTGGGATTCATCCTCGAAGCGCCACGTGTATTCCAAAATCCGCGCTCGCCCGCTCCGCTTTCAGATTCGAATTCGATTCGGAATTAAATCGACCGTTGGATCTTAATCCAACGGTCGAGATCGCGAGCTCTTCGAATCCGAGGCGGCGGTGTCCAGTACCGTTGGATCGTAATCCAACGGTCACGCTGAAGCCACGTCGCCCGTAAAATTTCGCTTCGGGCGGGGGGAATACGATCCGTTGGATCGAAATCCAACGCCCCAGGAGCGTCCACGTCGCCCCGCCTTCGCTTTCGATCCCTGCCGTTGGATGAGAATCCAACGGCGCTCAACACGCCACGTCGCCCGCATACTGAGCAGCGCTCGTGAGCCGTCGGATGAGGCGTGAGCGGTCGTGATGATGCCACATGTCGCGCCAAAAATCGTGCGGAGACCGTATTTACGTATTTTCAACGTATTTATTCCGTATTTCTTCATTTAATTGGTATTCTGCATTCAAAAATTCATAGAAATTAGCACAGATCTCAGAAAAATACAAATAAATAGTCGTTGGAATCGTGAGATCGAGACGATTCTAAGAAAAATATAAAACTGTAGAAATACTCAATAGAATTCTTGTTTTGTGCACAAATAATGTGATTTCTCTAATAAATAATGGTGTACAAAATACGCACATATTAGAGAGCAATTAAGTATTATATAGGCATATCATAGGACTAATTAAGGGGTTAAATACGCAATATTCAACCCGAATCACCGGTGGATTGCACTCATCTTTTGGGATGTTAATCCTAGCTGGCGTATTGGCAGCAGGGACGTGTGATCTGATAATCGTCTGGTTATCAGTGAATTTTTCCGGTAGTAGATGTATTGTATTCTGAATGTGAAGGATCTTCAGGATCTCATCTTCACACAGATTAGTACGTGGATCATAATGAGACAAAGACTTAGTGTCCCAAGAAATGATCTCTGAAGCTTCAGGCTTTTTGGTTTCTGAGCCTAGTATGGGAAAAGAATTTTATGAAGATGAATCTATCAGTACCATAAAATACCGAAATAGAAATCTTGATGGATGAATTGGCCCACAAATGTCTCCATGTATTCTCTCCAAGAAGCCAGGAGACTCAAACCCCACTTTCAGGTGGGATGGTCTCGTGATTAGTTTACCCTTATAACATGGGGGGACAAGGAAAATCACCCTTTTGAAGAATCTTCATGTTCTTCAAATTATGTCCACGGTATTGGGTTATGATGCGCTGCATCATTACCGAGCCTGGGTGACCTAGTCTACAATGCCAGAGAATGAATTCTGGTGATATAGAACACTGCTGGTGCTCTATCAGATTAGCTTTTATAAGTTGGATGTATGTTTGATAAAGGCCCAATGGAAGTCTTTTAAAACATTCTAGGATGGTTTTAATACCATCCTTATGAAGAATAACATATAACTATTCAACACTATTGAAATCATCAGTTTCCAAGTAATATCAGTTTAAACGGATGTTCTTGAAACTTAATAGATTTCTGTTTGATTTTGGAGAAAATAAAGCATCTTTTATTATAACTTGTGTTTGGTTTGGGAGAAATAGAATTGCTTCACCTGATCCTTCTAGTATATTATTTAGTCCCAAAATTACAGTGACAGGACCAGTATAATTAATGATGCTATTAAAATAGCATCTACAACGAAGGAACGTGTGCGTGGAGGCACTATCCACTAGGCAGTCACAATTCATCTCTAGAAAAGAATGTAAAAATTTTTATGAAAAGTAAAACTACATTCGATTCATAATTAAGATAACAAAGGACATAATTGAAGATACATCAAAACATTAATGATAAAGGCTGAAAAGATGACTAAATTAACTTTAGTCAAGGAGTCGTTATTCTCGAAATCCTCGGTGTTGAACCGAGTTGGAGGCTGTATATTCACCAGATTTGTTTCAGCAGAAGGATTCAGGCTTGCCATATATAAATCTTGGAGGTGGCGTGGAGTACGATAGACCTTGGACCAATGTCCAGTCATGCCACATCTGTGGCATTTGTCTTCCCAGTTTTTCTTGGGAGAAGATGTCTGGTCAGAGGTATTCCTCTTCCACGTATTCTTTTTCTTCCCCTCATTATTGTTGTTCTGGGAAGGAGCTCTAGTATGCTTCTTTGCAGTTTTCTCCTTGTTGAATTTTCCTTTGTGCTTGTTCTTCATCTTCTGGGAAGAAACTGTGTGAGCTTCAGTGAGAGGAGCAGAGCCAACAGGGCATAGGTTATGAGTGGCCAGTTGGAGGTCTCTATTTTGCTCTACCATAAGAAGGCAGTATAGCAAATCAGAGTACCTCATGAACTTACTTTTTGCATGAGAACCGCATCCTTCTCATGGAAGGATGTATATGATTTCTCAAGTATGCGGGTTTCCAAGACTTGTTCACCATACAACTTCAGGCGTAAGGTGATGTTATGGAGAGCTGAGTTATACTCGGCTACGGACTTGAAGTCCTGAAGTCGGAGATTTTTCCACTCATAACGTGCACGATGGTTGATAACATCTTTTTGATGTTTGTATCTGTCCTCAAGTGCTATCCACAGTTCATGAGGGTCTTCCACTGTTATATATTCGACCTTCAGGTTCCGACCAATATGTCTTTTGATATAGATAATGGCTTTCACCATCTCTACATCGGAGACTCTAACAGTAGAAGTCCATTCATCAGTTGTCATAGCCGTAGCTGGAGCATGAATTGTGTGACTTATGCCCTGTGAGTGCAGATGGAACTTCAGGTCCAGCTGCCAGCTTAAGTAATTTTTTCCTGCCGCATCGAGAACATCAAAATCGACGCTCGCAATCTTTGCCATTTACCTAAGCATGGAAGAAGCATGAATTAATTATATATCAAAAATCAAGACATGCATAGTAGTAAAACTAAAATTGTTGTGGGGATCGGCCGGTCACCACCAAAAATAATAAAAGTCTAAAGTCCCTTATACATTTTGAATTACGAGAAAATTAAAATTAAAATTTGGAAACCCTTTGGGGGTCCAAGCATTAGCAATTTTCCTCCGTCTTCAGGCGAAGTATCTCTGTACATTGGCTTTTATATTTAGTTTCTCACTACATTTTCACTCAAAAGGAAAAAAATACCAGGAAAATAAATAGTGGTGACTAATAAAGCTGATCCAAAAACCACAACATAGTTTTACCAACATTCCAGGCAGTTTATATAAGTATGCAACATCACATGCATATACAATACATTTTATTCAACATCGCAGGCAATTTTATTGGATAAATATATTAAATTTGTTGGATATGGACGACATGTATACACCCATGAGGGGATGTATGAGGGTCTATGGACCTCGGATGTCGCGTACATGAAAGCATGTGCGTAGGGAACCTTTTCATGTGTGAAAAGGACCACTCGATAAGTGGAAAAAGTCACATTATAAGTGCATAAAGGCACTTGATAAGTGCATGAAGAAGAGGATAAGCAAGGGTGTTAATATAAGCTAATAAGCTTATATGTAGTTATTTCCTACAATAACTACCCCTAAAGCCTATAAATAGGACCCAAGGGTAAGGAATTTAAGGCTAATCATTCATGCCATAAGTTTGCATTAGGCAATCGTTTTTCCTCTTCTCCCTTCCATCAAGTTCTTCTCCTAAAGTGAGATTTAGACGGTGAAAACGCTGCTTCAATCCTCTGTGACGAAGTACCGACCGTTGTGGCGAATCCGAGGGCAAAGTTCAGAGACTGCAGCACAGTGTACGCTAACGTAAGTCTCTCCTCTCATTCGATCCTCCATCATCGCATGATGGGATCCTACATTGGTATCAGAGCCACACGGGTTCGGACGGTCTCACCGATGAATGACGCGTTGTCTCTTTCACGAATGAGTTTCCTTCCATTATGGATATGGTAGGAGCGCATCGCGATGGAGAGAACACAAAAGTTGTTCTTTTCACGTTAGGGTCTTTTGGCATTACGGATATTACAAGAACTCTCCGTGACGGGAAGAACTGACCGTTCATCTCGCCAAACTCGCACTCCTCATAGATGCTGAGTCTCCATTCAATAGGGAATGTGAACTCTCTTCATGTAGAGCATGAAGTTTTCGGTCTTGAAGGTGTGTTATTTTTTTGGCACACGGCTATTAAAGAATAACTACTTTCTCGATGAACGGGTGTCTCATCGGAGAAGAAGGTGGTTTCAAAACTTCTCATCGGAGAAGATGAACACGTATCTCTTTGGTGCATGATACACGCCCCTCCCCGATGGGGAAGGGGATGGCTTCGGTCAATAACAACCAAGACCACCCCCCATAGGGGGGTGTGCGGCCAGACTCCAAGGAGGCCGGCCGACAGACCCGGCCGGACTCCAAGGAGGCCGGCCGGCCAGCCAGGGCCTCGGCACCCTGGCCGGCCCTGGCAGAGGCCAGGGCCAGGCCCTGGCCGGCCCTGGACAGCCATAGCCATGGCCAGGGCCATGGCCAAGGGGAGCCATGGCCTCGTGTCACGACCTGCTTCCCTAAAATGGAGGCGAGACGTGAAAAGGCCCACACGAGAGTGGAGCTGTGAAGCCCCAAACCCGATAAGCGTCAATAAAACATAAGCAGGTCCCTGTAACCACAAACGGAGCAACAATAATAATAAAAGGAGAGACAGAAATAAAATTCTCACATCTCATAAATTGTCCAACATGAAAATAAGTTTAACATCCAGAAAAGCCACCAGGCTAAAAGAAAGAGTCTAAGGCCCAGAACAAGGCCAACAAAACCAACAACGCCACAAAGTATAGGTGCTACGCACCGACAACAAAACAGCAGTCTAAACAAAAGGTAAACACAACGAAGACACTAGGACTGGTCCCCAGTGTCCACGTACTCCCCGTCAAACACAAGCTCGGGCTCGGCGTCAGCAAACACCTCGTCCTCAACAAGGTACTCAGGCTCGGGATCTAACATGTGTCACCCAAAAGAGTAAAGGGGCACATGTCAGTAAGTCTAAAAGACTTGGGCAAGGAAAATAAAAGTAAGGCAACTAGCAACCTAGCAGTTTTAGTATGCATGACATGGAAGTTATAACATGAGTGCACAGGCAAGACATGGTGAACAATAAGTACAAGAGAACAATTATCGGGACAAGACAAGAGTAGCCAAGCTACTAACAATATCAATCAATTCACTATTCACGTTTCACTGTTGTTTGTAGATGTTTACGCCCTTCAGCTGAATGGTACAACATTCACGCTGATCGGCACTAAACACTACCCCACCCCAGAGTTTACGTCTTACAACTGCAGTTGCTGATCAGGCAGACCCCCAGTTGAATGACCGCTTAACTCTTACCCCATCCCACACGTAAACAAGCCAGGGTCCCTGTACATGAGCCCAGCAAGTGAGCCAGGGTTGCCCCGCACGGGAGCTTGTTTTCCTTGTTCACAATTCAATATCGAGCGTTGGGGTTAGCAACTCATTATGCTCGCTTCTGGTCACGAGCCAGGAAACACAAGTATTGTAGCGATGCTACGCAATCACGGGATCACTTAAAGAATGCAATGACATGACAATTAATTTGCGTACCGTTAATGGAATTTAAACATGACATAGTAATTGTACAACATGATAAATGTCAGATCTAGCTTCGTTGTCAAGCTAGTTCCTAAATTTGCGCCTAGGCGAGTATCATTTCGTCGCCTAGCCTCTTTTACGCCTACAACAAGCAAATGGCCTAAAACATGGCCTAAACCCTAAGTGGCAAGTTTCACTTGCCTAGCACCGGGGATGACGATCACGAAGGTTCGTCTCGCGGATGCTAATCTATGGGGAAATCACTGTTATGGGGAAACAATCATCAAAACAACATTCATTTCATTAGGGTTTCATAAAAAATACAAATAGGTTATGAAAACAACAAGAGATCGATTTCTTACCGTGAGGAAACGGAAGAAACACTCCGGAGAACCTAGGGACCAGATCTGGAAACGAATGGAGAAGTTTGGAGAACTAGGGTTTTGGGGGATTTTGGGGATTTGATGAGATTTTGGGGAAGATAAGGGATAGAATGTGTTGAGGGATGGTTTGGATGATGGATCTTGGGCTTGGAATGAAGGAATAAGGGTTTGGGGAAGAAGGGGGCTCAATGGGGGAGAAACTAGGGTTTTGGGTCGAGTGGAGGAAGAAGAAAATGTTTGGGAGGGGTTAAAATAGGATGGGCTGGCGGCTGCCCAGAAATTAGGGTTTTAACACAGATTAGTCGGTCAAAGAGCAACCACTGACCGACTAGTTTGGCAACTAGTCGGTCGGTCGACCAACGCAGACCGACTAAGTGTAAACAGTAACTTCTGAACGAAAATAGGATTTGGATTTAGTCGGTCGATGAACAACTACTGACCGACTAGTTTGACATCTAGTCGGTCGATGAACGTACTTAGACCGACTAAGAATGAACAGTACAGATACTAAAATTTAGATGATGTGTTAGTCGGTTAAAGAAGCATTGCCGACCGACTAGTTTGCAACCTAGTCGGTCAACCAACGTTCTTAGACCGACTAACGATAAACAGTAACTCCTGAGAAATTTAGAAAGCCAACTAGTCGGTCCAAGAAGGATTGCCGACCTACTGGATCATCATCTAGTCGGTCGGTGCCCCTTTTTACACCGGCTAATAAGCACCAAAAGTTTCGCTACGGAGCGCGGAGCCCCGGGATCGATTCCTAAGACTCCTAGGCTTGATCTAACAGTAAGATACGACCGTTATGAAGTCCGTCATGAATGACTTACTCCGAAATCGACGATCCTAAGGAAGAAACGAGTAAACACGACGGAACGATCGAAAATGAAAGTTACGGAGACGAAAACCACACATGAGGAGAAAATCCACCCAAACATATATTATAATATAATAAATCCAGAAACATGAAAACCAGTCGTTACATCCTCCCCAACTTAAGAAAAATTCCGTCCTCGGAATTTCCAAACACTCACGTGTCCGGAAACAAAAGTGGGAAACGCTCTCGCATCTCATCCTCATTCTCCCAAGTAGACTCTCCAGGTGAGCCGTGTCGCCACATCACCCTCACAAGATTGACAATTTTGTTCCGAAGCGATTTCTGACGCCTGTCCAGAATCTGCACTGGATGCTGGTCATACGTCATGTCAGGGCGAACGGTAATCTCCGAAAAATCCACAGCATGAGATGGATCGCTAATGTATCGACGAAGCTGCGACACATGGAAAACATCGTGAACTCCTTCCAGAGATGGCGGCAAGGCCAAGCGATAAGCTACCTCGCCAACTTTCTCCAGAATGTCAAACGGTCCAATGTATCGCGGGCTCAACTTCCCCCGCTTCCCGAAACGAATCACACCACGATTCGGGGAAATATTCAAGAACACATGGTCGCCCGGCTGAAACTCCAAAGGACGACGTTTAGCATCAGCCCAATGCTTAAAACGGTCCTGAGCCATCCTCAACCTCTCCCGAATGTTCCTGACAATATCCACGGCCTCTACGATCATCTCAGGTCCCAACAGCTCCCGATCACCAACGTCATCCCAACTCAATGGCGATCGACATTTCCTCCCATAAAGAGCGGCGAAAGGCGCCATGCCAATACTCGCCTGGAAGCTGTTGTTGTAAGAAAACTCCACCAGATGTAGATGGTCCTCCCACGAACCCTTGAAATCCAACATGCACGCCCTCAGCATGTCCTCCAAAATCTGAATCGTCCTCTCGGACTGGCCATCCGTGCGCGGATGGTACGCCGTACTGAAACTCAGACGCGTACCCAAGATCTTCTGCAAACTCTGCCAGAACTGAGATGTGAACCTCGTGTCTCTGTCCGACACGATACTCACAGGGACTCCATGAAGTCGCACGACCTCCTGCACGATTCACGTTACATCACTATCCCAACCAGGAAAAAGGAAATAAAAACGGGGAGTAAAAGAATTTTACCTCCATATATCTCCTTGCTAGCGCCTCAGTGGACTGTCCCACTCGGAATGGAATAAAGTGCGCAGATTTGGTCAATCGATCTACGATCACCCAAATCACTTCATTCTGCTTCGGACTCCGAGGTAGTCCAGTCACGAAATCCATAATGATGTGTTTCCACTTCCACTCCGGAATCGGAAGCAGTTGTAGCAACCCGACCGTACGCTGATGCTCCGCCTTCACTTGCTGGCAAACCAAGCACTTGGCTACACTCCGAGCCACGCTTCTCTTCATACCATGCCACCAATAATTCAGACGAAGATCCTGGTACATCTTGGTGCCACCAGGATGCACAGAATACGGTGAACTGTATGCCTCCATCATCAACTCCTCTCTAATATCCCCAACCGGCACACACAACCTGGCTCCAAACCTCAGCGAGCCATCCTCATGAATCAAAAAGTCAGTCCGCAGACCGGCTTCCACATGCTCCCGAATCTTCACCAGCTTTGGATCCTCAGCCTGGCTAGCCTTAATCTGATCCACGATCGTCGACTGTACCTGCATGTACATCAACGATGAAGCCTCCCCAGGAAGAACAATCTCCACGCCAGACTCGCAAAAATCCTGCTACAATCTCCACTGCGAGGTCAAAATCATCACCGCGGGAAGCCTACTCAGCGCATCAGGGACCACATTCACCTTGCCAGGGTGATACTGCAAATCAATCTCATAATCCGACATAAGCTCCAACCATCGACGATGTCGCATGTTGAGCTCCTTCTGAGTAAAAATATACTTCAAGCTTTTGTGATCGGTGAAAATCTTCACTTTCTCACTCAGCAGGAAGTGCCTCCACATCTTAAGAGCAAACTCAACGGCAGCCAACTCCAAATCATGCGTCGGGTAATTCTTCTCATGAACCTTAAGATGACGAGACGCATATGCCACAACATGTCCGTGCTGATGCAACACACAACCGAGACCCTTGCCAGAAGCATCGCAAAAGATCTCAAATCCACCGCTGCGATCAGGCACAACAAGAATAGGGGCAGTCGTCAACCTCTCCTTCAGATTACCAAAAGCACTCTCATAATCACCCGACCAAACAAAAGGTACATCCTTCCGCGTCAACCTGGTCATCGGCTCAGCAATACGGGAAAAGTCCTTAATGAATCGCCGATAGTAACCAGCAAGTCCAAGGAAACTCCGAATCTCAGACGCAGACGACGGAATAGGCCACTCTCTGATGGCCCTAATCTTCTCGGGATCCACTGTTATACCATCTCCAGTCACCACATGCCCGAGAAAAGAAACTCTATCCAGCCAAAACTCGCACTTCGAAAACTTAGTATACAAACGATGCTTCCTCAAGATCTCCAATACCGTCCTCAAGTGCGAGGCATGCTCTTCCTCCGACTTCGAATAGATCAGAATGTCGTCAATAAAGATAACGACAAACTTATCCAAGAAGTCGTAGAAAATCAGGTTCATCAGATTCATGAAAACTACGGGCGCGTTAGTTACGCCGAAGGGCATAACCACGAACTCATAGTGTCCATACTTCGTCCTGAACGCTGTCTTCGGAACATCTCCCTTCTTCACCTTCAACTGATGGTAACCACTCCTCAAATCCAATTTAGAATACACCCTCGAACCTCCAAGATGATCAAAAATATCATCGATTCGAGGCAACGGGTAT
Organism: Scilla litardierei; assembly: GCA_030789695.1. Lineage (NCBI taxonomy): Eukaryota > Viridiplantae > Streptophyta > Magnoliopsida > Asparagales > Asparagaceae > Scilla > Scilla litardierei. The sequence goes on from CM061141.1 coordinate 103,768,050, forward strand.
TTATTCTTAATGGTCACCGCCTTCAACTCCCGATAGTCCATGCACATGCGACGCGAACCATCCTTCTTCTTCACCAGCAGCATCGGTGCTCCCCACGGAGACACACTAGGATTGATATAACCCTTCCGCAAAAGCTCATCCAACTGCTTCCGCAACTCTTCCAATTCTACAGGTGCCATACGATACTGCACCTTCGAAATCGGCTGCGCACCCGGAACAAGATCGATAGAAAATTCTAGAGCTCGATCAGGTGGCAAACCAGACATCTCCTCGGGGAAGACGTCGCCAAAATCACGCACCACAGCTGGCCACTCCAACTCCATCTGCATAGCCACAACCTCCACCGGTCTGGCCCGAAATCTGACAGGACCAAGCGAACTGCTACCACGGCTGAACTCAAATACTGGATGTCCGGGAATCTCGAACACCACCTTCTTCCTTCGACAGTCGATCGTAGCATAGAAGCTCGCAAGCCAGTCCATCCCAAGAACTGCATCATAGTTGATGATGTCGTGGACAATGAAATCAGCGAAAAGCTCATGTCCACAGACCACCAACGAGCAAGAATTGCAACCACGATGCACCGAGACCACACCATTCCCTGTAACGATATTCCAACTCTTGGGGAGAGGGGACGTCGATAAGGAATGCCTCTCCACGAAGCTCCGAGAAATAATACACATCGATGCACCAGAGTCAAAGAGGACTCGTGCAGGAAATGTGCACACCAAAACCACACCTAACAAGCAATTAACAATCAAACCCTAGTCTAGCAAACAACCATGTTCAAGCAAACAACACAATCTAACAATCAAAACCAGCTAGGAAAGTAACAGCTAGATTGAGGATTACCTGCGATAACCTCATCCACAGCCTCGCTCTCCACAGCGGTCATCAGAAAAGCCTGCCTCCTTGGCGGAACAGCCTGCTGAAAAGCCTGCCTCTGTGGAACAAGAGCTGCTCCACGACCAGTAGGAACAGGCGCTCGCTGCTGCAACGGCTGTGCTGCAACAGGTGCCCTCCGCAGCGGACCCGCATGCCACCAATCCTTCGCGACATGGGAAGCATCACCACAAACCAGACACTGGCCCAAAAACTTCCGACACTGCTCCTTGATGTGGCCAGGCTTGCCGCAGAAATGGCAAGTCTTCAGAATAGGCCCTCCTGGCCTCTTAAACTGAGCGGGCTGATTAGGCTTGAAACCAGGCCTAACCACCGCTCTGGCCTGCTCCATAGGCCTCTTCCCAGCACCAACAATAGACCCCCTCCTCTGACTCAGGTTCAGCTCCTGCCTCCTCGCAGCGACCAGAACCTTCTGATAAGATTCCAGATCGGAGGAAGACACAAAACTCTGGAGCTCCAAAGCAAGTCCCTGCAGGAACCTCTGAGCCCTCTCATCAGCATCCTGCACCATCTTCGGTGCGAACCGACTAAGCCTGGTGAACTCTTGGTGGTACTGGTCCACCGTCAAGCTCCCTTGCTTCAGATCAATGAAGCGTTGCAGCATCTCCTTCTTCGCAGCCTTCGGAAAGAATTCCTCATCAAACCTGGACTTAAAGGTAGCCCAAGCGATCGGCTCCACCAACATCTTCTCTTCCGCATCCCACCAATTCCGAGCATTATCCTTGAGTTGCATCTTCGCCAAATCAACCCATCCAGACGGGGTGATCTTGGCCATCTTCAGATTATCCTCAATGTTCCGAATCCACTCATCGGCAGCCAGAGGACCCTCAGACCCATCAAAATATGCGGGACCCAGCTCCCGAAATTGCTTCGCTCCCGGCTCAGAGCGAGGGGCATCCGGAAGAGCCCGGGCAGCTCGAGCAAGTGGAGCATTCAGGACTTGCAGGAGCACGCCCTGCTGCACTTGCATCATCTGGAGCATCATCCGCATCATCTCACCGTTGGTGGGTTCCCGCTCAGGCTCCTCATCATGAGGGAGCGCACCGCTACCCCCACCACGGGTGAATCGTCTTCCTGCCATCTAGTGACACAGAAAACGAAGCAGATTAGACTCATAGCTTATGACTCGGACGTCGAACATAGTTTATTGGACATCTAATATTATTATCGCTATTCCGATAATCACAGTTACAGAAGGACCTGCATGGGCCACCAACAAAACCTGTCACGACCCGCTTCCCTAAAATGGAGGCGAGACGTGAAAAGGCCCGCACGAGAGTGGAGCTGTGAAGCCCCAAACCCGATAAGCGTCAATAAAACATAAGCAGGTCCCTGTAACCACAAACGAAGCAACAATAATAATAAAAGGAGAGACAGAAATAAAATTATCACATCTCATAAATTGTCCAACATGAAAATAAGTTCAACATCCAGAAAAGCCACCAGGCTAAAAGAAAGAGTCTAAGGCCCAGAACAAGGCCAACAAAACCAACAACGCCACAAAGTATAGGTGCTACGCACCGACAACAAAACAGCAGTCTAAACAAAAGGTAAACACAACGAAGACACTAGGACTGGTCCCCAGTGTCCATGTACTCCCCGTCAAACACAAGCTCGGGCTCGGCGTCAGTAAACACCTCGTCCTCAACAAGGTACTCAGGCTCGGGATCTAACATGTGTCACCCAAAAGAGTAAAGGGGCACATGTCAGCAAGTCTAAAAGACTTGGGCAAGGAAACTGAAAGTAAGGCAACTAGCAACCTAGCAGTTTTAGTATGCATGACATGGCAGTTATAACATGAGTGCACAGGCAAGACATGGTGAACAATAAGTACAAGAGAACAATTATCGGGACAAGACAAGAGTAGCCAAGTTACTAACAATCTCAATCAATTCACTATTCACGTTTCACTGTTGTTTGTAGATGTTTATGCCCTTCAGCTGAATGGTACAACATTCACGCTGATCGGAACTAAACACTACCCCACCCCAGAGTTTACGTCTTACAACTGCAGTTGCTGATCAGGCAGACCCCCAGTTGAATGACCGCTTAACTCTTACCCCATCCCACACGTAAACAAGCCAGGGTCCCTGTACATGAGCCCAGCAAGTGAGCCAGGGTTGCCCCGCACAGGAGCTTGTTTTCCTTCTTCACAATTCAATATCGAGCGTTGGGGTTAGCAACTCATTATGCTCGCTTCTGGTCACGAGCTAGGAAACACAAGTATTGTAGCGATGCTACGCAATCACGGGATCACTTAAAGAATGCAATGACATGATAATTAATTTGCGTACCGTTAATGGAATTTAAACATGACATAGTAATTGTACAACATGATAAATGTCAGATCTAGCTTCGTTGTCAAGCTAGTTCCTAAATTTGTGCCTAGGCGAGTATCATTTCGTCGCCTAGCCTCTTTTACGCCTACAACAAGCAAATGGCCTAAAACATGGCCTAAACCCTAAGTGGCAAGTTTCACTTGCCTAGCACCGGGGATGACGATCACGAAGGTTCGTCTCGCGGATGCTAATCTACGGGGAAATCACTGTTATAGGGAAACAATCATCAAAACAACATTCATTTCATTAGGGTTTCATAAAAAATACAAATAGGTTATGAAAACATCAAGAGATCGATTTCTTACTGTGAGGAAACGGAAGAAACACTCCGGAGAACCTAGGGACCAGATCTGGAAACGAATGGAGAAGTTTGGAGAACTAGGGTTTTTAGGGGATTTTGGGGATTTGATGAGATTTTGGGGAAGAAGAGGGGTAGAATGTGTTGAGGGATGGTTTGGATGATGGATCTTGGGCTTGGAATGAAGGAATAAGGGTTTGGGGAAGAAGGGGGCTCAATGGGGGAGAAACTAGGGTTTTGGGTCGAGTGGAGGAAGAAGAAAACGTTTGGGAGGGGTTTAAATAGGATGGGCTGGCGACTGCCCAGAAATTAGAGTTTTAACACAGATTAGTCGGTCAAAGAGCAACCACTGACCGACTAGTTTGGCAACTAGTCGGTCGGTCGACCAACGCAGACCGACTAAGTGTAAACAGTAACTTCTGAACGAAAATAGGATTTGGATTTAGTCGGTCGATGAACAACTACTGACCGACTAGTTTGACATCTAGTCGGTCGATGAACGTACTTAGACCGACTAAGAATGAACAGTACAGATACTAAAATTTAGATGATTTGTTAGTCGGTTAAAGAAGCATTGCCGACCGACTAGTTTGCAACCTAGTCGGTCAACCAACGTTCTTAGACCGACTAACGATAAACAGTAACTCCTGAGAAATTTAGAAAGCCAACTAGTCGGTCCAAGAAGGATTGCCGACCGACTGGATCGTCATCTAATCGGTCGGTGCCCCTTCTTACACCGGCTAATAAGCACCAAAAGTTCCGATACGGAGCGCGGAGCCCCGGGATCGATTCCTAAGACTCCTAGGCTTGATCTAACAGTAAGATACGACCGTTATGAAGTCCGTCATGAATGACTTACTCCGAAATCGACGATCCTAAGGAAGAAACGAGTAAACATGACGAAACGATCGAAAATGAAAGTTACGGAGACGAAAACCACACATGAGGAGAAAATCCACCAAAACGTATATTATAATATAATAAATCCAGAAACATAAAAACCAGTCGTTACACCTCGGCCAGGGCCAGGCCGAGGCCGGCCCTGGCCGTGGCCAGGGCCAGGCCGAGGAGTCCTACGGTGCGGGCGGTCTCGGCCACGGCCACCTGCATGGCCGGCCCCTACGGTGCCGGTGGCTGTTGCCTACGACGAAGCCCCCTGCAGGGGGGAGGGCCTGGATCCCTGCGGGGGGAGAATCCGGCCTTGGCACGGCCACGGTTCGACCCCAGCAATGGCCGGGGCAGGCCAACACCTCCCGCTGCAAAATACGTTTGCAAAATACGTTTTCAAAATACGTTTTTTTTCAAAAACGCTTTTCCACTGCAAGTACTATAAGAGTACTATTGTTTGATAAGTGATGGGGAAATATTGAAAGTTGTTCTAGATGGTGATTGGCATCGTAATGACCTTTCCGATTCTAGAGCAACATCTTCAATATTTTTCGAAAGTAACTTATCAAATATAAAATTTTTATGCAATGTGTCACGACCCGCTTCCCTAAAATGGAGGCGAGACGTGAAAAGGTCCGCACGAGAGTGGAGCTGCGAAGCCCCACACCCGATAAGCGTCAATAAAACATAAGCAGGTCCCTCTAACTACAAACGGAGCAACAATAATAATAAAAGGAGAGATAGAAATAAAATTCTCCTATCTCATAAATTGTCCAACATGAAAATAAGTCCAACATCCAGAAAAGCCACCAGGCTAAAAGAAAGAGTCTAAAGGCCCATAACAAGGCCAACAAAAGCAACAACACCACAAAGTATAGGTGCCACACACCGACAACAAAACATCAGTCTAAACAAAGGAAAACACAACGAAGACACTAGGACTGGTCCCCAGTGTCCACGTACTCCCCGTCAAACACGAGCTCGGGCTCGGCGTCAGCAAACACCTCGTCCTCAACAAGGTACTCAGGCTCAGGATCTAACATGTGTCACCCAAAAGAGTAAAGGGGCACATGTCAGCAAGTCTAAAAGACTTGGGCAAGGAAACTGAAAGTAAGGCAACTAGCAACCTAGCAGTTATAATATGCATGACATGGCAGTTATAACATGAGTGCACAAACAAGACATGGCAAGACAATTTGTACAAGAGAACAATTATCGGGACAAGACAAGAGTAGCCAAGCTACTAACAATCTCGATCAATTCACTATTCACGTTTCACTGTTGTTTGTAGATGTTTACGCCCTTCAGCTGAATGGTACATCATTCATACTGATCGGCCCTAAATAATACCCAACCCCAGAGTTTACGCCTTACAACTGCAGTTGCTGATCGGGCAGACTCCCAGTTGAATGGTCGCTTAACTCTTACCCCGTCCCACACGTAAACAAGCCAGGGTCCCTGCACATGAGCCCAGCAAGTGAGCCAGGGTTGCCCCACACGGGAGCTTGTTTCTTAGTTCACAATTCAATATCGAGCGTTGGGGTTAGCAACTCATTATGCTCGCTTCTGGTCACGAGCCAGAAACACAAGTATTGTAGCGATGCTACGCAATCACTGGATCACTTAAAGAATGCAATGACATGACAATTAATTCGCATACCGTTAATGGAAAGTAAACATAACATGGTAATTGTGCAACATGATATATGTCGGAACTAGCTTCGTTGTCAAGCTAGTTCCCCAATTTGCGCCTAGGCGAGTATCATTTCGTCGCCTAGCCTCTTTTACGCCTACAACAAGCAAATGGCCTAAAACATGGCCTAAACCCTAAGTGGAAAGTTTCACTTGCCTAGCACCGGGGATGACGATCACGAAGGTTCGTCTCGCGAATGCTAATCTACGGGGAAATCGCTGTTATAGGGAAACAATCATCAAACAACATGAAATTTCATTAGGGTTTCATAAAAATACAAATAGGTTATGAAAACATCGAGAGATCGATTTCTTACCGAGAGGAGGCGGAAGAAACACTCCAGAGAACCTAACGACCAGATCTGGAAACCAATGGAGAAGTTTGGAGAACTAGGGTTTTTGGGGGATTTTGGGGATTTGATGAGATTTTGGGGAAGATGGGAGGTAGAATGAGTTGATGGAGGGTTTAGATGATGGATCTTGGGCTTGGAATGAAGGAATTAGGGTTTGGGGAAGATGGGGGCTCAATGGGGGAGAAACTAGGGTTTTGGGTCGAGTGGAGGAAGAAGAAAATGTTTGGGATGGGTTTAAATAGGATGGGCTGGTGGCTGCCCAGAAATTAGGGTTTTAACACAGATTAGTCGGTCAAAGAGCAACCACTGACCGACTAGTTTGGCAACTAGTCGGTCGGTCGACCAACACAGACCGACTAAGTGTAAACAGTAACTTCTGAACGAAAATAGGATTTGGATTTAGTCGGTCGATGAACAACTACTGACCGACTAGTTTAACAACTAGTCGGTCGAAAGATGAACTTAGACCGACTAAGAATGAACAGTACAGATACTAAAATTTAGTTTAAGAGTTAGTCGGTTAAAGAAGCATTGCTGACCGACTAGTTTGCAACCTAGTCGGTCAACCAACGTTCTTAGACCGACTAACGATAAACAGTAACTCCTGAATAATTTAGAAAGCCAACTAGTCGGTCCAAGAAGGATTGCTGACCGACTGGATCGTTATCTAGTCGGTCGGTGCCCCTTCTTACACCGGCTAATAAGCACCCAAAAGTTCCGATACGGAGCGCGGGGCCCCGGGATCGATTCCTAAGACTCCTAGGCTTGATCTAATAGTAAGATACGACCGTTATGAAGTCCGTCACGAATGACATACTTCGAAATCGACAATCCTAAGGAAGAAACGAGAAAACACGACGAAACGATCGAAAATGAAAATCACGGAGACGAAAACCACACATGAGGAGAAAATCCACCAAAACATATATTATAATATAATAAATCCAGATACATGAAAACCAGTCGTTACACAATGTTTTTGATCGAATTTGTTCTTATGTCTTTTGCAGCATTTTAAAACTAAAATATATTCCGCTACTAAGAATATTGTCACTGAGTTGAACAAAGCTGAAAAACTCAACGGCGATAATTACAAACTATGGTCCATAAAGATACAATATGTTCTAGAGGAGCAAGAAGTGCTCGAAACTCTAACGAACATAATGATTGAACCTGAGTTAGGCACTACGGCCCAACACAGAAGAGACAAGGAAGCCTTTGATGCTTGGTCTCTGAAGAACAAAATTGCTCGCATTACGTTATTATCAAGTATGGCCGACGACATAATGCGAATCTTCCGAGAACATGACCTAGCTATGGACATATGGTCCAAGCTGGAGGAGAAGTTTGGTTGCACCTCGGTGACCAAACTTCGCTCTTTAACTATAAAATTCGATTCGTACAAAAACGTCCTAATCATTCCATGGGAATGCATCTGCGACACATGGCGAATCTTATTTCAGAGTTAAAGGATGCAGGCCATGTGCTCACTGATGAGCAACAAATCCAAGCGGTCATACGTTCCCTACCAATCGAATGGAAACAAATGAAGATGCATCTCACTCATAATGAGAGCATCAAGAATTTCAGTGATGTTTCTAAGCATCTCGAGTTAGAGGAAGAGCGGCTTGCGGTCGCCAAGCCAAGTGCAGAAGTGCACATGGTTGCTAGTTCCTCGCATGGGGGAAAGAAACGTAAAAATCGCTCGAAGCATGATCATGAACATAAAATGCAACCAGCGTCTACCAAGAAACCCAAACATAAGGGTGGGAACAAGAAATGGCACAAGAAGAAGGACTTAAAGAAGATCAAGTGCTTCAAGTGCAACAAGTTAGGTCACTTTGCCCGTTCTTGTACGGATGGAGGTGACAAGGTAACTTGTAATAATACTAGTTACATATGTGTTTCTAGTTCAATATTTCTTGTAGAATCTAATCCATTTTGGATAATTGATTCAGGTGCCACCGACCACATAGCAAGGAACAGACGGTCCTTCGTGGAGTATCACCGGATACCCCAAGGAACAAAGTGGATATATGTAGGAAACAACCCACGTGTTGAAGTGAAAGGCGTTGGGACGTGCAAGCTCTTCTTGGACAACGGCTGCACTATCTTACTTCATGATGTCCTCTTCGCTTCAGATATTCGAAGGAATATTATATCTGTGGTTGTATTAATGGGTCTTGGTTATAGTTGGTTCTTTCATAATTGTAATGTGGACCTATCTTGTAATAATTCTTTAACTGGTTCTGGGTATGTTTTTTAGGGATTCATTGTATTAAATACTATGTACGATTCCTCTAATTTTAATGAAAATTCACTTGTTACAAATTCCTTGGTTTGTGAATCTGATGTAATTTGTTGGCACGCAAGGCTTGGTCACATTGGACCAACACGTATGGATAGACTTGCCAAACGTGGCCTTCTATCCAATGTTTCAAAAGTCGAAATGTCGACTTGCGAACATTGCCTTGTAGGGAAATCTTGTTGCAAGCCGTGTGGAACCGGCACAAGAGCCGAAGTTCCATTACAGCTCATCCATTCGGACATATGTAGTCTGATGAATATCAAGACAAGACGCGGGAAGTCCTACTTCGTCACTTTTATTGATGACTTCACCCGATTCGGACATATCTATTTGATATCCCACAAACATGAAGCATTAACCTGCTTTAAAAACTATATGAGTTTGGTGGAAAATCAATTAGATTGCAAGATTAAGGTCTTGCGAACCGATAGAGGCGGTGAATATCAATCAGCAAGTTTTAAGGAACTTTGTGATGAAAATGGCATAGTTCATTAGGTAACTATGCCTTATACTCCGCAACAAAATGGTGTTGCTGAAAGGAGGAATAGGACTTTAATGGAAATGGTCCGTTCAATGATGGCGCAAGCAAACTTGCCAATCACCTTTTGGGGTGATGCATTATTGACGGATGCTTTCATCTTGAACCGAGTACCCTCGAAATCAGTTAGCTCCACTCCTTATGAGTTGTGAAACCAAAGTTCTCCTGACTTAAGCATTTTAAAACCTTGGGGGTGTGCATCCTACGCACATATTTCCTCTCATAAGTATGGCAAACTTGGGCCAAGGAGGAGGAAATGTATCTTTATACGATACGCAGAAAACTCCAAAGGTTATGTTTTCATTGGTCAGGAAGACAATGGAGGACTGATTGAATTTGAGTCGAGGGATGTTACTTTCTTGGAAAATGAGTTTCCAAGACAGGGCGAGATAAGTCAGGACTTATCTCTATTTGATATTTATGATCAAGAAGGATTACCTCATTCGAGTGGGAGAATTCTTGGTGAAGACGAAAATACGTTTCAACCTTCACCAATGGATGATACGAATGATGCGAATCCTATTCCATATAGGAATAATGATCCAAGTGGGAGCAATTCTAATCACATTCCAAGTGGGAGTAATATTAGAATTGATCTAACTTCGAGTCAACAAGGACTTGAAGAATCTCAAATGCGACGCAGTAGTCCTACAAGGTTAGCTCCTCTAAGATTTGAGGATGAATTCCCACAAACCTTTATGACTTTACTACAAGAAGATGACGAGCATGCTACTTTCAAACAGGCCATATCATGCCCTGCAAAAGACAAATGGATGGAAGCGATGAAGGAGGAATTAGAATCCATGAAAATTAACCGAGTCTGGGACTTAGTTGACGTACCCAGAGGACGTAGAGCTATTGGGAACAAATGGGTTCTCAAGATCAAGCATAAGGCTGATGGTTCTATAGACAGATATAAAGCTCGCCTTGTCGCGAAAGGTTTTACACAACAGGAAGGGATAGACTACGAAGAGACCTTCTCACCCGTTGTTTGTTTTACCTCGATTCACTTGATTCTGGCTTTCGTAGCTTGCTTAGACCTCGAATTACATCAAATGGATGTAAAGACTGCCTTTCTCAATGGAGAATTAGACGAGGAGATCTATATGGAACAACCAACAGGGTTTGTAAAAGAAGGAAACGAACATAAGGTTTGTAAACTTCGTAAGTCCATATATGGTCTTAAACAATCCTCGAGGCAATGGTATATACGATTTCAAGAAGTTGTCTTATCAAATGTTTTTACCATGCTTGATGAAGATAACTGTGTATATATCAAGAGGATCAAAAGCAAGTATGTTATTATGTCTCTATATGTAGATGACATTTTAATAGCCGGAAATGACAAGGGCTTTGTGATGGATATCAAGGCTTGGATTTCATCAGTATTTGAGATGAAAGACATGGGAGAAGCCGCATATATCCTTGGAGTTAAGATTTCAAGGAATCGTTCGAAGAAACTTCTTTCTCTTTCACAAGAGACTTATATAAAGAAGGTTCTAGAACGTTTTAATATGCAGGACTGTAAGTCCATTGATACTCCTATTAGCAAATGCGATAATTTATGTCTGAAAATGTGTCCTAAGAACCAAAAGGAAAAGGAAATTATGGAAAAAGTTCCATATTCCAGTGCAGTTGGTAGTCTTATGCACGCTATGATGTGTACAAGACCGGACATCTGTTTTACAATTGGAATGGTAAGTCGTTACCAATCCAATCCAGGGCAAACACACTGGAAAGCGGTTAAGAGGATAATGCGGTATCTTAAAGGGACTGCGGACTATGCTTTATGCTATCAAGGAGATGCCTTGAGGCTCGAAGGCTACACTGATGCTGATTGGGCGGGTGATCTCAATGAGCGACGATCAACCTCAGGACATGTTTTTCTACTCGGATCTGGTGCAATATCCTGGAGTAGCAAAAAGCAATCCTGCATCGCACTTTCAACTATGGAAGCCGAATTTGTAGCATTTAGCATGGCGGTCCAAGAAGCTGTTTGGCTTAGGAGATTCTTAGACAAGCTAATTGATGCAAGTAACTCAAGTGCTGTACCAATATACAGTGACAGCCAAGCATCTATAGCCTATGTCAAAGATCCAAAGTTCCATTGTAAGACCAAACACATTGATATCTGCTACAAATTTGCAAAAGACTATGATAAGAACAAGAAGATAGATATAAGGTACATATCTACGCATGAGATGATAGCGGATCCGCTTACGAAGGCGATCCCCAGAGATGTGTTTTACAAACACTTATCATCTCAAGAATTGCGTAAGAGCTGAGTTGTATCAATGTATTCCCATGTCTATGAAAGATCAAATTTAATAAAAGAATAAGTTCTTTTCGACATTGCATATGAGTTTATTGAAAATGTTTGTGTACATTTTTCTTAATCTCAGCTATATTTTCTAGTATGTCGGACAGATTGAGGTTGGCTCTCTCACATGAGCAACCGCCTTTATTCTATCAGACGGATAAAGATAAAGATGAGACCTGTTTAAAGTCAAAATCGTCAGACGGATGATTTAGAGTCATGACTTAAACAAAATGGTCGTATGAAAGATCTGCATCATATGGATGTTTACAAAAGATCTAAGAAGATTTTTGAAATCTTATCTGTCTTATGCGGGTTGTGGGTCCAGGAAATTACTGAGGAGTAAAAGGGACTCAAAGTCAGACATTGTGGTGTCTGATCATCATCCTTACAACATCATTAAGACATACGCTCCCTGAGAAAGGAGTGATGTTGTAATACGTATTCATACTACGTTTGCATTTGACCATTGGGTTAGAATAGTAATTGTGTTTACTATTATATAAGACCCAAAGACCACATGGGTCTTAAACTTCTTACCCTTATGGACTCTAATTGGTTCCTTTAGATTTGACTAGGTGATCGCTATCTTAACATGTTGCTTATGGACTATGGTCAATTCGGTCCGACGGGGCATGTTAGTGTAACGACTGGTTTTCATGTATCTGGATTTATTATATTATAATATATGTTTTGGTGGATTTTCTCCTTTTGTGTGGTTTTCGTCTCCGTAACTTTCGTTTTCGAACGTTTCTTCGTGTTTTCTCGTTTCTTCCTTAGGATCGTCGATTTCGAAGTATGTCATTCGTGACGGGCTTCATAACGGTCGTATCTTACTATTAGATCAAGCCTAGGAGTCTTAGGAATCGATCCCGGAGCTCCGCGCTCCGTATCAGAACTTTTGGTGCTTATTAGCCGGTGTAAGAAGGGGCACCGACCGACTAGATGACGATCCAGTCGGTCGGCAATCCTTCTTGGACCGACTAGTTGGCTTTCTAAATTTCTCAGGAGTTACGGTGACGTGCGTTTATATTTCATATATTCACGCATGTTTTCTTTTGTGTTTCTCCGTGTTTTTCCGCCGTCTCTTATTCGTTTTCGTATATTTTCCCGTTTTCTTTCACTTTTCTTTGTTTGTCCATGATTGCAGGAGTTCGACCACGTAGGGGACGTTTAATGATGATATCCCAAGTCCCCGGAGCAACGGGAGAAGTCACGCGTGATCCAGGGGGTCAAACGGCGAAGTATTCATCTTTCAGCCCCTCACCCGGTCGGTTGGTCATCTCCAACCGATCGGGTGATGCACGCGTGCACCAACCGGTCTCTACCGCAGCTCACAAAGAAGTCACCGGACCGGTTCACAGACCGGTTCTGCGGGTGGCTGTTCTCTGTTTTTTCGAGCAGAATTCCAACCGATCGGGTGACTCTCACCCGATCGGTTCATCTGTAGCCGAGAAAGATGAGCTGAAGACACGGACGTCGAATCGGCCGATTCACCTGACCGCTCCAAGATCCAATCAGTCGCTCAAGAACTCACCCGATCGGTTCATGTGATCGGGTGAAAACTTGCCGTTTTCTGATATTTATTTGTAACGGATCAACCGATCGGTTGATTTGTCAACCAATCGGTTGATGCGACGGCCTATATATAGAACCCCTAGGGTTCCAGAAACGGGGAGTTGCTGTTTTTCTACTGTTTTATTTCCTTGTGACGGCTGTAATTGTTACTCTTTTGTAAGTTTTCAGATCTTTCTAAAATTTTAGTATTGTCTTTATTACTCTATTACTTCCACATTGCAATTGTCCGATTATGATTCCAACGGTTAAATTTCATTTAGATTGCTTTTTCATGAATTTTTGTGAGTAGTTCCCAAATCTGGGATTTTGGTGGAAACCCCTTCGGGGGCTCTCCCCGATGCATCCGTAGGGTTAGGAAATCGATAGGGAGTAGGAATCTAACGGTTACGCGGGGTGTTTCATTGTCATCGGCGGGAAAAAGACCGCCTTTGACCGTCGGGCCAAGGGGGAATAAACTTGGCGGTTGACTCCCTAGCCATAGCTCACACCCTTAGCGTAGACGTCGAATCCTAGCACGCGGGAGCGGCAGGATGAGACGTTGGGAGTTATCGTTGCGGTCATAGTGCTCCCGGGATCGATCAGTGTTTATGGACACGGGAGTGCCCACTGATCGAATCCGGGAAGTCCGGTGTATCATCCTGGGCACCGACCGGAATATCGGGCCCATAGGACGCCGGTACCACTTTCAGAGGCAACGTCCCACCATTAGACCCTAATCCCGATCGCTATCCATACCCGTAGGCCGCGTCGGCGAGAGTCTCTCGTCGGGTTGGAAACCAAAGTCCCGGGTTTACTTTCTTTTCGTTCTTACGCTTTTATTTCCTTTCGTGACAACCATCCACCGATTCGGGCTAGCTCGCCCCTCGGGGTGATTTAGGTCCTACCTGACCCAAGCACAACCTCGCCTTCCTGAGTTCGATATTCCCGCACCCTACACTAACCGTGAAACTTGCGGTAAACGACACCACGCCGCCGCATCTCTTGCGGGCGCCCGGTCAAGTTTATGGCGCCGTTGCCGGGGAGGCAACGTGCTTGATATTCTAGGATCTCATGAACCCTCGTGTCTAGCTCATATCCCTACCTTGCGATAATTTTCGCATTCTCCTTTTTCTTTTTTGTTTTTCTTATTTTTATTTCTTATTTTATCTGTTTCTTTCCCACTTGTCGCTTCACAGGTGTTTGTTGTTTTTCATGCGCAGGAGTTCAAGGAGTCTTGACGACTTGATTCCCCTCGATCCAGAGATTAACGCCACCCTTAGGCGTTTGGCCGCCGAGAAGCGAAGAAGAGAAGACCCCGAATCCATGGAGGAGAACACCCCACCTCACAAGTCTCTGCTGGAGTACTCGATGCCCTCCATCGAGTCAACTTCCGCCATCTGATCTCCAGCTATTGCGGCCCAAAGCTTTGAGCTGAAGCCGTCTCTAGTGACATGGATCCAGCAGGACCAGTTTGCGGGTGCGCCCATGGAGAGCCCGATAGAGCACCTGGACTCCTTCTTGGAGAAGTGTGACACCTTCCGGATTAATGGTGTCACTACAGAGGCTATCCGTCTGAAGCTGTTCCCTTTCTCTTTGCGGGACAAAGCCAGGCAATGGTTAAGGGGGAAGGACCCCAACACTTTCAACACCTGGGAGAAGCTCTCCAATGCTTTTCTGACGAAGTTCTTTCCTCCGGGGAAGACCATGAAATTGAGGAGTGAGATCTCCTCCTTCCCCCAGGCCAGCCACGAGTCCTTGCATGAGGCTTGGACGAGATATAAAGAGATGCAAAGAAGATGCCCTCACCATGAGCTTCCGAAGTGGCAGATTATCAATCTGTTCTACAATGGGTTGAGGGATGACCTTAAATCTTCTATGGACGCCGCGGCTGGGGGTTCCTTCATGTCTAGAAGCGAGGAAGATGCCGGGAATATTCTGGAAAATATGGCATCTAACAATGAGCGGTGGTGTGACGAGAGAGCCACACCAAGGACTGGGGGTATACACAGAGTCGAGGACGTCGACAAACTTTCAAGCAAGTTTGACTTGCTTTCGACCCAGATCTCCGCACTGATGGTAGGAGCCGGTGGGGCCGGTACACAGCAAGTTTCTGCGGTAGAGTCCGAATTCCTTGGGGAATTCGACGGTGGTGACATCTCACCACCGTTGGATCAGGCGAGCGCACTATTTTACAACCCCACGGGGAATGCGCCATTTCCGCCAAGGACAAATTCCAACCCGGCCTACTCTCCCAACAACCGGAACCACCCAAATTTCAGTTACCGGCCACCATTTCAGCCCTCGCCGCCTCAGCAGCCGCAGCAACAAATTTATCAGCCGGCTAGACCATCGCAGAATCAGGTTCAGCAGCAACCGTTTTAGCAGCAACCTCAGCAACAAACTTACGCCCCCAAGAATCAGCAGCTGTTCCAGCAGCAGCAGTATGGCCAACAGAGGGCCGTCTCTCCGGTTGAGTCTCTCTTGACTCAATATATTACCAACCAGGAGAGGATCAACCAAAAGCTGGAAATGGGTCAGCGGACCCTCACGGACCAAGTAACCCAGCTGGGGTTACAGGTGGCAAACCTTGCAAGGTCACAAAACCAATTGCCGCCACAACCGGAGGTGAACCCGAGGGGAGCAACACAAACATCGGCACTTGTGCACGAGCACGCGAATGTGTCCGCTATCGTTCTGAGAAGCGGGACACAAATTCCTACTAGAGTGCCCCCTAGCAACCCGGAAGCACCATTGGTCATTGAGAGACCGACTGAAAAATCAAATGACACCGGTGCTTCGTCATCAAATCCCACGACTCCGGAGGGAGTGTCTGAAGAAGAGAAGAAGAAGGAGGAAGAGAGCCCGAGAGTGTATAAACCCGTTGTGCCATTTCCACAACGGTTGGCTCAGGCAAAAATTGATGAGAAATATGGGAAGTTCTTCGCCATGGTCAAGGACCTAAGCCTGCAAATCCCCTTCTTGGAGGCAATCGAAATAATCCCCTCCTATGCAAAATTCTTAAAAGATTTGGTGACCAAAGGGTCAAGAAAAGAGAAAGTGGTGCTGACGGCGGAATGCAGCGCTCTTATTCAGAGGGAAAACCCGCCGAAGCTCAAGGACCCGGGGAGCTTCTCTATTCCTTGCACGATCGGGGCTGTGAAGATCCATCGTGCACTCGTCGATCTAGGAGCGAGTGTTAGCTTGATGCCCTTGTCGATGTACAGAAGGATAGGAATGGGTGATTTGGAGCCCACCGGGATGACCCTACAACTAGCTGACCGGTCGGTCAAATATCCGGTGGGAATTGTTGATGACCTCCCCGTAAATGTTAGAGGGGTGCATGTGCCTGTGGACTTTGTAGTGATGGACATGCCCGAAGACGCACACACCCCCATTATCCTGGGACGGCCTTTCATGGCCACTGCTGGCGTTCTTATAGATGTGAAGAACGGAAAACTCTCCTTGAACGTCAGCGGAGAGAAAGTTGAGTTTGACCTGGGACTATCCATGAAGCACCCCAATCCTCCTGATGACCTCCGGTGCAATTTGCTTGAGATAGAAGAAGAAAAAGCTGTAGAGGAGAGCTCCTGGGAGATTCTCCTGAGAAACCCCCCCCCCCCCCCCCCCCCCCCGATGACTTGGGGAATTCTGAAGATGGAGACGGCCCCGAGAACAAAGAAGCTGCTGAAATACCGAGTGCAGCGAGAACGACCCCTCCCGGGTTCCCCAAGACTCCTCCTGCGAGGAGAACCGGGAAAGAGCACACGGACCTCACTAAAGACGAGGTCCGGATCTTGAAGAAGATGGCGGGAAGCGCCAACACCAAGGAAAAGCCCCCGGATCTCAAGAACAAAGGGAGGGTAGTCGAGCAAGTATTTTTCCAGCCGCTGACTAATCCAAGTGCCTCCAGCTCCAACGAGAAAGAGATGCCGAAATTTGGGCATCACCCGTATCAGCCACCATGAGCATCTCTTGCGGGCGTCGAGCCAACGACGTTAAACAAGTGCGCTTCATGGGAGGCAACCCATGTTCTAAACTTTTTCCCACTTTTTAGCGTTATTTTTCACTTTATTTTATCTATTTTTATAAATAAAATCAGCCGCAAGAACATCCGTTCGGGGACTTAAGCAAATTTCTTGGTTTTTGCAGGAAACAAGCCCCAACCGATCGGGTGACAACTCACCCGATCGGTTGGGATGTATCAGATACATGCCGAGATCTGTCCCCGAATGAACCGATCGGTTGAGTAATGAAGAGACCGGGTGGAAGACCGGGTGAGCTAGGGAGAACTTTCGGAAATTTTTGGGGAATATCAACCGATCGGTTGAGTTCATGCACGATCGGTTGACACGACCGGGTGAGCAGCCCTAAGTTCTCGGGAAAATTGTGTGGAGTGGCCAACCGGTCGGTTGAAAAGTCAACCGATCGGTTCGCCTGTAGCATTTCTTCGACAAAATTTTCGACCTAACCGTCAACCGATCGGGTGACAAGTCACCCGATTGGTTCGACTTAAAACCCTATATAACCCCCCCCCCCCCCCCCCCCCCCCCCCGACACCCGCTCGTTTCCATCTCGCCCGATCGCAAAAACCCCCAAAATCCGCCGTCGTTTCGCCTTCCCCTCTTCGCCAACAACCGATCTTCACTCCCCCACGCCCTCTACTCCTCCATTACTCCCACTCTCCACCTCCTTCATCAACCCCTCCATCATCTACACCCTCTCTCTCCTCCCATTCCGAGATTTTGACCTAATTTTCCCCCAAACCACCCCCATTTCGAAAAATTTTGCCGAAGGAGTTCGCCGCGGCTCCACGCCACTCTCGTTGAACAGTGTGGGGTATCTACGAGCAAGCTCCGCCATTCCGTTTGGGTACACTCGTTCCGAAACTCGAATTTATATATTTGCCCTATTAATTGTGCTTGCTCGTTTGCTTGTGTTAGTGTGCATCCACGATTTTTGCACTAATTCTTGCTCACGCACACACACATGGCTAAAGATAAGGAAAAGGGGAAGTATATCATGCGGGAAGAGGAGCCGTCCCGAAAGAGACGAAAACAAACACGCCCCCCTTCCCGTACACGAGCACTTACACTTGGCCCTCCTCCGCCTGTTGTCCCCCCTGTGGACCCAATGTTGGGCCCGCACGGGTATATTTTTCGGAACCAGGAGCACAAAGATTTTTACCGAAGGCTTGATGCTCGAGGGCATCTATCCACTAAGTTCCCGCACGCACATACACTTGTCGATCTCGGTGTCTTCACCGAGATCGAATCTCTTTTCGCTAACTTAGGATGGTTGGCCTTTCTTAATGCTCATGCAGTATCCTACCCGGCACTCACACTCGAATTCCTCTCCACACTTACTTGGGAGTCCGGGTCGATCATTAAATTCAGGGTGCGTAACCGTAGTGTCACCACGAATCTGAACACGATCAACGATATATTTGGTTTCCCCAATCTCGGGGACGATTCCATCCGACATTACGGGTACACGCCTGAGTTTGATGTCGATCAATTCTGGTTCCGCCTCACTTTGATCCGTGATTACCCCCGAGGAAGGGCCAAGGCCTCCTCCATCATTCATCCCGTGTTTCGTTTAGCCCACAGGATCATTTCATCTGCATTCTTTCCTAGGGACGAGTCTGGTACTGTGACTATCCCTGACCTTTTTATCCTTTGGGCCATGACTTTTCCTTATGTCCGGGATGATGATGGAGTCAGCTTCAGGGCCCCTACCGTCCCCATCCATGGCAGCGATTGGCTTGTTTACAAGCTACTCGAGATCAGCCGGGCCGGGAAGGGGAAGTTCTGTTGTGGGGGCATCATCACGATCATATGCTCTCACGCCCAATTCAATATCACCATCCCCAATAATCTTCCAGCTGCCGCATGACCCTCACATCTCGATATTGATGTCCTGCGGCACATCCACATGATCAAGCCCTGCTCGGATGGCCGCTTCATATTTCATTATGGCCACCCCCCAGCCCCTTACACCATCCTGCCCAACCCCGCTCGCATGACCCTTGCTCTCGTGGGAGATTGGACTTTTCCTCCTGATCCCGACTTCTTAGTGGGGTTGAATCTTCCTTTCCTTCCCGCAGGCGCCCGCAGATCACCGTCCCCTGCCGCCCACTTAGGCGAGCAGGATATCCCTGCGTCTGTGGGAGATTTAGGGGCTGGCCCGAGTCGTCCTGTTTCTGCTCAGGGACCGATCACGTCTGAGCACCTCTTTACGGCCATTTCTGGCCTTGTCTCCTGTGCCGGCATGACCACTGCCGCCGGCACCTCTTCGACCTTACCTGGCGGCACCACCTCTGCCTCGCGTCAGTCCACATCTTTTGGTCGCCGTCAGGTATCTGCCCGTCTGGGGCTTGAGAGGGAGGTCGCTGCCCTTCGTGAGCTCGCCATGTCCTCTGTTTCCTCGGACCCATCGCCATCCTCCTTTCTTACTCACCCATGTTTCCTCGCACTTAAGAGGAACGTGGCCGCCATTCTCCGCCTTCTTACTCATATCCACGGACCACCTCCACCTTCACCACCTCCACCTTCACCACCCCGGCGATCTTCTCCTCCACCCACCCACACTTCCCCACATCCATCACCACCCTCACCACATTCTTCTCCTCCATCTTCGCATCCCATCCCGGCATCCACTTCACCCCTCCCGACCACTTCCACCGCACTCACGCTACCTCCATCCTCCTCCGTCACTCCATACGTGCGCCGGAGGAAATTACCGGTACGCTCCAGATCCCTCCCACCACCTCCCACTACCGTTACCACCACATCTACTTCCTCCATTTCTATTCCTCTCACCACAGCCTTGATCGCCTTCCTACCACCACCACCCACCACCACCGACACTCCTCCCATTGTTCACACCACCACTGCCCCTATACCTTCACCTCATTCCCCACTTCTCAGCACACCCCCTGCCTCCCCCGACCACCCATCCACACCCTCTTCCGAGGAGGACGAGGACTCACCTTCTGTTGCTTTCTAATTTCCCCTCTTTTGTTTTTGACTCCCCCTTGCATATATCTGGATTTCATCGATCACATCATTTCGCTAGCACTTTCTGGTCTAGCTTGGGGGACGTCTGTTTTGGTGTGCTGTCGTGTTTTGTTTGTTTTTCTCATTTTTGTGTGTGTGCTTGCTTTTCACTTTTTGAGTGTCGTGTCGTGTGATTTTATTTTATTTTTATTTTCGTATTGTTTGATTTTGATTTTGATCTTTCTTTCTTTTTTCAGTTTCATCTATGTGTTTTCCTCGTTTTCACTTCTTTTCGTGGCTGTGCGTATTTCCCGCCCCCCCCCCCCCCCATTTTCATTGCCCTCCCGTACTCACTCATATTGCATTGAGGGCAATGCAAACTTCAGCTTGGGGGAGTCGCACTGTGTGCGTCATTTGAGTCTTTCTTTTCGTTATTTGAGTCGTTTTCCATCGTGTTTTTCTTTTTTTTTTCTTTTTCCTTCTTTCTTTAGCTCTTTCTCCTAGAAATGAATCCTATGATGAATCTCCACATGGTCACACACACCTAGCATTGCATCGATAATCACACTCACTAACCCTAGGATTTCGAGTCCTCTTGCATTTCACGTATCGTGGGTCCACTTAGCTTTTTGTGAGTCGTGTGTCGTGACTAGCATTTGGTGTGCTTCTGCTTTGTGATTTTACTTTATATACCTGTCCAGGAATGACCCCTAGATTATCATGCTCCGAATTGAATATGCGGTATTTGCTTCTAATGTCTGCTTCTATATGCATGCTATATATATCGTATACTTCAATTCGCATGCGTCGGGATTCCACAACTAAGGACTAGGATAACCCATTTAGCCTAAGCTCTATTTAGCAAGAATAGTCTCCTTTGCCCGAGTGTTTAGATTCCGACTTCTTTTTTGTTTTACTTGGTGCAAATCCCCTCATCGTGTACCGTTCTCCCACTTGGGAGAGTACACAAGTGTATAGCCAAAAACCCAAAGATCCAAAAAAAAATGGGAGAAAAGAAATGAAAACCCCAAAAAGAAAAGAAAAGAAAAAGATTGTATAGCCAAAAGCCAAAAAAATATGCAAATACCCAAAACCCAGAAAAATTCCCGTGTGAATATTTTCCTACTTGCCGAGAATAAAGGGAAGGCGAGAATTTGCACCGAGTGTTCTTCTCCACATCATCTCAACCCCCGTCGTTATCAAAAACACTTGGCTTGGGAACTTTTTAGCTAGTATCTAGGCTATAGTGGCGTGATTTCCTTAACCCTAGTTGTGGAGTCCCCGATGCATGATACGCTTCTATTCCCACTCTTCTCATGCATGCTTGAACTTATATTCGCCGCTTTATTCAATTCGGATCGATATTTTGGGTCATATCCTGGATTTGTGTATATCGAGCCTCATGGCACATTGTAGAAAGCATCACCATTTGCTAGCACACGACCACGCTCACTCGCGCTTCACTGCGTGGACCCACGACACTTATTTGGACTCGCTTTCCTAGGTTTAGTGGTGTGATTTGGCGTTTGCTTGCTTGGTGTGTCGTTTTTGATTTTGATGGCTCTGATGGACGATCTAGGGCTTAGAGTTTTCTTTTTCTTTCTTCCTCTCTATTTTTTCCTTCCGAGCTCCTACTCTCACTCGTCTTCCTCGAGGACGAGGAAGAGTTCAGCTTGGAGGATTTTCACGTGCGTTTATATTTCATATATTCACGCACGTTTTCTTTTGTGTTTCTCCGTGTTTTTCCGCCGTCTCTTATTCGTTTTCGTATATTTTCCCGTTTTCTTTCACTTTTCTTTGTTTGTCCATGATTGCAGGAGTTCGACCACGTAGGGGACGTTTAATGATGATATCCCAAGTCCCCGGAGCAACGGGAGAAGTCACGTGTGATCCAGGGGGTCAAACGGCGAAGTATTCATCTTTCAGCCCCTCACCCGGTCGGTTGGTCATCTCCAACCGATCAGGTGATGCACGCGTGCACCAACCGGTCTCTACCGCATCTCACAAAGAAGTCACCCGACCGGTTCACAGACCGGTTCTGCGGGCGGCTGTTCTATGTTTTTTCGAGCAGAATTCCAACCGATCGGGTGACTCTCACCCGATCGGTTCATCTGTAGCCGAGAAAGATGAGCTGAAGACACGGACGTCGAACCAGCCGATTCACCCGACCGCTCCAAGATCCAACCGGTCGCTCAAGAACTCACCCGATCGGTTCATGTGATCGGGTGAAAACTCGCCGTTTTCTGATATTTATTTGTAACGGATCAACCGATCGGTTGACTTGTCAACCGATCGGTTGATGCGACGGCCTATATATAGAACCCCTAGGGTTCCAGAAACGGGGAGTTGCTGTTTTTCTACTGTTTTATTTCCTTGTGACGGCTGTAATTGTTACTCTTTTGTAAGTTTTCAGATCTTTCTAAAATTTTAGTATTGTCTTTATTACTCTATTACTTCCACATTGCAATTGTCCGATTATGATTCCAACGGTTAAATTTCATTTAGATTGCTTTTTCATGATTTTTGTGAGTAGTTCCCAAATCTGGGATTTTGGTGGAAACCCCTTCGGGGGCTCTCCCCGATGCATCCGTAGGGTTAGGAAATCGATAGGGAGTAGGAATCTAACGGTTACGCGGGGTGTTTCATTGTCATCGACGGGAAAAAGACCGCCTTTGACCGTCGGGCCAAGGGGGAATAAACTTGGCGGTTGACTCCCTAGCCATAGCTCACACCCTTAGTGTAGACGTCGAATCCTAGCACGCGGGAGCGGCAGGATGAGACATTGGGAGTTATCGTTGCGGGCTTAGTGCTCCCGGGATCGATCAGTGTTTATGGACACGGGAGTGCCCACTGATCGAATCCGGGAAGTCCGGTGTATCATCCTGGGTACCGACCGGAATATCGGGCCCATGGGACGCCGGTACCACTTTCAGAGGCAACGTCCCACCATTAGACCCTAATCCCGATCGCTATCCATACCCGTAGGCCGCGTCGGCGAGAGTCTCTCGTCGGGTTGGAAACCAAAGTCCCGGGTTTACTTTCTTTTCGTTCTTACGCTTTTATTTCCTTTCGTGACAACCATCCACCGATTCGGGCTAGCTCGCCCCTCGGGGTGATTTAGGTCCTACCTGACCCAAGCACAACCTCGCCTCCCTGAGTTCGATATTCCCGCACCCTACACTAACCGTGAAACTTGTGGTAAATGACACCGCGCTGCCGCATCTCTTGCGGGCGCCCGGTCATACGGTTTATCGTTAGTCAGTCTAAGAACGTTGGTTGACCGACTAGGTTGCAAACTAGTCGGTCAGCAATGCTTCTTTAACCGACTAACTCTTCAACTAATTTTTGGTATCAATACTGTTCATTCTTAGTCGGTCTAAGTTCATCTCTCGACCGACTAGTTGTTGAACTAGTCGGTTAGTAGTTGTTCATCGACCGACTAAATCCAAATCCTATTTTCGTTCAGAAGTTACTGTTTACACTTAGTCGGTCTGCGTTGGTCGACCGACCGACTAGTTGCCAAACTAGGCGGTCAGTGGTTGCTCTTTGACCGACTAATCTGTGTTAAAACCCTAATTTCTGGGCAGCCGCCAGCCCATCCTATTTAAACCCCTCCCAAACGTTTTCTTCTTCCTCCACTCGACCCAAAACCCTAGTTTCTCCCCCATTGAGCCCCCATCTTTCTCAAACTCTATTTCCTTCATTCCAAGCTCATCCTCCATCATCCAAACCATCCCTCAACACATTCTACCCCTCATCTTCCCCAAATCTCCATCAAACCCCTAAAACCCCCCAAAACCCCCTAGTTCTCCAAACTTCTCCATTCGTTTCCAGATCTGGTCCTTAGGTTCTCCGGAGTGTTTCTTCCGCCTCCTCACATGATTTCCCCGTAGATTGGCATCCGCGAGACGAACTTTCGTGATCGTCATCCCCGGTGCTAGGCAAGTGAAACTTGCCACTTAGGGTTTAGGCCATGTTTTAGGACAGTTGCTTGTTGTAGGCGTAAAAGAGGCTAGGCGACGAAATGATACTCGCCTAGGCGCAAATTGGGGAACTAGCTTGACAACGAAGCTAGTTCCGACATTTAGCATGTTGCACAATTACCATGTCATGTTTACTTTCCATTAAAGGTACGCAAATTAATTGTCATGTCATTGCATCCTTTAAGTATTTCCGTGATTGCGTAGCTTCGCTACAATGCTTGTGTTCCTGGCTCGTGCTCCAGAAGCGGGTCATGTGTTGGTTGATAGCAAATGCCCGAATTGCTTGTTTTCGGCTAGGTGCACCCCTACGCCAATTGTTTATGAATCGTGATATAGAATACGAGCTCCTGTGCGGGGCAACCCTGGCTCATTCACTGAGCTCATGTGCGGGGACCCTGGCTCGATTACATGTGGGTATTGGGGGTAAGAGTTAAGCGGCCAATCAACTGGGAGTCTGCCCGATCAGCAACTGCAGTGGTAAGGCGTAAACTCTGGGGTGGGGTAGTGTTAAGAGGCCAATCAGCGTGAATGCTATACCGTTCAGCTGTAAGGCGTAAACATCTACAAACAACAGTGAAACGTGAATAGTGAATTGATTGAGACTGTTACTAGCTTGGCTACTCTTGTCTTGTCCCGTTAATTGTTCTCTTGTACTTATTATTCACCATGTCTTGATGTGCACTCATGTATAACTGCCATGTCATGCATACTAAAACTGCTAGGTTGCTAGTTGCCTTACTTTCAGTTTCCTTGCCCAAGTCTTTTAGACTTGCTGACATGTGCCCCTTTACCCTTTTGGGTGACACATGTTAGACCCTGAGCCTGAGTACCTTGTTGAGGACGAGGTGTTTGCTGACGCCGAGCCCGAGCTTGTGTTTGACGGGGAGTACGTGGACACTGGGGACCAGTCCTATTGTCTTCGTTGTGTTTTCCTTTTGTTTAGACTGCTGTTTTGTTGTCGGTGCGTAGCACCTATACTTTGTTGCGATGTTGCTTTTGTTGGCCTTGTTCTGGGCCTTTAGACTCTTTCTTTTAGCCTGGTGGCTTTTCTGGATGTTGAACTTATTTTCATGTTGGACAATTTATGAGATGTGAGAATTTTATTTCTGTCTCTCCTTTTACTATTATTGTTGCTCCGTTTGTCGTTACAGGGACCTGCTTATGTTTTATTGACGCTTATCGGGTTTGGGGCTTCACAGCTCCACTCTCGTGCGAACCTTTTCACGTCTCACCTCCATTTTAGGGAAGCGGTTCGTGACAGGTTTTGTTGGTGGCCCATGCAGGTCCTTCTGTAACTGCGATTATCGGAATAGCGATAAAAGTATTAGAACGTCCAATAAACTAAGTTCGACGTCCGAGTCATAAGCTATGAGTCTAATCTGATTCGTTTTCTGTGTCACTAGATGGCAGGAAGACGATTCACCCGTGGTGGGGGGTAGTGGTGCGCTCCCTCATGATGAGGAGCCTGAGCGGGAACCCACCAATGGTGAGATGATGCGGATGATGCTCCAGCTGATGCAAGTGCAGCAGGACGTGCTCCTGCAAGTCCAGAATGCTCCACTTGCTCGAGCTGCCCTGGCTCTTCCGGATGCCCATCGCTCTGAGCCGGGAGCGAAGCAATTTCGGGAGCTGGGTCCCGCATATTTTGATGGGTCTGAGGGTCCTCTGGCTGCCGATGAGTGGATTCGGAACATTGAGGATAATCTGAAGATGGCCAAGATCACCCCGGCTGGATGGGTTGATTTGGTAAGGAGGCAACTCAAGGATAATGCTCGGAACTGGTGGGATGCGGAAGAGAAGATGTATGTGGAGCCGATAGCTTGGACTACCTTTAAGTCCAGGTTTGATGAGGAGTTCTTTCTGAAGGCTGCTAGGAAGGAGATGCTGCAGCGCTTCATTGATCTGAAGCAAGGGAGCTTGACGGTGGATCTGTACCACCAAGAGTTCACTAGGCTGAGTCGGTTCGCACCGAAGATGGTGCAGGATGCTGATGAGAGGGCTCAGAGGTTCTTGCAGGGACTTGCTTTGGAGCTCCAGAGTTTTGTGTCTTCCTCTGATCTGGACTCTTATCAGAAGGTTCTGGTCGCTGCGAGGAGGCAGGAGCTGAACCTGAGTCAGAGGAGAGGACATGTTTCTGGTGCTGGGAAGAGGCCTATGGAGCAGGCCAGGGCGGTGGTTAGGCCTGGTTTCAAGCCTAATCATCCAGCTCAGTTTAAGAGGCCAGGAGGGCCTATTCTGAAGACTTGCCATTTCTGCGGCAAGCCTGGCCACATCAAGGATCAGTGTAGGAAGTTTCTGGGCCAGTGTTTGGTTTGTGGTGATGCTTCCCATGTCGTGAAGGATTGTCGGCATGCGAATCAGCTGCGGAGGGCACCTGTTGCAGCACAGCCATTGCAGCAGCGAGCGTCTGTTCCTGCTGGACGTGGAGCAGCTCTTGTTCCACAGAGGCAGGCTTTTCAGCAGGCTGTTCCGCCGAGGAGGTAGGCTTTTCTGATGACCGCTGTGGAGAGCAAGGCTTTGGATGAGGTTATCGCAGGTAATCCTCAATCTGGCTGTTACTTTCCTAGCTGGTTTTGAATGTTAGATTGTGTTGTTTGCTTGAACATGATTGTTTGCTAGACTAGGGTTTGATTGTTAATTGCTTGTTAGGTGTGGTTTTGGTTTGCACATTTCCTGCACGAGTCTTCTTTGACTCTGGTGCATCGATGTGCATTATTTCTCGGAGCTTTGTGGAGAGGCATTCCTTGTCGACGTCCCCTCTTCCCAAGAGTTGGAATATCGTTACAGGGAATGGCGTGATCTCGGTGCATCGTGGTTGCAATTCTTGCTCGTTGGTGGTCTGTGGACATGAACTTTTCGCTGATTTCATTGTCCACGACATCATCAACTATGATGCAGTTCTTAGGATGGACTGGCTTGCGAGCTTCTATGCTACGATCAACTGTCGAAGGAAGAAGGTGGTGTTCGAGATTCCCGGACATCCAGTATTTGAGTTCAGTCGTGGTAGCAGTTCGCTTGGTCCTGTCAGATTTCGGGCCTGGCCGGTGGAGGTTGTGGCTATGCAGATGGAGCTGGAGTGGCCAGCTGTGGTGCGTGATTTTGGCGATGTCTTCCCCGAGGAGATGTCTGGTTTGCCACCTGATCGAGCTTTAGAATTTTCTATCGATCTTGTTCCGGGAGCGCAGCCGATTTCGAAGGCGCCGTATCATATGGCACCTGCAGAATTGGAAGAATTTAGGAAGCAGCTAGATGAGCTCTTGCAGAAGGGTTATATCAATCCTAGTGTGTCTCCGTGGGGAGCACTGGTGCTGCTAGTGAAGAAGAAGGATGGTTCGTGTCGCATGTGCGTGGACTATCGGGAGTTGAATGCGGTGACCATTAAGAATAAATACACGTTGCCTCGCATCGATGATATTTTTGATCAGCTTGGAGGTTCGAGGGTGTTCTCTAAATTGGATTTGAGGAGTGGTTACCATCAGTTGAAGGTGAAGAAGGGTGATGTTCCGAAGACGGCGTTCAGGACGAAGTATGGACACTATGAGTTTGTGGTTATGCCTTTTGGCGTAACTAACGCACCCGCAGTTTTCATGAATCTGATGAACCTGATTTTCTACGACTTTCTGGATAAGTTTGTCGTTATCTTTATTGATGACATTCTGATCTATTCGAAGTCGGAGGAAGAGCATGCCTCGCACTTAAGGACGGTGTTGGAGATTTTGAGGAAGCATCGGTTGTATGCTAATTTTTCGAAGTGCGAGTTTTGGCTGGATAGAGTTGATTTTCTCGGGCATGTGGTGACTGGAGATGGTATTTCAGTGGACCCCGAGAAGATTAGGGCCATCAGGGAGTGGCCTGTTCCGTCGTCTGCGTCTGAGATTCGGAGTTTCCTTGGACTTACTGGTTATTATCGGCGATTCATTAAGGACTTTTCCCGTATTACTGAGCCGATGACCAGGTTGACGCGGAAGGATGTTGCTTGTGTTTGGTCGGGTGATTGGGAGAATGCTTTTGGCGTTCTGAAGGAGAGGTTGACGACTGCCCCTATTCTTGTTGTGCCTGATCGCAGTGGTGGATTTGAGATCTTTTGCGATGCTTCTGGCAAGGGTCTCGGTTGTGTGTTGCATCAGCATGGGCATGTTGTGGCGTATGCGTCTCGTCAGCTTAAGGTTCATGAGAAGAATTACCCGACGCATGATTTGGAGTTGGCTGCCGTTGTGTTCGCTCTTAAGATTTGGAGGCACTTCCTGCTGAGTGAGAAAGTGAAGATTTTCACCGATCACAAAAGCTTGAAGTATATTTTTACACAGAAGGAGCTCAACATGCGACAGCGTCGATGGTTGGAGCTTATGGCCGATTATGAGATTGATTTGCAGTTTCACCCTGGCAAGGTGAATGTGGTCCCTGATGCGCTGAGTAGACTTCCCGCGGTGATGATTGTGACCTCGCAGTGGAGATTGCAGCAGGATTTTTGCGAGTCTGGCGTGGAGATTGCCCTTCCTGGGGAGGCTTCATCGTTGATGTACATGCAGGTACAGTCGAAGATCGTGGATCGGATTAAGGCTGGCCAGGCTGAGGATCCGAAGCTGGTGAAGATTCGGGAGCAGGTGGAAGCCGGTCTGCGGACTGACTCTTTGATTCATGAGGATGGCTCGCTGAGGTTTGGAGCCAGGTTGTGTGTGCCAGCTGGG
The DNA here is from genome assembly GCA_030789695.1 of Scilla litardierei. Classification (NCBI taxonomy): domain Eukaryota; kingdom Viridiplantae; phylum Streptophyta; class Magnoliopsida; order Asparagales; family Asparagaceae; genus Scilla; species Scilla litardierei. The sequence continues at coordinate 103,796,909 of CM061141.1, forward strand.
GATATTAGAGAGGAGTTGATGGTGGAGGCACACAGTTCGCCGTATTCTGTGCATCCTGGTGGCACCAAGATGTACCAGGATCTTCGTCTGAATTATTGGTGGCATGGTATGAAGAGGAGTATGGCTCGGAGTGTAGCCAAGTGCTTGGTTTGCCAGCAAGTGAAGGCGGAGCATCAGCGTGTGGCCGGGTTGCTACAACCGCTTCCGATTCCGGAGTGGAAATGGCAACACATCACTATGGATTTTGTGACTGGACTACCTCGGAGTCCGAAGCAGAATGACGCGATTTGGGTGATCGTAGATCGATTGACCAAATCTGCGCACTTTATTCCATTCCGAGTGGGACAGTCCACTGAGGCGCTAGCAAGGAGATATATGGAGGTAAAAAAAATTCTTTTACTCTCCGTTTTTATTTCCTTTTTCCTAGTTTGGATAGTGATGTGACGTGAATCGTGCAGGAGGTCATGCGACTTCATGGAGTCCCCGTGAGTATCGTGTCAGACAGAGACACGAGGTTCACATCTCAGTTCTGGCAGAGTTTACAGAAGAGCTTGGGTACGCGTCTGAGTTTCAGCATGGCGTACCATCCGCAGACGGATGGCCAGTCCGAGAGGACGATTCAGATTTTGGAAGACATGCTGAGGGCGTGCATGTTGGATTTCAAGGGTTCATGGGAGGACCATCTACACTTGGTGGAGTTCTCTTACAACAACAGCTTCCAGGCGAGTATTGGCATGGCGCCTTTCGCCGCTCTTTATGGGAGGAAATGTCGATCGCCATTGAGTTGGGATGACGTTGGTGATCGGGAGATGTTGGGACCTGAGATGATTGTGGAGGCTGTGGAGGTTGTCAGGAACATTCGGGAGATGTTGAGAATTGCTCAGGACCGTTTTAAGCATTGGGCGGATGCTAAACGTCATCCTTTGGAGTTTCAGCCGGGCGACCATGTGTTCTTGAAGATTTCCCCGAATCGCGGTGTGATTCGTTTTGGGAAGCGAGGGAAGTTGAGCCCGCGATACATTGGACCGTTTGACATTCTGGAGAGGGTTGGCGAGGTATCTTATCGCTTGGCCTTGCCGTCTTTGGAAGGAGTTCACAATGTTTTCCATGTGTCGCAGCTTCGTCGATACATTAGCGATCCATCTCATGCGGTGGATTTTTCGGAGATTACCGTTCGTCCAGATTTGACGTATGACCAGCATCCAGTGCAGATTCTGGACAGGCGTCAGAAATCGCTTCGGAACAAGATTGTCAATCTTGTGAGGGTGATGTGGCGACATGGCTCACCTGGAGAGTCTACTTGGGAGAATGAGGATGAGATGCGTGAGCGTTTCCAACTTTTGTTTTCGGACACGTGAGTGTTTGGAAATTCCGAGGACGGAATTTTTCTTAAGTTGGGGAGGGTGTAACGACTGGTTTTCATGTATCTGGATTTATTATATTATAATATATGTTTTGGTGGATTTTCTCCTTTTGTGTGGTTTTCGTCTCCGTAACTTTCGTTTTCGAACGTGTCGTCGTGTTTTCTCGTTTTTTCCTTAGGATCGTCGATTTCGAAGTATGTCATTCGTGACGGGCTTCATAACGGTCATATCTTACTATTAGATCAAGCCTAGGAGTCTTAGGAATCGATCACGGAGCTCCGAGCTCCGTATCGGAACTTTTGGTGCTTATTAGCCGGTGTAAGAAGGGGCACCGACCGACTAGATGACGATCCAGTCGGTCGGTAATCCTTCTTGGACCGACTAGTTGGCTTTCTAAATTTCTCAGGAGTTACTGTTTATCGTTAGTCGGTCTAAGAACGTTGGTTGACCGACTAGGTTGCAAACTAGTCGGTCAGCAATGCTTCTTTAACCGACTAACTCTTCAACTAATTTTTGGTATCAATACTGTTCATTCTTAGTCGGTCTAAGTTCATCTCTCGACCGACTAGTTGTCGAACTAGTCGGTCAGTAGTTGTTCATCGACCGACTAAATCCAAATCCTATTTTCGTTCAGAAGTTACTGTTTACACTTAGTCGGTCTGCGTTGGTCGACCGACCGACTAGTTGCCAAACTAGTCGGTCAGTGGTTGCTCTTTGACCGACTAATCTGTGTTAAAACCCTAATTTCTGGGCAGCTGCCAGCCCATCCTATTTAAACCCCTCCCAAACGTTTTCTTCTTCCTCCACTCGACCCAAAACCCTAGTTTCTCCCCCATTGAGCCTCGATCTTTCTCAAACCCTATTTCCTTCATTCCAAGCTCATCCTCCATCATCCAAACCATCCCTCAACATATTCTACCCCTCATCTTCCCCAAATCTCCATCAAACCCCCAAAACCCCCCAAAAACCCCTAGTTCTCCAAACTTCTCCATTCGTTTCCAGATCTGGTCCCTAGGTTCTCCGGAGTGTTTCTTTCGCCTCCTCACGCGATTTCCCCGTAGATTGGCATCCGCGAGACGAACTTTCGTGATCGTCATCCCCGGTGCTAGGCAAGTGAAACTTGCCACTTAGGGTTTAGGCCATGTTTTAGGACAGTTGCTTGTTGTAGGCGTAAAAGAGGCTAGGCGACGAAATGATACTCGCCTAGGCGCAAATTGGGGAACTAGCTTGACAACGAAGCTAGTTCCGACATTTAGCATGTTGCACAATTACCATGTCATGTTTACTTTCCATTAACGGTACGCAAATTAATTGTCATGTCATTGCATCCTTTAAGTATTTCCGTGATTGCGTAGCTTCGCTACAATGCTTGTGTTCCTGGCTCGTGCTCCAGAAGAGGGCCATGTGTTGGTTGATAGCCAATGCCCGAATTGCTTGTTTTCGGCTAGGTGCACCCCTACGCCAATTGTTTATGAATCGTGATATAGAATACGAGCTCCTGTGCGGGGCAACCCTGGCTCATTCACTGAGCTCATGTGCGGGGACCCTGGCTCGATTACATGTGGGTATTGGGGGTAAGAGTTAAGCGGCCAATCAACTGGGAGTCTGCCCGATCAGCAACTGCAGTGGTAAGGCGTAAACTCTGGGGTGGGGTAGTGTTAAGAGGCCAATCAGCGTGAATGCTATACCGTTCAGCTGTAAGGCGTAAACATCTACAAACAACAGTGAAACGTGAATAGTGAATTGATTGAGACTGTTACTAGCTTGGCTACTCTTGTCTTGTCCCGTTAATTGTTCTCTTGTACTTATTATTCACCATGTCTTGATGTGCACTCATGTATAACTGCCATGTCATGCATACTAAAACTGCTAGGTTGCTAGTTGCCTTACTTTCAGTTTCCTTGCCCAAGTCTTTTAGACTTGCTGACATGTGCCCCTTTACCCTTTTGGGTGACACATGTTAGACCCTGAGCCTGAGTACCTTGTTGAGGACGAGGTGTTTGCTGACGCCGAGCCCGAGCTTGTGTTTGACGGGGAGTACGTGGACACTGGGGACCAGTCCTATTGTCTTCGTTGTGTTTTCCTTTTGTTTAGACTGCTGTTTTGTTGTCGGTGCGTAGCACCTATACTTTGTTGCGATGTTGCTTTTGTTGGCCTTGTTCTGGGCCTTTAGACTCTTTCTTTTAGCCTGGTGGCTTTTCTGGATGTTGAACTTATTTTCATGTTGGACAATTTATGAGATGTGAGAATTTTATTTCTGTCTCTCCTTTTACTATTATTGTTGCTCCGTTTGTGGTTACAGGGACCTGCTTATGTTTTATTGACGCTTATCGGGTTTGGGGCTTCACAGCTCCACTCTCGTGCGGACCTTTTCACGTCTCGCCTCCATTTTAGGGAAGCGGTTCGTGACAGTTAGAAAAGCGAATCAAGTCAAGATCGAAAGGATCGCAATAAGAGGAAGATTAATTTCATATTCACATTTGGACTTTAAAGATTCAAAGCTGGCCAGCCTATTGTAATCCAGATGGGATTCAAATGTTGAATATAAAGTATAAGAAATGTGAAGAAATAATCTAGGGTAAAACATGTGTTGATCTACTCAACTTTGCATCCCAAGGAGTGTTGTGTATCTCTAACATGTGCTCAACAGCGGACTCTATGCGCATGACGGTCACACGGTCTATTTCTCAGTATGATAAATAGAAGAACAAAAGGAAAAGATGTTTCCTTACAATCCCCTCAAGTGTGAGTGGGAGATGTTGGATATGGACGACATGTATACACCCATGAGGGGATGTATGAGGGTCTATGGACCTCGGATGTCGCGTACATGAAAGCATGTGCGTAGGGAACCTTTTCATGTGTGAAAAGGACCACTCGATAAGTGGAAAAAGTCACATTATAAGTGCATAAAGGCACTTGATAAGTGCATGAAGAAGATGATAAGCAAGGGTGTTAATATAAGCTAATAAGCTTATATGTAGTTATTTCCTACAATAACTACCCCTAAAGTCTATAAATAGGACCCAAGGGTAAGGCATTTAAGGCTAATCATTCATGCCATAAGTTTGCATAAGACAATATTTTTTCCTCTTCTCCCTTCCATCAAGTTCTTCTCCTAAAGTGAGATTTAGACGGTGAAACGCTGCTTCGATCCTCTGTGACGAAGTACCGACCGTTGTGACGACTCCGAGGGCAAAGTTCAGAGACTACAGTACAGCGTACGCTAACGTAAGTCTCTCCTCTCATTCGATCCTCCATCATCGCATGATGGGATCCTACAAAATTTACGTTTAATAGTTACTTGGACCACGGGAAAACGTCATTACCCGTTAGGTTAAACTAAAGACATAGCGGTCTCAGGATCCTTGTAATTATTAAAACGTAAATTAATTATAATTTTAATCCAATTAAAAATAAGGCGATTAATAATGAATTACACATAGATTTCATTTAAAAAAATTTATAACTTGCCCCAAATACCCCAAAAGATACTCAATATCCTCAGCCTGATTTTTCTGGATATTTCTAGAATTGTTTCGGATTTTTTCCGATTTTTCCAGAATTTTCTGGAATTATAAGGGTTTAATAGGGTATTTTCTGAATTAAAAATAATTTGTCCTGCAGGCCAGAGGCCCGCGGGCTGGCTGCGGGCTGCAGGCCCGTTAGCTAAAAAATACCTATTTGTTTTTATTTTTTATTTTGTTATTTACTGGGCTCAAGGCCCATCAGGGGAGGCCTATGCCTCTTCTCCACCTTACCCTAGGGTTAGGGTTTTATGGGGGTGGGGTTGAAAAGGGTAGCCGTCAGGAGCGTTTTTTATTTTTTTTTCTTTCAGTCAGTGGAAAGGCCCCTCCCCCCTCTTGGGAGGGCTTCGGAGGCCCCCCCTGCTGGGGGTTGCAAAACGGGGTAGTGATCCAGCAGCGATCCGGGAGGCCCCCCTCTGACAGGGAGGGGGGCGGCGCTTCGATGCGTTCCGATGCACCCCCGACAGGGGGGCGACGGATCGGACGGCGCTCCCTCGAAAGGGGGGGATCAGGCGGCGCCCCCCCTCGACGGGGGGGGGATCAGGCGGTGCCCCCTCGACGGGGGGCTGGAATACGGCGGCGCCTTCCTCGACCGGGGTGGGGGGCGAATCAGGCGTCACCCGTCCGTCAGGGGGGGTGGTTGGGGGGTGGGGGGTGAATCGGGCGACGCGCTGGGAGGCCTACCCCGACAGGGGGTGGCGTGTTGGCAGGCCACCAATTCAAAGGCTTTGTTCAGAGCCCAGACTACCAATTCTCAATCCACACTCTGTTAACTTCAATTTCCCCAATTTCCTCTGTTATCCCCCAAAGTTTGGGAAGCAAAATTTTTTTAAATAAATAATATATTAAAAACAGATGTTTAACAGTAAATCTGTGTGTTTGAAATATGATTTCTTGCTATAGATAATGCTATAGATCTCTTAGAAAATACGTATCACATATTTAACAACATGTGCATGAATAATGATGATATAAGGGTTTCTAAAAATTTACCTCTAGATCATACCCGTCGGATCTAGCGAAGTTCGGAGAAGGGGGCCCTATCCGCGTACTCGCAATTCGTCCGTCGGCAGGGATTTGGCTCAGCTGATGAGCGTGCTGATAACATGTTAGAATTGTAAGAAGAAGTAGGCATATGATATTCACCATAGCCACACACACACACACACACACACACACACACACACACACACACACACACACACACACACACACATATATATATGAGGGATCAAATGACCCCCAAAAATAACCCCCAAAAATGACCCCCTATCAAAAATCTTATGCCCCCCATTTTTTCGGAAGATCCGAACCGTTCATCTTGATCTCCACCCTCTAAATACCTGACCCACCAATTTTCAATGCGATACCATGTGTTTTGCATGTTCATCAACCATTCGCAAAAGTTCTGTTCATGCGAAACTGTCAAATTTGGGTCGGATGGTTGAACGGGCAAAACACATGGGATCGGGTTGAAAATTGGTGGGTCAGGTATATAGAGGGTGGAGATCAAGATGAACGGTTCGGATCTTCCGAAAAAAATGGGGGGCATAGGATTTTTGATAGGGGGTCATTTTTGGGGGTTATTTTTGGGGGTCATTTGATCCCACCTCATATATATGTGTGTGTGTGTGTGTGTGTGTGTGTGTGTGATTGGATTGATGATAAAATCGAATCCTGCCCACGCCTTAATCGACCCCCCAGAGGAGTATGTGCTTCTAAAAGATCTTTAATACTATGCCCAATCCATCCGTTGCAGAAAAGAGATCCCTTACCCCCACTTTCCAAAATGATGAATATGAAGTCCGGGAGGCTGATTTCCACCTAAAAAGCAAAATGTGCTGTATCCAGTCGTTGGTGTAACTACTTGAGCCGGATGAGAGGAAACCTTCACGTCCGATTTTTAAGGGGGGAATCCAATCTTATAGGAACCTATCTCAATTTTTCTTTTGCTAGGCCCATAGCGAAAAAACCGAATTTCTTACGATTACGAGGTTTATTCGAGTATGAAATCGGTTTCGCCCGAAGCATCGGACCAATGATCACCCATGACTTCTGTGTACCACTAGTGCCACAAAGGCTTTTGGTGGTCTTATTGGCGCATACCACGGTGGGGTCTTCGACTGGGGTGAAGTCCCTCGTTAAATTCTTTCGAAGTAATTGATTTGGACCCGGATGGATAATTGCTAACTGGATAACATCTGATTGAATCCCCCGCCCGGTGTCCCCCTCTTTCCCCCGCCGCCAGCCCGCGTCAAGCGGGCCTTCTTTTTCGACTGATATATAAGTATTATCTCGGACCACGCCTGTGTACGGTGGATAAAGAAGAGCCAATGCCCAACCTGAAGAAGTACGAGTGCGAATGAATGAAAGTGCTACTTTGATGCGAGTGAAGTGATAGAGTAAGATAGGCTAGAGTCGGCATATATATATATATATATATATATATATATATATATATATATATATATATATATATATATATGAGGTGGGATCAAATGACCCCCAAAAATAACCCCCAAAAATGACCCCCTATCAAAAATCCTATGCCCCCCATATTTTCGGAAGATCCGAACCGTTCATCTTGATCTCCACCCTCTATATACCTGACCCACCAATTTTCAACCCGATCACATGTGTTTTGCCCGTTCATCCATCCGACCCAAATTTGACGGTTTCGCATGAACAGAACTTTTGCGAATGGTTGATGAACGGGCAAAACACATGGGATCACGTTGAAAATTGGTGGGTCAGGTATTTAGAGGGTGGAGATCAAGATGAACGGTTCGGATCTTCCGAAAAATGGGGGGCATAGGATTTTTGATAGGGGGTCATTTTTGGGGGTTATTTTTGGGGGTCATTTGATCCCACCTATATATATATATATATATATATATATATATATATATATATATATATATATATATGGGTAAAATGCGCCTGAGCTCGTGCTCAGATGGGATTCCTGCGCTCGACCCCTCCTGACCGTCCGATCCGATCCCACGGCTGTTGTTAAAAGCGGAACATGAGGAACTTTTGGTGCAATTACCAACGGGCCCTTACGCGCCCGGAACTTTTGGGGCAATTACCATCCCGCCCTTATAGCCCCTATGAAAGCAACTTTTTAGAACTATTGGTGCAATTACCATCCCGCCCTTTATATCCTTTTCAAAGAAATAGTTTACACTATACGGCACCGTTGTGCGCGTCGACCCAGAACGGAGTATATTACTCCCCGCGAACAACGCGCTACAGCCTATGCGTCGTGCGCGGCGTGGGATTAAAACGCACAAGTGTTGAGAAGTTACCAACCGTGCACACGACGGGCAAAATTACCCCCGTCGTGCGCGAGGGGGAAAACGCAACGTGTAAAGAAATTTCCATCCGTGCGCACGATGTGCAAAATAAACCCTGTCGTTCGCGGGGGTTAAAACGCCTAGTGTGAAGAAATTCACATCCGCGCGCACGACGGGCAACATTACCCCCGTCGTGCGCGTGGGTTAAAACGCCTAGTGAGCAGCAATTTCCATCCGAGCGCACGACGGGCAAAATTAACCCCGTCGTGCGCGGGGGTTAAAACGCCTAGTGTGCAGCAATTTACATCCGAGCGCACGACGGGCAAAATTAACCCCGTCGTGCGCGGGGGTTAAAACACCTACTTTGTGAAGCAATTTCCATGCGCGCGCACGACGGGAAAAATTACCCCCGTCGTGCGCGTCGTGTGCGGGCAAACGCACAAGTGTGGAGCAATTTACAGCCGTGCGCACGACGGGCCAAATTACCCCCGTCGTGCGCGAGGGGGAAAACGCAATCTGTAAAGCAATTTCCATCCGCACGCACGACGGGCAAACTTACCCCGTCGTGCGCGTGGGTTAAAACGCCTAGTGTGGAGCAATTTCCATCCGAGCGCACGACGGGAAAAATTAACCCCGTCGTGCGCGGGGGTTAACACGAACAAGTGTGCAGCAATTTCCATCCGCGCGCACGACGGGCAAAATAACCCCCGTCGTGCGCGTCGTCCGCAGGGGTTAAAACGCACAAGTGTCGAGCAATTTCCATCCGCACGCACGACGAGCAAAATTACCCCTGTCGTGCGCGTCGTGTGCGGGCAAACGCACAAGTGTGAACAATTTACAGCCGAGCGCACGACGGGCCAAATTACCCCCGTCGTGCGCGAGAGGGAAAACGCAATCTGTAAAGCAATTTCCATCCGCGCGCACGACGGGCAAAATTACCCCGGTCGTGCGCGTGGGTTAAAACGCCTAGTGTGCAGCAATTTCCATCTGAGCGCACGACGGGCAAAATTAACCCCGTCGTCCGCGGGGGTTAAAACGCCTACTGTGTGAATTAATTTCCATCTGCGCGCACGACGGGCAAAATAACCCACGTCGTGCGCGTCGTCCGCGGGGGTTAAAACGCACAGGTGTCGAGCAATTTCCATCCGCGCGCACGACGGGCAAACTTACCCCCGTCGTGCGCGTCGTGTGTGGGCAAACGCACAAGTGTGGAGCAATTTACAGCCGTGCGCACGACGGGGGTAATTTGGCCCGTCGTACGCGAGGGGGAAAACGTAATCTGTAAAGCAATTTCCATCCGCGCGCACGACGGGCAAACTTACCCCCGTCGTGCGCGTGGGTTAAAACGCCTAATGTGCAGCAATTTCCATCCGCGCGCACGACGGGCAAAATTAACCCCGTCATGCGCGGGGGTTAAAACGCCTACTGTGTGAAGCAATTTCCATCCGCGCACACGACGGGCAAAATAACCCCCGTCGTGCGCGTCGTCCGCGTCCGGGGGTTAAAACGCACAAGTGTCGAGCAATTTCCATCCGCGCGCACGACGGGCAAAATTACCCCCGTCGTGCGCGTCGTGTGCGGGAAAACGCACAAGTGTGGAGCAATTTACAGCCGTGCACACGACGGGCCAAATTACCCCCGTCGTGCGCGAGGGGGAAAACGCAATCTGTAAAGCGATTTCCATCCGCGCGCACGACGGGCAAACTTACCCCGTCGTGCGCGTGGGTTAAAACGCCTAGTGTGGAGCAATTTCCATCCGAGCGCACGACCGGCAAAATTAACCCCGACGTCCGCGGGGGTTAAAACACACAAGTGTGCAGCAATTTCCATCCGCGCGCACGACGGGTAAAATAACCCCCGTCGTGCGCATCGTCCCTGGGGGTTAAAACGCACAAATGTCGAGCAATTTCCATCCGCGCGCACGACGGGCAAAATTACCCCCGTCGTGCGCGTCGTGTGCGGGCAAACGCACAAGTGTGGAGCAATTTACAGCCATGCGCACGACGGGCCAAATTACCCCCGTCGTGCGCGAGCAGGAAAACGCAATCTGTAAAGCAATTTCCATCCGCGCGCACGACGGGCAAACTTACCCCCGTCGTGTGCGTGGGTAAGAACGCCTAGTGTGCAGCAATTTCCATCCGAGCGCACGACGGGTAAAATTAACCCCGTCATGCGCGCGGGTTAAAACGCCTACTGTGTGAAGCAATTTCCATCCGCGCGCACGACGGGCAAAATAACCCCCGTCGTGCGCGTCGTCCGCGGTGGTTAAAACGCACAAGTGTCGAGCAATTTCCATCCACGCGCATGACGGGCAAAATTACCCCCGTCGTGCGCGTCGTGTGCGGGCAAACGCACAAGTGTGGAGCAATTTACAGCCATACGCACGACGGGCCAAATTACCCACGTCGTGCGCGAGGGGGAAACGCAATCTCTAAAGCTATTTCCATCCGCGCGCATGACGGGCAAACTTACCCCGTCGTGCGCGTGGGTTAAAACGCCTACTGTGGAGCAATTTCCATCCGAGCGCACGACGGACATAATTAACCCCGTCGTCCGCGGGGGTTAAAACAAACAAGTGTGCAGCAATTTATATCCGTGCGCACGACGGGCAAAATAACCCCCGTCGTGCGCGTCGTCCGCGGGGGTTAAAACGCACAAGTGTCGAGCAATTTCCATCCGCGCGCACGACGGGCAAAATTACCCCCGTCGTGTGCGTCGTGTGAGGGCAAACGCACAAGTGTGGAATAATTTACAGCCGTGCGCACGACGGGCCAAATTACCCCCGTCGTGCGCGAGGGGGAAAACGTAATCTGTAAAGCAATTTCCACCCGCGCGCACGACGAGCAAACTTACCCCCATCGTGCGCGTGGGTTAAAACGCCTAGTGTGCAGCAATTTCCATCCGAGCGCACGACGGGCAAAATTAACCCCATCGTGCGCGGGGGTTAAAACGCCTACTATGTGAAGCAATTTCCATCCGTGCGCACGACGGGCAAAATAACCCCCGTCGTGCGCGTCGTCCGCGGTGGTTAAAACGCACAAGTGTCGAGCAATTTCCATCCGCGTGCACGACGGGCAAAATTACCCCCGTCGTGCGCGTCGTGTGCGGGCAAACGCACAAGTGTGGAGCAATCTACAGCCGTGCGCACGACGGGCCAAATTACCCCCGTCGTGCGCGAGGGGGAAAACGCAATCTGTAAAGCGATTTCCATCCGCGCGCACGACGGGCAAACTTACCCCGTCGTGCGCGTGGGTTAAAACGACTAGTGTGGAGCAATTTCCATCCGAGCGTACGATGGGCAAAATTAACCCCGTCGTCCGCGAGGGTTAAAACGCACAAGTGTGCAGCAATTTCCATCCGCGCGCACGACGGGCAAAATAACCCCCGTCGTGCGCGTCGTCCGCAGGGGTTAAAACGCACATGTGTCGAGCAATTTCCATCCGCGCGCACGACGGGCAAAATTACCCCCGTCGTGCGCATTGTGTGCGGGCAAACACACAAGTGTGATTAATTTATAGCCGTGCGCACGACGGGCCAAATTACCCCCGTCGTGCGCGAGGGGGAAAACGCAATCTGTAAAGCAATTTCCTTCCGCGCGCACGACGGGCAAAATTACCCCCATCGTGCGCGTGGGTTAAAACGCCTAGTGTGCAGCAATTTCCATCCGAGCGCACGACAGGCAAAATTAACCCCGTCGTGCGTGGGGGTTAAAACGCCTACTGTGTGAATCAATTTCCATCCGTGCGCACGACGGGCAAAATAACCCCCGTCGTGCGCGTTGTCCGCGGGGGTTAAAACGCACAGGTGTCGAGCAATTTCCATCCGCGCGCACGACGGGCAAAATTACCCCCGTCGTGCGCGTCGTGTGCGGGCAAACGCACAAGTGTGGAGCAATTTACAGCCGTGCGCACGACGGGCCAAATTACCCCCGTCGTGCGCGAAGGGGAAAACGCAATCTGTAAAGCAATTTCCATCCGCGCGCACGAAGGGCAAACTTACCCCGTCGTGCGCGTGGGTTAAAACGCCTAGTGTGGGGCAATTTCCATCCGAGCGCACGACGGACAAAATTAACCCCGTCGTCCGCGGGGGTTAAAACGCACAAGTGTGCAGCAAATTCCATCCGCGCGCACGACGGGCAAAATAACCCCCGTCGTGTGCGTCGTCCGCGGTGGTTAAAACGCACAAGTGTCGAGCAATTTCCATCCGCGCGCACGACGGGCAAAATTACCCCCGTCGTGCGCGTCGTGTGCGGGCAAACGCACAAGTGTGGAGCAATTTACAGCCGTACGCACGACAGGCCAAATTACCCCCGTCGTGCGCGAGGGGGAAAACGCAATCTGTAAAGCGATTTCCATCTGCGCGCACGACGGGCAAACTTACCCCGTCGTGCGCGTGGGTTAAAACGACTAGTGTGGAGCAATTTCCATCCGAGCGCACGACGGGCAAAATTAACCCCGTCGTCCGCGGGGGTTAAAACACACAAGTGTGCAGCAATTTCCATCCGCGCGCACGACGGGCAAAATAACCCCCGTCGTGCGCGTCGTCCGCAGGGGTTAAAACGCTCATGTGTCGAGCAATTTCCATCCGCGCGCACGACGGGCAAAATTACCCCCGTCGTGCGCGTCGTGTGCGGGCAAACACACAAGTGTGATTAATTTATAGCCGTGCGCACGACGGGCCAAATTACCCCCGTCGTGCGCGAGGGGGAAAACGCAATCTGTAAAGCAATTTCCTTCCGCTCGCACGACGGGCAAAATTACCCCCATCGTGCGCGTGGGTTAAAACGCCTAGTGTGCAGCAATTTCCATCCGAGCGCACGACGGGCAAAATTAACCCCGTCGTGCGTGGGGGTTAAAACGCCTACTGTGTGAATCAATTTCCATCCGTGCGCACGACGGGCAAAATAACCCCCGTCGTGCGCGTTGTCCGCGGGGGTTAAAACGCACAGGTGTCGAGCAATTTCCATCCGCGCGCACGACGGGCAAAATTACCCCCGTCGTGCGCGTCGTGTGCGGGCAAACGCACAAGTGTGGAGCAATTTACAGCCGTGCGCACGACGGCCAAATTACCCCCGTCGTGCGCGAAGGGGAAAACGCAATCTGTAAAGCAATTTCCATCCGCGCGCACAAAGGGCAAACTTACCCCGTCGTGCGCGTGGGTTAAAACGCCTAGTGTGGGGCAATTTCCATCCGAGCGCACGACGGACAAAATTAACCCCGTCGTCCACGGGGGTTAAAACGCACAAGTGTGCAGCAAATTCCATCCGCGCGCACGACGGGCAAAATAACCCCCGTCGTGTGCGTCGTCCGCGGTGGTTAAAACGCACAAGTGTCGAGCAATTTCCATCCGCGCGCACGACGGGCAAAATTACCCCCGTCGTGCGCGTCGTGTGCGGGCAAACGCACAAGTGTGGAGCAATTTACAGCCGTGCGCACGACGGGCCAAATTACCCACGTCGTACGCGAGGGGGAAAACGCAATCTGTAAAGCGATTTCCATCCGCACGCACGACGGGCAAACTTACCCCGTCGTGCGCGTGGGTTAAAACGACTAGTGTGGAGTAATTTCCATCCGAGCGCACGACGGGCAAAATTAACCCCGTCGTCCGCGGGGGTTAAAACACACAAGTGTGCAGCAATTTACATCCGCGCGCACGACGGGTAAAATAACCCCCGTCGTGCGCGTCGTCCGTGGGGGTTAAAACGCACAAATGTCGAGCAATTTCCATCCGCGCGCACGACGGGCAAAATTACCCCCGTCGTGCGCGTCGTGTGCGGGCAAACGCACAAGTGTGGAGCAATTTACAGCCGTGCGCACGACGGGCCAAATTACCCCCGTCGTGCGCGAGCAGGAAAACGCAATCTGTAAAGCAATTTCCATCCGCGCGCACGACGGGCAAACTTACCCCCGTCGTGTGCGTGGGTAAAAACGCCTAGTGTGCCGCAATTTCCATCCGAGCGCACGACGGGTAAAATTAACCCCGTCGTGCGCGGGGGGTTAAAACGCCTACTGTGTGAAGCAATTTCCATCCGCGCGCACGACGGGCAAAATAACCCCCGTCGTGCGCGTCGTCCGCGGTGGTTAAAACGCACAAGTGTCGAGCAATTTCCATCCACGCGCACGACGGGCAAAATTACCCCTGTCGTGCGTGTCGTGTGCGGGCAAACGCACAAGTGTGGAGCAATTTACAGCCGTGCGCACGACGGGCCAAATTACCCCCGTCGTGCGCGAGGGGGAAAATGCAATCTGTAAAGCTATTTCCATCCGCGCGCACGACGGGCAAACTTACCCCGTCGTGCGCGTGGGTTAAAACGCCTAATGTGGAGCAATTTCCATCCGATCGTATGACGGACATAATTAACCCCGTCGTCCGAGGGGGTTAAAACGAACAATTGTGCAGCAATTTATATCCGCGCGCACGACGGGCAAAATAACTCACGTCGTGCGCGTCGTCCGCGGGGGTTAAAAGGCACAAGTGTCGAGCAATTTCCATCCGCGCGCACGACGGGCAAAATTACCCCCGTCGTGCGCGTCGTGTGAGGGCAAACGCACAAGTGTGGAATAATTTACAACCGGTGCGCACGACGGGCCAAATTACCCCCGTCGTGCGCGAGGGGGAAAACGCAATCTGTAAAGCAATTTCCATCCGCACGCACGACTGGCAAACTTACCCCCGTCGTGCGCGTGGGTTAAAACGCCTAGTGTGGAGCAATTTCCATCCGAGCGCACGACGGAAAAAATTAACCCCGTCGTCCGCGAGGGTTAAAACGCACAAGTGTGCAGCAATTTCCATCCGTGCGCACGACGGGCAAAATAACCCCCGTCGTGCGCGTCGTCCGCGGGGGTTAAAACGCACAGGTGTCGAGCAATTTCCATCCGCGCGCACGACGGGCAAAATTACCCCCGTCGTGCGCGTCGTGTGCTGGCAAACGCACAAGTGTTTAGCAATTTACAGCCGTGTGCACGACGGGCCAAATTACCCCCCGCCGTGCGCGAGGTGGAGAACGCAAACTGTAAAGCAATTTCCATCCGCTGCGCACGACGGGCAAACTTACCCCGTCGTGCGCGTAGGTTAAAACGCCTAGTGTGGAGAAATTTCCATCCGAGCGCACGACGGACAAAATTAACCCCGTCGTCCGCGGGGGTTAAAACGCACAAGTGTGCAGCAATTTCCATCCGCGCGCACGACGGGCAAAATAACCCCCGTCGTGCGCGTCGTCCGCAGGGGTTAAAACGCACATGTGTCGATCAATTTCCATCCGCGCGCACGACGGGCAAAATTACCCCCGTCGTTCGCGTCGTCTGCGGGCAAACAAACAAGTGTGATTAATTTATAGCCGTGCGCACGACGGGCCAAATTACCCCCGTCGTGCGCGAGGGGGAAAACGCAATCTGTAAAGCAATTTCCATCCACGCGCACGACGGGCAAAATTACCCCCATCGTGCGCGTGGGTTAAAACGCTTAGTGTGCAGCAATTTCCATCCGAGCGCACGACGGGCAAAATTAACCCCGTCGTGCGCGGGGGTTAAAACGCCTACTGTGTGAAGCAATTTCCATCCGCGCGCACGATGGGCAAAATAACCCCCGTCGTGCGCGTTGTCCGCGGGGGTTAAAATGCACAGGTGTCGAGCAATTTCCATCCGCGCGCACGACGGGCAAAATTACGCCCGTCGTGCGCGTCGTGTACGGGCAAACGCACAAGTATGGAGCAATTTACAGCCGTGCGCATGACAGGGGTAATTTGGCGCGTCGTGCGTGAGGGGGAAAAATCAATCTATAAAGCAATTTCCATCCGCTGCGCACGACTGGCAAACTTACCCCCATCGTGCGCGTGGGTTAAAACGCCTAGTGTGCAGCAATTTCCATCCGAGCGCACGACGGGCAAAATTAACCCCATCGTGCGCGGGGGTTAAAACGCCTACTATGTGAAGCAATTTCCATCCGCGCGCACGACGGGCAAAATAACCCCCGTCGTGCGCGTCGTCCGCGGTGGTTAAAACGCACAAGTGTCGAGCAATTTCCATCCGCCGCGCACGACGGGCAAAATTACCCCCGTTGTGCGCGTCGTGTGCGGGCAAACGCACAAGTGTGGAGCAATTTACAGCCGTGCGCACGACGGGCCAAATTACCCCCGTCGTGCGCGAGGGGGAAAACGCAATCTGTAAAGCGATTTCCATCCGCGGCGCACGACGGGCAAACTTACCCCGTCGTGCGCGTGGGTTAAAATGACTTGTGTGGAGCAATTTCCATCCGAGCGCACGACGGGCAAAATTAACCCCGTCATCCGCGAGGGTTAAAACGCACAGGTGTGCAGTAATTTCAATCGCGCGCACGACGGGCAAAATAACCACAGTCGTGCGCGTCGTCCGCAGGGGTTAAAACGCACATGTGTCGAGCAATTTCCATCCGCGCGCACGACGGGCAAAATTACCCCCGTCGTGCGCGTCGTGTGCGGGCAAACACACAAGTGTGATTAATTTATAGCCGTTGGCGCACGACGGGCCAAATTACCCCCGTCGTGCGCGAGGGGGAAAACGCAATCTGTAAAGCAATTTCCTTCCGCTGCGCACGACGGGCAAAATTACCCCCATCGTGCGCGTGGGTTAAAACGCCTAGTGTGCAGCAATTTCCATCCGAGCGCACGACGGGCAAAATTAACCCCGTCGTGCGTGGGGGTTAAAACGCCTACTGTGTGAATCAATTTCCATCCGTGCGCACGACGGGCAAAATAACCCCCGTCGTGCGCGTTGTCCGCGGGGGTTAAAACGCACAGGTGTCGAGCAATTTCCATCCGCGCGCACGACGGGCAAAATTACCCCCGTCGTGCGCGTCGTGTGCGGGCAAACGCACAAGTGTGGAGCAATTTACAGCCGTGTGCACGACGGGCCAAATTACCCCCGTCGTGCGCGAAGGGGAAAACGCAATCTGTAAAGCAATTTCCATCCGCGCGCACGAAGGGCAAACTTACCCCGTCGTGCGCGTGGGTTAAAACGCCTAGTGTGGGGCAATTTCCATCCGAGCGCACGACGGACAAAATTAACCCCGTCGTCTGCGGGGGTTAAAATGCACAAGTGTGCAGCAAATTCCATCCGCGCGCACGACGGGCAAAATAACCCCCGTCGTGTGCGTCGTCCGCGGTGGTTAAAACGCACAAGTGTCGAGCAATTTCCATCCGCGCGCACGACGGGCAAAATTACCCCCGTCGTGCGCGTCGTGTGCGGGCAAACGCACAAGTGTGGAGCAATTTACAGCCGTGCGCACGACGGGCAAAATAACCCCCGTCGTGCGCGTCGTCCGCAGGGTTAAAACGCACATGTGTCGAGCAATTTCCATCCGCGCGCACGACGGGCAAAATAACCCCCGTCGTGTGCGTCGTCCGCGGTGGTTAAAACGCACAAGTGTCGAGCAATTTCCATCCGCGCGCACGACGGGAAAAATTACCCCCGTCGTGCGCGTCGTGTGCGGGCAAACGCACAAGTGTGGAGCAATTTACAGTCGTGCGCACGACGGGCCAAATTACCCCCGTCGTGCGCGAGGTGGAAAACGCAATCTGTAAAGCGATTTCCATCCGCGCGCACGACGGGCAAACTTACCCCCGTCGTGCGCGTGGGTTAAAACGACTAGTGTGGAGCAATTTCCATCCGAGCGCACGACGGGCAAAATTAACCCCGTCGTCCGCGAGGGTTAAAACGCACAAGTGTGCAGCAATTTCCATCCGCGCGCATGACGGGCAAAATAAACCCCGTCGTGCGCGTCGTCCGCTATGGGTTAAAACGCACATGTGTCGAGCAATTTCCATCCGCACGCACGACGGGCAAAATTACCCCCGTCGTGCGCATCGTGTGCGGGGCAAACACACAAGTGTGATTAATTTATAGCCGGTGCGCACGACGGGCCAAATTACCCCCGTCGTGCGCGAGGGGGAAAACGCAATCTGTAAAGCAATTTCCTTCCGCGTGCACGACGGGCAAAATTACCCCCATCGTGCGTGTGGGTTAAAACGCCTAGTGTGCAGCAATTTCCATCCGAGCGCACGACGGGCAAAATTAACCCTGTCGTGCGTGGGGGTTAAAACGCCTACTGTGTGAATCAATTTCCATCCGTGCGCACGACGGGCAAAATAACCCCCGTCGTGCGCGTTGTCCGCGGGGGTTAAAACGCACAGGTGTCGAGCAATTTCCATCCGCCGCGCACGACGGGCAAAATTACCCCCGTCGGTGCGCGTCGTGTGCGGGCAAACGCACAAGTGTGGAGCAATTTACAGCCGTGCGCACGACGGGCCAAATTACCCCCGTCGTGCGCGAAGGGGAAAACGCAATCTGTAAAGCAATTTCCATCCGCGCGCACGAAGGGCAAACTTACCCCGTCGTGCGCGTGGGTTAAAACGCCTAGTGTGGGGCAATTTCCATCCGAGCGCACGACGGACAAAATTAACCCCGTCGTCCACGGGGGTTAAAACGCACAAGTGTGCAGCAATTTCCATCCGCGCGCACGACGGGCAAAATAACCCCCGTCGGTGCGCGTCGTCCGCAGGGGTTAAAACGCACATGTGTCGAGCAATTTCCATCCGCGCGCACGACGGGCAAAATTACCCCCGTCGTGCGCGTCGTGTGTGGGCAAACACACAAGTGTGATTAATTTATAGCCGTGCGCACGACGGGCCAAATTACCCCCGTCGTGCGCGAAGGGAAAAACGCAATCTGTAAAGCAATTTCCTTCCGCGCGCACGACGGGCAAAATTACCCCCATCGTGCGCGTGGGTTAAAACGCCTAGTGTGCAGCAATTTCCATCCGAGCGCACGACGGGCAAAATTAACCCCGTCGTGCGTGGGGGTTAAAACGCCTACTGTGTGAATCAATTTCCATCCGTGCGCACGACGGGCAAAATAACCCCCGTCGTGCGCGTTGTCCGCGGGGGTTAAAACGCACAGGTGTCGAGCAATTTCCATCCGCAGCGCACGACGGGCAAAATTACCCCCGTCGTGCGCGTCGTGTGCGGGCAAACGCACAAGTGTGGAGCAATTTACAGCCGTGCGCACGACGGGCCAAATTACCCCCGTCGTGCGCGAAGGGGAAACGCAATCTGTAAAGCAATTTCCATCCGCGCGCACGAAGGGCAAACTTCGTGCGCGTGGGTTAAAACGCCTAGTGTGGGGCAATTTCCATCCGAGCGCACGACGGACAAAATTAACCCCGTCGTCCGCGGGGGTTAAAACGCACAAGTGTGCAGCAAATCATCCGCGCGCACGACGGGCAAAATAACCCCCGTCGTGTGCGTCGTCCGCGGTGGTTAAAACGCACAAGTGTCGAGCAATTTCCATCCGCGCGCACGACGGGCAAAATTACCCCCGTCGTGCGCGTCGTGTGCGGGCAAACGCACAAGTGTGGAGCAATTTACAGCCGTGCGCACGACGGGCCAAATTACCCCCGTCGTGCGCGAGGGGGAAAACGCAATCTGTAAAGCGATTTCCATCCGCGCGCACGACGGGCAAACTTACCCCGTCGTGCGCGTGGGTTAAAACGACTAGTGTGGAGCAATTTCCATCCGAGCGCACGACGGGCAAAATTAACCCCGTCGTCCGCGGGGGGTTAAAACACACAAGTGTGCAGCAATTTCCATCCGCCGCGCACGACGGGTAAAATAACCCCCGTCGTGCGCGTCGTCCGTGGGGGTTAAAACGCACAAATGTCGAGCAATTTCCATCCGCGCGCACGACGGGCAAAATTACCCCCGTCGTGTGCGTCGTGTGCGGGTAAACGCACAAGTGTGGAGCAATTTACAGCCGTTGCGCACGACGGGCCAAATTACCCCCGTCGTGCGCGAGCAGGAAAACGCAATCTGTAAAGCAATTTCCATCCGCGCGCACGACGGGCAAACTTACCCCCGTCGTGTGCGTGGGTAAAAACGCCTAGTGTGCCGCAATTTCCATCCGAGCGCACGACGGGTAAAATTAACCCCGTCGTGCGCGAGGGTTAAAACGCCTACTGTGTGAAGCAATTTCCATCCGCGCGCACGACGGGCAAAATTACCCCCGTCGTGCGCGTCGTATGCTGGCAAACGCACAAGTGTGGAGCAATTTACAGCCGTGTGCACGACGGGCCAAATTACCCCCGTTGTGCGCGAGGGGGAAAACGCAAACTGTAAAGCAATTTCCATCCGCGCGCACGACGGGCAAACTTACCCCGTCGTGCGCGTGGGTTAAAACGCCTAGTGTGGAGCAATTTCCATCCGAGCGCACGACGGACAAAATTAACCCCGTCGTCCGCGGGGGTTAAAACGCACAAGTGTGCAGCAATTTCCATCCGCGCGCACGACGGGCAAAATAACCCCCGTCGTGCGCGTCGTCCGCAGGGGTTAAAACGCACATGTGTCGATCAATTTCCATCCGCGCGCACGACGGGCAAAATTACCCCCGTCGTTCACGTCGTGTGCGGGCAAACACACAAGTGTGATTAATTTATAGCCGTGCGCACGACGGGCCAAATTACCCCCGTCGTGCGCGAGGGGGAAAACGCAATCTGTAAAGCAATTTCCATCCACGCGCACGACGGGCAAAATTACCCCCATCGTGCGCGTGGGTTAAAACGCTTAGTGTGCAGCAATTTCCATCCGAGCGCACGACGGGCAAAATTAACCCCGTCGTGCGTGGGGGTTAAAACGCCTACTGTGTGAAGCAATTTCCATCCGCGCGCACGACGGGCAAAATAACCCCCGTCATGCGCGTTGTCCGCGGGGGTTAAAACGCACAGGTGTCGAGCAATTTCCATCCGCGCGCACGACGGGCAAAATTACGCCCGTCGTGCGCGTCGTGTGCGGGCAAACGCACAAGTGTGGAGCAATTTACAGCCGTACGCATGACAGGGGTAATTTGGCCTGTCGTGCGCGAGGGGGAAAAATCAATCTATAAAGCAATTTCCATCCGCGCGCACGACGGGCAAACTTACCCCCATCGTGCGCGTGGGTTAAAACGCCTAGTGTGCAGCAATTTCCATCCGAGCGCACGACGGGCAAAATTAACCCCATCGTGCGCGGGGGTTAAAACGCCTACTATGTGAAGCAATTTCCATCCGCGCGCACGACGGGCAAAATAACCCCCGTCGTGCGCGTCGTCCGCGGGGGTTAAAACGCACAAGTGTCGAGCAATTTCCATCCGCGCGCACGCCGGGCAAAATTACCCCCCTCGTGCGCGTCGTGTGCGGGCAAACGCACAAGTGTGGAGCAATTTACATCCGCGCGCGCGCACGGGCAAAATAACCCCCGTCGTGCGCGTCGTCCGCGTGGGTTAAAACGCACAAGTGTGGAGCAATTTCCATCCGAGCGCACGACGGACAAAATTAACCCTGTCGTCCGCGGGGGTTAAAACGCACAAGTGTGCAGCAAATTCCATCCGCGCGCACGACGGGCAAAATAACCCCCGTCGTGCGCGTCGTCCGCGGTGGTAAAACACACAAGTGTCGAGCAATTTCCATCAGCGCGCACGACGGGCAAAATTACCCCGTCGTGTGCGTCGTGTGCGGGCAAACGCACAAGTGTGAACAATTTATAGTCGTGCGCACGACGGGCCAAATTACCCCCGTCGTTCGCGAGAGGGAAAACACAATCTGTAAAGCAATTTCCATCCGCGCGCACGACGGGCAAACTTACCCCCGTCGTGCGCGTGGGTTAAAACGCCTAGTGTGGAGCAATTTCCATCCGAGCGCACGACGGGCAAAATTAACCTCGTCGTGCGTGGGGGTTAAAACGCACAAGTGTGAAGCAATTTCCATCCGCGCGCACGACGGGCAAAATAACCCCCGTCGTGAGCGTCGTCCGCGGGGGTTAAAACGCACAGGTGTCGATCATTTCCATCCGCGCGCACGACGGGTAAAATTAACCCCGTCGTGCGCTTCGTGTGCGGGCAAACGCACAAGTGTGGAGCAGTTTACAGCCGTGCGCACGACGGGCCAAATTACCCCCGTCGTGCGAGAGGGGGAAAACGCAATCTGTAAAGCTATTTCCATCCGCGCGCACGACGGGCAAACTTACCCCGTCGTGCGCGTGGGTTAAAACGCCTAGTGTGGAGCAATTTCCATCCGACCGTATGACGGACATAATTAACCCCGTCGTCCGCGGGGGTTAAAACGAACAAGTGTACAGCAAGTTATATCCGCGCGCACGACGGGCAAAATAACCCACGTCGTGCGCGTCGTCCGCGGGGGTTAAAATGCACAAGTGTCGAGCAATTTCCATCCGCGCGCACGACGGGCAAAATTACACCCGTCGTGCGCGTCGTGTGCGGGCAAACGCACAAGTGTGGAACAATTTACGGCCGTGCGCACGACGGGCCAAATTACCCCCGTCGTACGCGAGGGGGAAAACGCAATCTGTAAAGCAATTTCCATCCGCGGCGCACGACGGGCAAAATTACCCCCGTCGTGCGCGTGGGTTAAAACGCCTAGTGTGCAGCAATTTCCATCCAAGCGCACGACGGGCAAAATTAACCCCGTCGTGCGCGGGGGTTAAAACGCCTACTGTGTGAAGCAATTTCCATCCGCGCGCACGACGGGCAAAATAACCCCCGTCGTGCGCGTCGTCCGCAGGGGTTAAAACGCACAAGTGTCGAGCAATTTCCATCCGCGCGCACGACGGGCAAAATTTCCCCCGTCGTGCGCGTCGTGGGCGGGCAAACGCAGAAGTGTGGAGCAATTTACAGCCATGCGCACGACGGGGGTAATTTGGCCCGTCGTGCGCGAGGGGGAAAATGCAATCTGTAAAGCAATTTCCATCCGCGCGCACGACGGGTAAACTTACACCGTCGTGCGCGTGGGTTAAAACGCCTAGTGTGCAGCAATTTCCATCCGAGCGCACGACGGGCAAAATTAACCCCGTCGTGCGCGGGGGTTAAAACGCCTACTGTGTGAAGCAATTTCCATCCGCGCGCACGACGGGCAAAATAACCACCGTCGTACGCGTCGTCCGCGGTGGTTAAAACGCACAAGTGTCGAGCAATTTCCATCCACGCGCACGACGGGCAAAATTACCCCCGTCGTGCGCGTCGTGTGCGGACAAACGCACAAGTGTGGAGCAATTTACAGCTGTGCGCACGACGGGCCAAATTACCCCCGTCGTGCGCGAGGGGGAAAACGTAATCTGTAAAGCAATTTCCATCCGCGCGCACGACGGGCAAACTTACCCCGTCGTGCGCGTGGGTTAAATCGCCTAGTGTGGAGCAATTTCCATCCGAGCGCACGACGGACAAAATTAACCCCGTCGTCCGCGGGGGTGAAAACGCACAAGTGTGCAGCAAATTCCATCCGCGCGCACGACGGGCAAAATAACCCCCGTCGTGCGCGTCGTCCGCGGTGGT
The DNA here is from genome assembly GCA_030789695.1 of Scilla litardierei. Lineage (NCBI taxonomy): Eukaryota > Viridiplantae > Streptophyta > Magnoliopsida > Asparagales > Asparagaceae > Scilla > Scilla litardierei. The sequence continues at coordinate 103,820,443 of CM061141.1, forward strand.
TAAAACGCACAAGTGTCGAGCAATTTCCATCCGCACGCACGACGGGCAAAATTACCCCCGTCGTGCGCGTCGTGTGAGGGCAAACGCACAAGTGTGGAATAATTTACAGCCGTGCGCACGACTGGCCAAATTACCCCCGTCGTGCGCGAGGGGGAAAACGCAATCTGTAAAGCAATTTCCATCCGTGCGCACGACGGGCAAACTTACCCCCGTCGTGCGCGTGGGTTAAAACGCCTAGTGTGGAGCAATTTCTATCCGAGCGCACGACGGACAAAATTAACCCCGTCGTCCGCGGGGGTTAAAACGCCTACTTTGTGAAGAAATTTCCATCCGCGCGCACGACGGGCAAAATAACCCCCGTCGTGCGCGTCGTCCGCGGTGGTTAAAACGCACAAGTGTCGAGCAATTTCCATCCACGCGAACGACGGGCTAAATTACCCCCGTCGTGTGCGTCGTGTGCGGGCAAACGCACAAGTGTGGAGCAATTTACAGCCGTGCGCACGACGGGCCAAATTACCCCCGTCGTGTGCGAGGGGAAAAACGCAATCTGTAAAGCGATTTCCATCCATGCGCACGACGGGCAAACTTACCCCGTCGTGCGCGTGGGTTAAAACGCCTAGTGTGGAGCAATTTCCATCCGAGCGCACGACGGACATAATTAACCCCGTCGTCCACGGGGGTTAAAACGAACAAGTGTGCAGCAATTTATATCCGCGCGCACGACGGGCAAAATAACCCCCGTCGTGCGCGTCGTCCGCGGGGGTTAAAACGCACAAGTGTCGAGCAATTTCCATCCGCGCGCAAGACGGGCAAAATCACCCCCGTCGTGCGCGTCGTGTGAGGGCAAACGCACAAGTGTGGAATAATTTACAGCCATGCGCACGACTGGCCAAATTACCCCCGTCGTGCGCGAGGGGGAAAACGCAATATGTAAAGCAATTTCCATCCGCGAGCACGGCGGGCAAACTTACCCCCGTCGTGCGCGTGGGTTAAAACGCCTAGTGTGGAGCAATTTCCATCCGAGCGCACGACGGGCAAAATTAACCCCGTCGTCCACGGGGGGTTAAAACGCACAAGTGTGCAGCAATTTCCATCCGCACGCACGACGGGCAAAATAACCCCTGTCGTGCACGTCGTCCGCGGTGGTTAAAACGCACAAGTGTCGAGCAATTTCCATCCGCGCGCACGACGGGCAATATTACCCCCGTCGTGCGCGTCGTGTGAGGGCAAACGCACATGTGTGGAATAATTTACAGCCGTGCGCACGACGGGCCAAATTACCCCCGTCGTGCGCGAGGGGGAAAACGCAATCTGTAAAGCAATTTCCATCCGCGCGCACGACGGGCAAACTTACCCCGTCGTGCGCGTGGGTTAAAACGCCTAGTGTGGAGCAATTTCCATCCGAGCGCACGACGGACAAAATTAACCCCGTCGTCCGCGGGGGTTAAAACGCACAAGTGTGCAGCAATTTCCATCCGAGCGCGCGACGGGCAAAATTAACCCCGTCGTGCGCGGTGGTTAAAACGCCTACTATGTGAAGCAATTTCCATCCGCGCGCACGACGGGCAAAATAACCCCCGTCGTGCGCGTCGTCCGCGGGGGTTAAAACGCACAAGTGTCGAGCAATTTCCATCCGCGCACACGACGGGCAAAATTACCCCCGTCGTGCGCGTCGTGTGAGGGCAAACGCACAAGTGTGGAATAATTTACAGCCGTACGCACGACGGGCCAAATTACCCCCGTCGTGCGCGAGGGGGAAAACGCAATCTGTAAAGCAATTTCCATCCGCGCGCACGACGGGCAAACTTACCCCCGTCGTGCACGTGGGTTAAAACGCCTAGTGTGGAGAAATTTCCATCCGAGCGCACGACGGGCAAAATTAACCCCGTCGTCCGCGGGGGTTAAAACGCACAAGTGTGCAGCAATTTCCATCCGCGCGCACGACGGGCAAAATAACCCCCGTCGTGCGCGTCGTCCGCGGTGGTTAAAACGCACAAGTGTCGAGCAATTTCCATCCGCGCGCACGACGGGCAAATTTACCCCCGTCGTGCGCGTCGTGTGCGGGCAAACGCACAAGTGTGGAGCAATTTACAGCCGTGCGCACGACGGGCCAAATTACCCCCGTCGTGCGCGAGTGGGAAAACGCAATCTGTAAAGCAATTTCCATCCGCGGCGCACGACGGGCAAACTTACCCCGTCGTGCGCGTGGGTTAAAACGCCTAGTGTGGAGCAATTTCCATCCGATCGTATGACGGACATAATTAACCCCGTCGTCCGCGGGGGTTAAAACGAACAAGTGTGCAGCAATTTATATCCGCGCGCACGACGGGCAAAATAACCCACGTCGTGCGCGTCGTCCGCGGGGGTTAAAACGCACAAGTGTCGAGCAATTTCCATCCGCGCGCACGACGGGCAAAATTACCCCCGTCGTGCGCGTCGTGTGAGGGCAAACGCACAAGTGTGGAATAATTTACAGCCGTGCGCACGACGGGCCAAATTACCCCCGTCGTGCGTGAGGGGGAAAACGCAATCTGTAAAGCAATTTCCATCCGCGCGCACGACGGGCAAACTTACCCCCGTCGTGCGCGTGGGTTAAAACGCTTAGTGTGGAGCAATTTCCATCCGAGCGCACGACGGAAAAAATTAACCCCGTCGTCCGCGAGGGTTAAAACGCACAAGTGTGCAGCAATTTCCATCCGTGCGCACGACGGGAAAAATAACCCCCGTCGTGCGCGTCGTCCGCGGGGGTTAAAACGCACAGGTGTCGAGCAATTTCCATCCGCGCGCACGACGGGCAAAATTACCCCCGTCGTGCGCGTCGTGTGCTGGCAAACGCACAAGTGTGGAGCAATTTACAGCCGTGTGCACGACGGGCCAAATTACCCCCGTCGTGCGCGAGGGGGAAAACGCAAACTGTAAAGCAATTTCCATCCGCGCGCACGACGGGCAAACTTACCCCGTCGTGCGCGTGGGTTAAAACGCCTAGTGTGGAGCAATTTCCATCCGAGCGCACGACGGACAAAATTAACCCCGTCGTCCGCGGGGGTTAAAACGCACAAGTGTGCAGCAATTTCCATCCGCGCGCACGACGGGCAAAATAACCCCCGTCGTGCGCGTCGTCCGCAGGGGTTAAAACGCACATGTGTCGATCAATTTCCATCCGCGCGCACGACGGGCAAAATTACCCCCGTCGTTCGCGTCGTGTGCGGGCAAACACACAAGTGTGATTAATTTATAGCCGTGCGCACGACGGGCCAAATTACCCCCGTCGTGCGCGAGGGGGAAAACGCAATCTGTAAAGCAATTTCCATCCACGCGCACGACGGGCAAAATTACCCCCATCGTGCGCGTGGGTTAAAACGCCTAGTGTGCAGCAATTTCCATCCGAGCGCACGACGGGCAAAATTAACCCCGTCGTGCGTGGGGGTTAAAACGCCTACTGTGTGAAGCAATTTCCATCCGCGCGCACGACGGGCTAAATAACCCCCGTCGTGCGCGTTGTCCGCGGGGGTTAAAACGCACAGGTGTCGAGCAATTTCCTTCCGCGCGCACGACGTGCAAAATTACGCCCGTCGTGCGCGTCGTGTGCGGGCAAACGCACAAGTGTGGAGCAATTTACAGCCGTGCGCATGACGGGGGTAATTTGGCCCGTCGTGCGCGAGGGGGAAAACGCAATCTATAAAGCAATTTCCATCCGCGCGCACGACGGGCAAACTTACCCCCATCGTGCGCGTGGGTTAAAACGCCTAGTGTGCAGCAATTTCCATCCGAGCGCACGACGGGCAAAATTAACCCCATCGTGCGCGGGGGTTAAAACGCCTACTATGTGAAGCAATTTCCATCCGCGCGCACGACGGGCAAAATAACCCCCGTCATGCGCGTCGTCCGCGGGGGTTAAAACGCACAAGTGTCGAGCAATTTCCATCCGCGCGCACGACGGGCAAAATTACCCCCGTCGTGCGCGTCGTGTGCGGGCAAACGCACAAGTGTGGAGCAATTTACATCCGTGCGCGCGCACCGGCAAAATAACCCCCGTCGTGCGCGTCGTCCGCGTGGGTTAAAACGCACAAGTGTGGAGCAATTTCCATCCGAGCGCACGACGGACAAAATTAACCCCGTCGTCCACGGGGGTTAAAACGCACAAGTGTGCAGCAAATTCCATCCGCGCGCACGACGGGCAAAATAACCCCCGTCGTGCGCGTCGTCCGCGGTGGTTAAAACGCACAAGTGTCGAGCAATTTCCATCCGCGCGCACGACGGGCAAAATTACCCCCGTCGTGTGCGTCGTGTGCGGGCAAACGCACAAGTGTGAACAATTTATAGTCGTGCGCACGACGGGCCAAATTACCCCCGTCGTGCGCGAGAGGGAAAACGCAATCTGTAAAGCAATTTCCATCCGCGCGCACGACGGGCAAACTTACCCCCGTCGTGCGCGTGGGTTAAAACGCCTAGTGTGGAGCAATTTCCATCCGAGCGCACGACGGGCAAAATTAACCTCGTCGTGCGTGGGGTTAAAACGCACAAGTGTGAAGCAATTTCCATCCGCGCGCACGGCGGGCAAAATAACCCCCGTCGTGAGCGTCGTCCGCGGGGGTTAAAACGCACAGGTGTCGATCATTTCCATCCGCGCGCACGACGGGTAAAATTAACCCCGTCGTGCGCTTCGTGTGCGGGCAAACGCACAAGTGTGGAGCAGTTTACAGCCGTGCGCACGACGGGCCAAATTACCCCCGTCGTGCGCTAGGGGGAAAACGCAAACTGTAAAGCAATTTCCATCCGCGCGCACGACGGGCAAACTTACCACGTCGTGCGCGTGGGTTAAAACGCCTAGTATGGAGCAATTTCCATCCGATCGTATGACGGACATAATTAACCCCGTCGTCCGCGGGGGTTAAAAAGAACAAGTGTGCAGCAATTTATATCCGCGCGCACGACGGGCAAAATAACCCACGTCGTGCGCGTCGTCCGCGGGGGTTAAAACGCACAAGTGTCGAGCAATTTCCATCCGCGCGCACGACGGGCAAAATTACACCCGTCGTGCGCGTCGTGTGCGGGCAAACGCACAAGTGTGGAACAATTTACGGCCGTGCGCACGACGGGCCAAATTACCCCCGTCGTGCGCGAGGGGGAAAACGCAATCTGTAAAGCAATTTCCATCCGCGCGCACGACGGGCAAAATTACCCCCGTCGTGCGCGTGGGTTAAAACGCCTAGTGTGCAGCAATTTCCATCCAAGCGCACGACGGGCAAAATTAACCCCGTCGTGCGCGGGGTTAAAACGCCTACTGTGTGAAGCAATTTCCATCCGCGCGCACGACGGGCAAAATAACCACCGTCGTACGCGTCGTCCGCGGTGGTTAAAACGCACAAGTGTCGAGCAATTCCATCCGCGCGCACGACGGGCAAAATTTCCCCCGTCATGCGCGTCGTGGGCGGGCAAACGCACAAGTGTGGAGCAACTTACAGCCATGCGCACGACGGGGGTAATTTGGCCCGTCGTGCGCGAGGGGGAAAATGCAATCTGTAAAGCAATTTTCATCCGCGCGCACGACGGGTAAACTTACACCGTCGTGCGCGTGGGTTAAAACGCCTAGTGTGCAGCAATTTCCATCCGAGCGCACGACGGGCAAAATTAACCCCGTCGTGCGCGGGGGTTAAAACGCCTACTGTGTGAAGCAATTTCCATCCGCGCGCACGACGGGCAAAATAACCACCGTCGTACGCGTCGTCCGCGGTGGTTAAAACGCACAAGTGTCGAGCAATTTCCATCCACGCGCACGACGGGCAAAATTACCCCCGTCGTGCGCGTCGTGTACGGACAAACGCACAAGTGTGGAGCAATTTACAGCTGGTGCGCACGACGGGCCAAATTACCCCCGTCGTGCGCGAGGGGGAAAACGCAATCTGTAAAGCAATTTCCATCCGCGCGCACGACGGGCAACTTACCCCGTCGTGCGCGTGGGTTAAATCGCCTAGTGTGGAGCAATTTCCATCCGAGCGCACGACGGACAAAATTAACCCCGTCGTCCGCGGGGGTTTAAACGCACAAGTGTGCAGCAATTTCCATCCGTGCGCACGACGGGAAAATAACCCCCGTCTGTGCGCGTCGTCCGCGGGGGGTTAAAACGCACAGGTGTCGAGCAATTTCCATCCGCACGCACGACGGGCAAAATTACCCCCGTCGTGCGCGTCGTGTGAGGGCAAACGCACAAGTGTGGAATAATTTACAGCCGTGCGCACGACTGGCCAAATTACCCCCGTCGTGCGCGAGGGGGAAAACGCAATCTGTAAAGCAATTTCCATCCGTGCGCACGACGGGCAAACTTACCCCCGTCGTGCGCGTGGGTTAAAACGCCTAGTGTGGAGCAATTTCTATCCGAGCGCACGACGGACAAAATTAACCCCGTCGTCCGCGGGGGTTAAAACGCCTAATGTGTGAAGAAATTTCCATCCGCGCGCACGACGGGCAAAATAACCCCCGTAGTGCGCGCCGTCCGCGGTGGTTAAAACGCACAAGTGTCGAGCAATTTCCATCCACGCGCACGACGGGCAAAATTACCCCCGTCGTGTGCGTCGTGTGCGGGCAAACGCACAAGTGTGGAGCAATTTACAGCCGTGCGCACGAAGGGCCAAATTACCCCCGTCGGTGTGCGAGGGGGAAAACACAATCTGTAAAGCGATTTCCATCCATGCGCACGACGGGCAAACTTACCCCGTCGTGCGCGTGGGTTAAAACGCCTAGTGTGGAGCAATTTCCATCCGAGCGCACGACGACATAATTAACCCCGTCGTCCGTGGGGGTTAAAACGAACAAGTGTGCAGCAATTTATATCCGCGCGCACGACGGGCAAAATAACCCCCGTCGTGCGCGTCGTCCGCGGGGGTTAAAACGCACAAGTTTCGAGAATTTCCATCCGCGCGCACGACGGGCAAAATTACCCCCGTCGGTGCGCGTCGTGTGAGGGCAAACGCACAAGTGTGGAATAATTTACAGCCGTGCGCACGACTGGCCAAATTACCCCCGTCGTGCGCAAGGGGGAAAACGCAATCTGTAAAGCAATTTCCATCCGTGTGCACGGCGGGCAAACTTACCCCCGTCGTGCGCGTGGGTTAAAACGCCTAGTGTGAACAATTTCCATCCGAGCGCACGACGGGCAAAATTAACCCCGTCGTCCACGGGGGTTAAAACGCACAAGTGTGCAGCAATTTCCATCCACACACACGACGGGCAAAATAACCCCTGTCGTGCACGTCGTCCGCGGTGGTTAAAACGCACAAGTGTCGAGCAATTTCCATCCGCGCGCACGACGGGCAAAATTACCCCCGTCAAGCGCGTCGTGTGAGGGCAAACACACATGTGTGGAATAATTTACAGCCGTGCGCACAACGGGCCAAATTACCCCCGTCGTGCGCGAGGGGGAAAACGCAATCTGTAAAGCAATTTCCATCCGCCGCGCACGACGGGCAAACTTACCCCGTCGTGCGCGTGGGTTAAAACGCCTAGTGTGGAGCAATTTCCATCCGAGCGCACGACGGACAAAATTAACCCCGTCGTCCGCGGGTGTTAAAACGCACAAGTGTGCAGCAATTTCCATCCGAGCGCACGCCGGGCAAAATTAACCCCGTCGTGCGCGGTGGTTAAAACGCCTACTATGTGAAGCAATTTCCATCCGCGCGCACGACGGGCAAAATAACCCCCGTCGTGCGCGTCGTCCGCGGGGGTTAAAACGCACAAGTGTCGAGCAATTTCCATCCGCGCACACGACGGGCAAAATTACCCCTGTCGTGCGCGTCGTGTGAGGGCAAACGCACAAGTGTGGAATAATTTACAGCTGTACGCACGACGGGCCAAATTACCCCCGTCGTGCGCGAGGGGGAAAACGCAATCTGTAAAGCAATTTCCATCCGCGCGGACGACGGGCAAACTTACCCCCGTCGTGCACGTGGGTTAAAACGCCTAGTGTGGAGCAATTTCCATCCGAGCGCACGACGGGCAAAATTAACCCCGTCGTCCGCGGGGGTTAAAACGCACAAGTGTGCAGCAATTTCCATCCGCGCGCACGACGGGCAAAATAACCCCCGTCGTGCGCGTCGTCCGCGGTGGTTAAAACGCACAAGTGTCGAGCAATTTCCATCCGCGCGCACGACGGGCAAATTTACCACCGTCGTGCGCGTCGTGTGCGGGCAAACGCACAAGTGTGGAGCAATTTACAGCCGGTGCGCACGACGGGCCAAATTACCCCCGTCGTGCGCGAGTGGGAAAACGCAATCTGTAAAGCAATTTCCATCCGCGCCCACGACGGGCAAACTTACCCCCGTCGTGCGCGTGGGTTAAAACGCCTAGTGTGGAGCAATTTCCATCCGAGCGCACGACGGAAAAAATTAACCCCGTCGTCCGCGAGGGTTAAAACGCACAAGTGTGCAGCAATTTCCATCCGTGCGCACGACGGGCAAAATAACCCCCGTCGTGCGCGTCGTCCGCGGGGGTTAAAACGCACAGGTGTCGAGCAATTTCCATCCGCGCGCACGACGGGCAAAATTACCCCCGTCGTGCGCGTCGTGTGCTGGCAAACGCACAATTGTGGAGCAATTTACAGCCGTGTGCACTACGGGCCAAATTACCCCCGTCGTGCGCGAGGGGGGAAAACGCAAACTGTAAAGCAATTTCCATCCGCGCGCACGACGGGCAAACTTACCCCGTCGTGCGCGTGGGTTAAAACGCCTAGTGTGGAGCAATTTCCATCCGAGCGCACGACGGACAAAATTAACCCCGTCGTCCGCGGGGGTTAAAACGCACAAGTGTGCAGCAATTTCCATCCGCCGCGCACGACGGGCAAAATAACCCCCGTCGTGCGCGTCGTCCGCAGGGGTTAAAATGCACATGTGTCGATCAATTTCCATCCGCGCGCACGACGGGCAAAATTACCCCCGTCGTTCGCGTCGTGTGCGGGCAAACACACAAGTGTGATTAATTTATAGCCGTGCGCACGACGGGCCAAATTACCCCCGTCGTGCGCGAGGGGTAAAACGCAATCTGTAAAGCAATTTCCATCCACGCGCACGACGGGCAAAATTACCCCCATCGTGTGCGTGGGTTAAAACGCCTAGTGTGCAGCAATTTCCATCCGAGCGCACGACGGGCAAAATTAACCCCGTCGTGCGTGGGGGTTAAAACGCCTACTGTGTGAAGCAATTTCCATCCGCGCGCACGACGGGCAAAATAACCCCCGTCGTGCGCGTTGTCCGCGGGGGTTAAAACGCACAGGTGTCGAGCAATTTCCATCCGCGCGCACGACGGGCAAAATTACGCCCGTCGTGCGCGTCGTGTGCGGGCAAACGCACGAGTGTGGAGCAATTTACAGCCGTGCGCATGACGGGGGTAATTTGGCCCGTCGTGCGCGAGGGGGAAAACGCAATCTATAAAGCAATTTCCATCCGCGCGCACGACGGGCAAACTTACCCCCATCGTGCGCGTGGGTTAAAACGCCTAGTGTGCAGCAATTTCCATCCGAGCGCACGACGGGCAAAATTAACCCCATCGTGCGCGGGGGTTAAAACGCCTACTATGTGAAGCAATTTCCATCCGCGCGCACGACGGGCAAAATAACCCCCGTCGTGCGCGTCGTCCGCGGGGGTTAAAACGCACAAGTGTCGAGCAATTTCCATCCGCGCGCACGACGGGCAAAATTACCCCCGTCGTGCGCGTCGTGTGCGGGCAAACGCACAAGTGTGGAGCAATTTACATCCGCGCGCGCGCACGGGCAAAATAACCCCCGTCGTGCGCGTCGTCCGCGTGGGTTAAAACGCACAAGTGTGGAGCAATTTCCATCCGAGCGCACGACGGACAAAATTAACCCCGTCGTCCGCGGGGGTTAAAACGCACAAGTGTGCAGCAAATTCCATCCGCGCGCACGACGGGCAAAATAACCCCCGTCGTGCTCGTCGTCCGCGGTGGTTAAAACGCACAAGTGTCGAGCAATTTCCATCCGCGCGCACGACGGGCAAAATTACCCCCGTCGTGTGCGTCGTGTGCGGGCAAACGCACAAGTGTGAACAATTTATAGTCGTCGCGCACGACGGGCCAAATTACCCCCGTCGTGCGCGAGAGGGAAAACGCAATCTGTAAAGCAATTTCCATCCGCGCGCACGACGGGCAAACTTACCCCCGTCGTGCGCGGTGGGTTAAAACGCCTAGTGTGGAGCAATTTCCATCCGAGCGCACGACGGGCAAAATTAACCTCGTCGTGCGTGGGGGTTAAAACGCACAAGTGTGAAGCAATTTCCATCAGCGCGCACGACGGGCAAAATAACCCCGTCGTGAGCGTCGTCCGCGGGGGTTAAAACGCACAGGTGTCGATCATTTCCATCCGCGCGTACGACGGGTAAAATTAACCCCGTCGTGCGCTTCGTGTGCGGCAAACGCACAAGTGTGGAGCAGTTTACAGCCGTGCGCACGACGGGCCAAATTACCCCCGTCGTGCGCGAGGGGGAAAACGCAATCTGTAAAGCTATTTCCATCCGCGCGCACGACGGGCAAACTTACCCCGTC